>RXPK01000275.1:0-479535 GCA_004143645.1 Protaetia brevitarsis
GAAGAGGAGAATATGAAATTGAGAATGGAATGCTTGTATAACCATTATTATAATGAATCAATAAAACCGTGAAATATCAGCTATAAATATTTATTGACTGTATTTTTGAATTATAAGCGAGCGTTCGGTTATTACGCACACCAAACCTTCTCATGCTAATCCAATGAACATTAATTATCTAATTTAAAACATCGTAAAATCAACTATAACATCCTTAGCAACTTTAGAATTTAATTATTAATAGAGCTCTGTATTAGAATTGTACAATAGAATAATGTGACAACAATGTCACCACTGTAACGAAGTACATTGTTATGACATAAAAGGAATTTTTCATTGTCATATGTTTAACATTTTTTTACCAGCCATTAGAAAAAGCTTCCCTAAAGGTTTTGAATTAACGCAGATGAACGTATTAGCTTGATATATTGATCAACCGTTTAAGGTTCTTGGATTTTGTAATGGCCAATATAAATTTAATATGCTCACTAGTGAAATCTATAAACGTTCCCCATGCGGTGATGTTAATGGAGAAGCGAGCACGGCAACGGAGGAAGACCTGTACTTTATCTCCGGAACATCATTAATTCTTGAAATTTTCACAATTTTTGACGTAAATTTAGCATTAATTTAATACGTCGTTGCCTAACTGTCGGAATATTAAATTAAACTTTAAACTGCTGCCACGGTTCAGTTCTCCATATTCATACAAACAGGATTAAAAGTTCATAATGATAAAGTAACCACTAATTATTAACACAAAATAGTTGAACTGGATATTACATACAAATTTAGTTTGAAAATCTTAACGGGTACACAACATAATTACATTTGCTACGACGGACATAATAAAATAAAAATGATGAAGCAGAATACAACAATTTTGTAGTTTTGTCGCATTAATAAGTTAAACGTATCTAGATTATGGATAAGTTAGAAAACTGCAAATGCAGACCGTTTCGGAAAGTTGCAAAAACCATCAGCTCTTTTATGTTTAGTAAAACAGATAACTATTAACCACGCATAAACCTGCAGAAAATGAAAACGAAATCTAAGAATCAGGAATATTATTCGCGTTAGCAGTATTTGGCAGCCTCTATTTTGCCGTCTGTAGGTAGTGAAATTGATGAAAGTGCAAGATTGTAGGGGAATACAAATATATCAAAGGAAAATGTAATTTCATGCGTATTTAAAAATATAGGAGAGGGGTTCTCAATATGAAACGAAGTAAACAAACATTAAAAGTTTACAGTAACCGCAAAGTAAAAATACCGTATTGTTTCAACGTCATAACAAAAAAAAATATTTATTCAGAAAAAATATAATATGTTGTGGAACACAGCATTAATTACCAACCATAATAGGTGTAATTATTATTTTATGTACAAATCTGTTTGTATATCCAGCATATATTGGGTGTTAATTAATTTGCACCGTAGCCGTGGTAACTAGATGTGCAATTTTTCATCTGGTAACTGTAAGATTTCAATATAGCGTAGTGGTTGAATAAACTGATATTATTTGATTATGCCGTTATCAGTTTTACTTTTATGTGTTTTTAAAAATAAAAAGGATATAACAAAAAAAAGGATATAAGATGTAGCAGCAGGCAGCCAGACGATGTTCAGGTGATAGGGTAGGGAATCTCCGCATTTGACAAGTCCTTCAAGGCATTTGCCTTCAGAATGTTCCTATCAGGGGGTAAAGATGATCAGTAGTGAATATACGCTAATTCGAAATGATTAGATCTGAATTTATTTTATAACGAATATTGACAGATCAAAGTTGGATCAAGTTTTAGTTGAATGAACATTTTTAGGTTTTTACAATGTATTATTTTATTAAATCTCTCTAATAGTGGGTTTTACTAAGTATTTTCAATCCAAGTAATTGATATTCAACAGAGATAATTGCGATCGTTCTCAAAAATTGACGTAGCATGTTAAGATTGTATTACTCTTTGTACAGTAATATTGTCAAGATATTTTTATAGGATAACAAGTATGAATGTTTAAATGTATTTTTCTATAATCAGAAATGTACCTACTTATAATGAAATGTAGTATTCAGTTTTGCAATAAATTATTTACTTTTCTTTAAACAGTTTTTAGTGTAGTTTTATTTAGTTCAGTGTATCTGTGTATGATAGCTTTGCTATTGAAACGTAGTCAGTTTAGTGGCGTTTGTTGTAGGTATAGGAGAAGTTACAGCTTTACCAATACCACATCTGGATAATTTTTTTATATTATTACCTAATTTAATGTACAATGCCAAATTCAATTGTCAAGGCCATTCTCACGTATTAAATATCTTATATTATCCTACTGTGAAGTACGGATTTCTAAAGGCAGTTTGGCCCCTGAAGAAAGACAATCGCTAATGGAAGTCTGTTAGAGTATTTCCAGTTTCAAAAGATCACTAGCCAACTCCGTGAGCCGAGTTCTCGATTAATTTGGTAATTTAACGGTTATTTTTGATAAAAACCAATATTCCAAAGATTCCAATGAAGACCATGTTAATGTTAAACAATTTATCAGTTCATTACCAATTACCTTAATAAACAAGTATAAATAATAATAAAATAAATTGGTAATTTCTCCAACACGATTATTCCTGAGATATGTTCCTTCGACCATTCTCCTTGATTGAAGTCCATGACTTACGAGAGCCCCATTCAGAGCCTGACCTGATCATAACCTGCCCATGCCTGCTCGATTGATCCTCCAAAGGTATCTCGTCCATATAACTAAAATAAACTATATTTTAATCCTAAATCTAATTCTAATATACTATTAGAAATCATTTAAAACGTTCGCGAATTTTTGGGTAGAAATTTGTATAACCCTGAACAGTTTCGACCCATGTTATATGTTTAATGGGTGTTAAGTGTAATAGTCACCATTATTTAGAGGCACGAACAATACCCAGTAATTTATACCAAATGTGTACATTCTTGATTGACTCCTTTAAACATAGAGTACAATGAACGCCCGAGACGCGGGAATTTTAAATTAATTCTAACCGCATTATTGTTCTAGATTAATATATTGCAAAAAGGAATGCAATTTGAAACGATTTGTTATTTATAAGCGACTCATTTAACTTACCGGATATCCTTATTATGTTTTTTTTATACAGTTTTACGTAAATGCCAATATGAATAGAAGACATACTAGCTAATACGCTCCTACGTCACCTGGTCTTACTAAGATAAGAAGGATAACTAGCCATTCATTTTTTTTTAATGTCGCGCGTCCTCTAGCGTGTTTCAATCAGCAGTTTCACGCTGCATGCCCCTGGCACTGAAGGGCAATGCTTATGGTTAAGAAGTAACGAAATAGATGACATTAGGATGTTTAAAATTTTCTATTAAATAATTCTTAAAAGTTTATACTTAAATTATTTTTTTTCTTATACGCCTGTATGCTACCCTGTAGCTCACAATAGCTTCCTTGGTATCGATAATACTCAAAGGGTGGGACTCTGCTAGTTCGTATAAATAATGGTTGGAGTCCATGAGGCTGTATATAAAATTTCTTAAAAGTGTTGCGTTTAACAACTTAAATCTTTCTTTTGTGAACCGTACATGCTTTTGCTGTCTTGGTATAATATACACTTTAGATGCTTCGAAGGAGATGTTTCTCTGGATTCCTGATAGCGCGTATATTTGATGGATCCCTTTCTGCAACATCTTGGTTTCTCACTGCAAGAAACTCCATTCAAATACTTGTGGTATTGCAACTATGTTCGAGTATTTTATCAATTATGTTAAATTCTGTCAATAGGCATTTAACATTTCGAAAAATTGAGTTATTCTTCAATTTAAGTGACATTTAAATTAATAATATGTGTATGTGATCATGTTGGTGAATCATCTATGATACGGAGATTAAAACTATTTTGAGATGTAATCCCAAATATATGGATAATAGTAGACAAATAAGTTTATCACTTTGATTAAGAGTCTTATATTTTAATTATTGTTTAATGCTGAATAATAATTGTTGCATGTTATACATTACATGTTTTCTTATAATAAGTACATTTATACACATTTATAGCTAATTTAAATGAGTGAAAAATTAGACTATAACTCTGTTAATTTATCAAGTAGTTACCCGAATGCAAACAGATATGATAATGCGTATAAAATAAATAGAACAAATTAGGAGAAATAAGAGTCTGCTTTTTGGAAATATTTTGTTCCATAAAGGAGTTCCTAGCTGAAAACAGAAAGTATTTCCTCGTTTTGTACAAAACTCATTCAAAACGAAGGAGCATTGAATTTACTCCGCTTTCTAACACGATTTTCAAGGGAAAAATAATCTCCGCTTTCCCTCCGCATCTACACTACCGTATTTAACCCTATTAATGTGAACAAATATCCCTAACATTGCATTATATTTTCTCCTTCACGGAGGTTATAATTGTTACTTAACAGATGTTTCTATTTCTATTACCTCAACGCCAAAAAGAACGAACCTCCGATTGGGAACATTGTTCTCCAAATCGTAACTGTTTCTCTAACATTTGAAATCAAGTTGCATAGGGCTGCGCATTTATTAAAGCGATATTAGTGCAGCGCATGTGCAACAAGTCTGACGTAGTCACTTTGCAATTTAGTTCGAGAATGAGAGGAAGATATGGGAATGCACTGTACCTGAAATTTTATAATACACATCAGAGTAAAGTACGAAAACCTGAAAGATTGGTAGAGTTTTGGAGCAAACATTCACCAAGGCAGATGTAGATAAACGCAGGTAAGAAACTTTTGCATCCTTATTTAATTTTCAATCTACGATTACCATTTTTAATTGGCCCCCACTACATTCTAGGTGTTACTCCTGAATAAAAAGCCACGTTTTATCTTAGCGAATCCGGGTGTTTCAACTGTGTCGTGCCTTCAACCACTGCGGTACCAAACTCAAAGAAGCGACTATATTATGGATAAATTAAAGCGATTCCAATGACGGCTGCTCTGTGACCGCAGAAGGAGGAGTGCTCAGTGTGTCTATCCTAGTAATCATTAGGATATATTCAAAAAATTTCAAGAACTTGAGGTTCGACGACATTTTGATGCATTTTTAATGATAAATAATAGAAAATAAATGCACTGAGCAAGGTGCTTCTGTCCACATAGAATAGCCCTCATTGATTTACTCCAATATGATTTAAACTTAGCTCATATGGAGCTAGTAAACATAAAAATAGAGTTACAAAACCTTTCTCACTAGAGAGATATTCTCTTCTGCTCTCTGTGGCAGTACCTTTTAACGAAATAAATTCATGTGTAAAGGATGCGAATACATTCCGAAACGGAGTTAACATGTTTCCGTACCGAAATAACTTGATCCAATATGGAGCAAAATCTTTTCTCTGACGGAGAAAATTATATTCACTGTGGATTTATTAATACCGTCCGTTTGTTTATTCGGATGTAATTATTTTCAAGTGGAGTTACTTGCATTAGCAACGGAGATAATTTTATCTGATACGATAGTAGTATTTGCATACATATGGGAGAAACAACATCGTTATTCATTTTAATAACAGCAGTAGGAGTTAAAATTTCTCCATTTCGAAACTTTTACATTTATTCAAAATAGTAAAACTGCATAAGAGAGACAATTGTGTCCTTAACGGATTAGGTTGCCTCGGTTAAAATGTTTTTCCCCTATGGAAAGCAAAATTATCTCTGTATTCCATCCGTTTAGTAGCAAAACATTTAACTCCGAAATGGAGCTCCTTTAACGTATGGTCCGAGGAACAGAAAAGAGTTAAAACGGTGTTAGATTCACTCCGTATTTTTATGTTGTATTTACAAGTTCGTGTCTCGGATAGATATATAACTTATAGTTATTTTCACAAGACTTTGAAATTATCCTACAAAGATAGTCAATTGTATTATCAAAACCCGGCATGAATACCAGCATTAATCATGTTTACAAAGTGAGAAGTAAACTTCACGACTTCAATAAGAACTACATATTTCATAATATAAACTCCGGCATCGGATTCAACTCTCCAACACAAGAGAAATGGAAGCAACGCGGAACGTTACCTTAGTCTCTTAATCGGTGTTCTTTGTTTTCGTATTTCATCTAACTTATTCCATTAATTCTGCCACATTATAATGTTTGCACATCTTTTTTAGAAAGTAATGAATAATAATTTGGCAAAATGTAACAACGAAAGAACAGTCTAATTATAACCATGTGCTAACTTCGGAGCCCTTTATGCATTCATATGTTTAAATTGCTGTAAAAACCTTTGTATTCGTTTTGAATAGCCAGTTTTGGCATTATGTCGGTTAGACTTCGCAAAATATTCGACAAATAGACGAAAGATTAAATACTTCAAAAAATAATCGAAGAATAAAGCAGTCTCTATAATGGAAAATTAAATATATTACATGATATTATTAAATTTAGACATAAGTAAATAAGGAAATAATATGCACAAGTAATTATGTGTTTATTTAGTATACACAACATGCTTTTGATCTCAAGTAGCACATAAAAATAATAAATAAATCTACTATATGCATGTTACAATATAGTAGGCGTATATATCTTTCATATTAACTGTTAACGTATTAACGCTTGCTTCCTATTCAACGTCATATTAGCGCCACCTAGCACTTTACCGCTAAAAGAATCATACCGGCTGGCTATTGGATGGTGAGTCCATGCGGGAAAAATCACCCTCGGCAAGGAACGATTCGCTCCGATCATTGCCGAGCACCTTATGCGAAAAACCGTGGAGAGTTGGCTGTAATCGTGAGAGCTCGCGCCGCACACTGGTCCGGAACTAGAGAAAAGCTGGAAAAACGAGTTGTCATTAGAAATTATAGTAAATCTCGATAGTTTATGTTTCTTACAGGTTTCTAAGATATTCATATTGACTAAGATGAATAGTTGAAATTTTTTATTAAATATTAAACAAAACACGTGTAAAATTAAAGAAACAAAAGAATTAATCGGGGCGCAAAGATTGTTAACGGTTAGGGCCGCGAACGCGTATTCATCTATTTCGGTAGACGCCGCGTGCGTTATTTCGGGTATTCTATCAGTAGATTTACGTTTGAGGGTACTAAATAGGGTTTGAGGGTTAAATTACGGTAACGAGAATTAGATTAGAACCGGGCGATTTATAAAGGAGAGTAGATATAGGGGGCCGAATTCATCCCGCGGTATTAAAAAGTATTACTTTTAATAAATTTATTGGCACTTTTGTAGAAGGTTTAGAAATTTTTACGGATGGATCGAAAAGTGAGGGTGGTACAAGGGCGGCTGTTGTTGTTTACAATAGGGGTATTGAAATATATAATCAAACGATTAATAATAATAATAATAATAATAGTAATAGTAATAATAATAATAATAATTCATTCACTCTGAGAGCAGTCGGGCTGATTAAATTAGGGGATTATTGTAATATTTTTCAGGTAGAATTAGTTGCAATAAATCAGACAATAGTTTATATTAGACGCGAATGGGAATTTATACGAGACGTGGGGATTATAACAGATACCTTATCTGTATTAGAGGCGTTAGGGAATTTAAAAAATCCGTCTCATTTGTTATTAGATACTTAGGATATGTTACGCGAGGGGGATATACAACTTTTTTGGACTAGGGTTCACGTAGGTACAATCGGTAATGAGTGGGCGGATCAATTAATGAAAGAGGCGGTGTCTAGCGGAGATAGCGCTATTATTAGATTTAGGCCAATTTCGGCTAGAATTAGAAAAGTGTTTAGGGATAAACTTGCTAATGATTAGCAGAGTAGATGGGATATTACATTAAATGGGAGGTGGAGTGGAAAATTTATCGGTAGTGTTAAACGTTTTAGAGAAATGAGTGATAATTTATCGTATCAGGCGGTAGAATTAATAACAAGTCACAGTAATTTTGAATCATATTTATGTAGATTGGGAGAGTTAACGATTCGCATTGTGAATGTGGTGGGGTAGATACAACGGGGCATGTCTTATTTGAATGTCCACTCACTGATGAGTGGCGGTCGCGTACGGAAGTTAGGGCTTAGCTAAGGGGTTAACTAACAGATATTAGAAATAATGAGTCGGTCGAATGTTAGGAATTTTTTAGTAATGTTACTAAAGAACTAGATAGGTTACGGCATGATATTTAGATAGTTAATAGGGTAGTACGTATTTATGAATGAATGTTTTATGCTTTTTAGTGGTCGGAATTGGTATTAAACTATAGTTTTAGCATGGTTAAGCGTATATACATAAATATTTAAAATATAGATCTGTAATTTCATTATTATTAATTCTTGGTTAATTACTATTGGTTAGAATAATTAGAAATAAGTTATTGTTAACTATTAGAATAGGTACTGCTGGTGTTTTGTTGGTTTTTAGGTCATTACTCCTTTCCTGTTTCAACTTCCAATTCATGATGTGTGAAAAAGGGAGCAGCTACGTATAGATGGCACGGCTATCGGAATCAAGGAAACGTGGAGGCTGCTTCTTCAGCTCTCAGAAGGATAATAATAGGGCTATCAGTAACAATGTCTGGGACTCCTTCCCAGACTGATTATGTAAACTAGTCACATTTCAAATACTTCAGCATTTCATATAAAGTAGTATTAATATAATTGGCTGGCTACTGTATTATATTTTTATTATTAACAATCATAGGGAAATTATTTAGTTAGAGCAGGAACATTGCAATTGTTATAGAATCCATATAGTACTTGGAATAGGTAGCCTGGTATAGTACCTTTAGGTGGAACACGGGGTTGGTATGATTTGTAATTATTTAGTTTTTCATAAATAAAGGGTAGACAATATATGGCAGAATAAATTTATAACTCTACCGCCAGTGAAATGTTGAAAATTAAAAATCTTGGACGGCCTACCCCACTCTTAAACCATACACAGCGAGATAAAATCGCTTCCCAAAATTTCACAAGATATTTTTTCCAAGGATATTAGTTTATAATGGTGTAAGTGGATTGCAGGTTGTTATGTGTTGAATGCCCTGTTTTGTGTTGTTTTTTCTTTTTGTGCGTTTACTATTTACTAATTTTTATTGACGGGGAATTGGAAAAACATGGACAATTGAGGTTATAATGTATCTTTTCTGTTACGATAACATCGACGTTAACATACTTTTTAACACATCTTCCGTACTATAGTCATAGGATACCCGTAAAAAAAATTGTTAACGATGATGTTATCGTAATAATGGACATATTTTCTCTTTAGTGTAAAGCTACGTCCTTATATGCAAATGAGAATTCGTTCACATTTACAAGACTATTAGTGGCAGAAATAAAAAGATAAATCTAAATCGCCTATAAAAAATTGGTAAGTCTTGACTTGGATGTATAAAAAATAATTTGGGGTTTTATTATTTCTTGAGGAAAGTTTTTTTTTTTGTCAAGAAGTTCAGGGACGAAATAATTATTTGTAATTATATACTTCTTGTATGTACAAAATTGCATGTTATAATTAAATAATTTTCTTAAATGTTAAGAGTATAAAATGAAAAAGAAGGTGTTTATTAGGATCAAACTTTTAAATTATAATTTAATCGTTTTGTGTGAATCTGTGCTTCAATTACGTATTCACAACAACAAATTTTTATATATATATACATATTCTGCCATGCTAGTGCGTGGCTCGTCCATTTATTTTTTAATAATACTTTCCTCCCTCATTATCTTCTATGGAGGAGCATTTTTATTCGACGTTTTTTTCAATTCCCGTCTCATAATTATAGGTTTTATGAAAGGATAAATGAAAAAGTTGTTGGTAATTTATACGTTCCTGAATTTGTATGGTGCGGTTTATAGCGAAAGAGGGTTATTTTCCCGACACTACGAGCAGCATGCTAATGTACAGCAGCCGACTTAATAAAAACGAGATCGAAACAACTATGCCCAGCATACGGTATTCAATTTAGGCTTGTTTTAATGGTGTTCTTTGCTGTGCTTTATTTTTTGTGTGAGATTATTAATTCAAGATATGAAAAAGTTAATTGCACAGAGAGAAAAAGGTTAGGGTCTATGATATAATAATAAACTCTACTCTTATTGAAAATATTAGTTAAGCCCGTTTTCCAATTGCATTTATTCAATTTAAAACGCTAGAGCGTATCAATCAATTTATCGCTAGTAAAGTTCTTTCGGGGAGGCTTAACCCAGATATAGAAGGAATTAAAGTATCTAATGCCTTCCAACCTAATAAACTTTTGGGGCGATTAAAAAAGTTTACCCGAATTTACTGTGTGTGTTCAGAACAGAGCTGTTCATTGTCGAAGTTATTTACCTAACAAAAAATTCCAAATTTGTGCGGAATTTGGGTCTGCAAAGAGACGACCGCACGCAACAATCACAAAAAAGTGCGGAATTATGTCCTTTCATGGGTTATATGTTATATCCCTACATGCGTAATGGTAAATAGGTCAATGATTTTACGAGGAATGGTGCCACCCACAATGTCTATGCCTTATAATATTATTTTTGTAGCGTTTGGTGTTTACACTGAGTTCTATTTTAGTGGCAGCGTTAGATTTTAGAAAATGTTCATTATTTTATAGACGTTCATACAATAGCCACCGCAAATAGCATAAAATTTTATTTCCAGTTTTTGAAATAAACTTCTTATGAAAATTATAAATGTTTGTTTCGTATCGTTTACTGTTTGAGTAAATTCAGGTTTGGCCTTCTTGTATAAATATGTACCAGTATTTATAAAAACATTATCACGCGAAACAGGAAAGGTAAAAATATAGACCTGCATAACTTCTACATCTATTGAACACAAATAAGTCTTGGATGTAGAGGAACTGTTTTCTTTATATAAGTTGCCATTAAATTTGAAAACTATAACACGAATTCCTGAATTTCTACGTAGCAGAGGATTATTTGGATTTTCAATCTGGTATATATTTAACTTATTTTTATATTTTATATAATATACTTTTAATAATTACATTTTATTTATACATAAAGACGTGTTAATCTTAATATTTATTATTTTTTATTTTAAAATGTTATATTCACCACCATGTATTAAAGCAATGATAATATATTACTACTATTATTTATTCACCACTCATGGCATAACTAAGATATCATAACAGTGGTAGCTATTGAATGCCAACAACGCATTAATAATTTTACGATGTCGTTTACAGGTCAATGGGGATAAATTAAATTGTTAATTAATTCCCCAGCATGTGAATTGAATTTAATATAATCTATTTGTCCAGCAGCAAGTGCTATCCGTTATAACAATGATAATAATGCACCACACAATTTACACTCAATCAGTAGCGTAATAAGCTAACCTATTGCACGGTATTCCAACGGATAAAACAAACATTCAATTTGATATTTCCGATCTGGGCTGCATTTCGCCTGGACCCTGGTTGAGCACATTTATTCTGTACCCAGGTATTCATAAATGAAGTCATACCTAAAAAAATAGAATAGTAGTTAGTTTCAGCTTAACTTTGTAAAACACTTAGAACATTTCATTTTGTTATTATGACGGTTAAAAATACTTTTAATGACTGCTATTGTTGACTAAAAGGAATTTTTGTTTGTGATTTAAAGTCGAGTTGTTGATCTAATGTGGTTTATTGCAGAAAATTTCAAATTCTAGAGTTATTTTTATTCCAATTATTTCCTTTTTAAAGTTAGTTTAACTCTTGTTTAGTAGAGGACTTTATTGATATTTCAATCAGCGGTAATTTTTGAGATATATATAACGTAATTAAATGACTGAATTTACAATTTGCTGGCAAATCTTTGAAAAAACTGATTTTATGAAGCCACATTATGAATCCTACGTATACCAGATTTATTTACTACAATAAACAGCTTTATAAAATTTGTGATTAAAGAGCCGAATATTATTTCAAAATGAGGGTGTCATATGTTCTTTAAATAACTATAACGTCTTTGTTCTTTTAAAAATTTCTTTTTATTGCACGATTTATGACTCTATAGATACACATTAACATTTTCAATTACATCAAACAATCCGAAAGAGGCCTTGGGAATGCCTAATTAAGTTAGGAAAATCTGTCGATTCGTGAGGAAGATGTATTGATAGGTGATTTAGTAAATCAACCAGTGTCTCATACAACACCTTTTTACTAATTCTTTGTTCGAAACATTATGGTGGTATGTTCTAACCACCTTGTTCTTTGTGTTCGCGTCTCTCGCATTGTTTTAATTTTTTTATAAAGATCCGTTACCATTCGGTTTGTGCGCCTTCTTTGCACACTTTCTGTTACTATATGTCCGTGTTTCTCACAAACATTTTGTTTCCCAAATTTATCATTTTTGGTCGTCTATTTCGCGCCACTACCCATGTTTCGCTGGTGTATTTTTATAATATTATCGTAAGCTCTAATTTTGTCTGCTCTAGATATGTTTTTGCTATCAATATTTTTCATAGCGTCCTCATTTTTCTTCAAGATTCACTTGTATAGTTTTCACTATTCTTTGTCTTTTTGCTGTTATTATTACTTGCAGGTATTCAAATTGCTCAACCTTTTCAAATTTATATTTTCTTTCTTTTACATTAAGCTTGGCGTATTTGCTTTGATTTGTTACCTCTGTTCCCATTTCCATATTTTGTTTTCTTTTCCATCGTTTATGTGTAGTCCAAATTTGTTTGCTGCTTCTTCGGAGTTCTTGAAAGCCTTCTCGAGTTCTTTTTTGAATCTTGTTACCAAGACTACGTTGTCTGGGTATGCAATCCACTGTACTTTATTGTGATAAATCTAACCTGTTAATTGGATCTTGATAAGTCTTACTATTATTTCCAGTATTAAATTGAGTAGGTTTATCGACAGGGAATTGCTTTATCCTAAACATTTTCAAACTCTAAATTGTTTCGAATAATGGCCGTCTACAAACTTTTATTTACTGTGCCCCTTAGTGTCATTTTCATCGGATTTAGGTGTCTTTTTAAATCGAGTCACGTGTCTGTTTCAAATCAATAAAGAGTATCTACAGTGCGTCCGAAAGGTTTGGAAACACACTAATAACAACGCAATTAATGTTATGTTTATTTTTTTGAGAAAAATCATAAGATATATCAATTAATGTTTTGAAAATGGCCTTAAAAGAAATTATGACGTTATGTATTTTTTTCCAAATGCCAATACAGTATTTTTGCTTCATGTTTGGATAGACTCTGTCATTATCTAAATGATACTTAAAAAGTCCTTATACTTACATAAGATTTGTAAGATACACTGAACTGTTCAGTGTTTCTGCTGATGATGATAGCTTTGCTATTGAAACGTACGTCCAGTTTAGTGCAGTTTGTGGTGAGGGGTCTAGGAGAAGTTTACAGCATTACCAGAACCACAGTTTGGAGTATTTTTGTTTACATAAGGTTTTTTTTGAAAAAAACTGTAAATTTGTAAAAAAGAAATTATTCACTAAGAAAAAAAATAGATATAGAATAAAAATAAATAAATATAAGAGTTGAAAATGTTGGCCGTGGTCGTCTTGGCAAATTCCTACACAATAGTAAAATTAAAGAAGAAAAGTCCCATAGCGCTCTCACCGACTATGTTCATCCATACATTTATTTTTGATGATGGTGCTTTTGTATATTCTGACATGTCCAGTACCAACAGTTTTGCTTGTTGATAGTTCCATGCAAAGCAAACTAGCCTCGTCGGAATATAAAATATTCTGGATAAAATTCAGGTGGTTGTCACACATTGGCATTGTTTCTTCATAAAGCTGTAAACAGGCTTTGCGCTTGCCGTCGATTTTAATATATTAAATTCTTGAGCAAAATATCGTATGGTATTACGTGGATTTTCATTCAACGACAACAGTACATTGAGTTGCGTATCATCACTGGTCAAGAAACGACCACTTTGAGGCCGATCACGAACATGCCCTTGTGCTCCAAAGTTATAGTAAATTTTACCCACAACGGAAACATTAGGTATTTGGAGCACAGTCTGAATGAGTGACATTAAATATATGGCAAACTTTTCTAAATGAACGTGCTCTTCATCCAAAACCAATCATCATAAGTATTTCGATAAATTCTTTGTCTGTTAAACTCATTGTTCATGATTTTTAAATAAGCTCATTTGAATTTTAATGTATTTGACAGAACGTGACAAATAACTAAAACGCTTAAAATACATCTGCTCTAATTAATTGTACAACTTCGCCTAATACAAAGAAAAACACATTTTAGATAGTAGCAGGTAGGTATTAGGTTTGGATAGGAATTAATATCGGGATTTCACTTTTTGGAATAATATTTTGGCAAGTTTTTCAAAAGATTTCTTTATGTAAGGTAATAAGTATTTTTAAGTGTCATTTAGAGAATGACAGCGTCTATTCAAGTTATGAAGCAAAAATACTAGATTGCCATTTGAAAAAAAAATGCATGACCTCATAACTGTTTCAAGGTCATATATATAATATGGATTTGGACAAAAAAATAAAAAAAATATAATTTGCCAATTAATAAATTAAAACAAATAGTAAAAAAAAATACCTGTAGTACGGTTTTTATACTTTTAAAAGTCCACCTCACTAAGTTGGTTTGTGATCTTTATCTGTGTCTTTTTTTACTTTACTCCACAATCCGATGCTTCAACCTTCTCTTGGTTCACTCTCTTCAGCACTTCTTCTGCGTAAATTTTTATTAGAGTCAGGAAACTATATTGTTGATTTCAAAGTTGATACTTGCTGTTGCTCCAATACCAAATTTTCATGTACTCTCCAAATATTCATCAAAACTAAATTTTGTATTCTATATCGTATATTTTAATTTAACTAGACTTTCATACGTTTTACATAAACCAAAAATTCTACATCAGTATTCAATCACTTCTCTTTTTTTCTCTTCCCATAGTTGACTATTTCAAAATACCCAGATTTACGCTCCATAGATACATAACATTTTTAACCCAGATACATAAATTAAGACATATATTTGATATTTCTGAAACTCCTTTTTTAAAAAATATATTCCAACTCTTATAATTGATAAATTGAAATATAATATAATAGAGACTCAGAAAAAAAACATCACACAAACTAAAATCAAATTGAAAACACCCAACAGGTATGAATGGATCACAGCAGTGTATGATAATAATCATACTTAAATTTTATTCATATTATTCTGGACTTGTTTTTAATATGAGATTTAATCCACTGTCGATCAAGCACTTATGAAACTTCTTGATGTTCATCCATCCATTTCCGTATTACCTAGTAAATACTGTAATATATTGCATTGTATCTTATCACCTTTCTTACAAATTGAACAAATAAGTGACCCACTACAATCTTTAGCCATGATTTGTTCTTTTCACACTTTTTGTATCCGATAGTCTATTTTCCGTTGCAATTTCTCTATACTTATAAGCACTACAATTTTTTAGTGTTTATACCGTATCTTTTTCTACCTTATTTTATAGAACAATAATAGTGAAATGCTCATCAAAAATTAATTTAATCACCATGTTTAATTTCTTCTGATGTTTAGATATTTTAAAATTACTTCCAATTACAATTCTCATAACCACAAAGTACACCCTCTTAATAATATAAAACACGGTACGTTTTCTAATACCCTATCGTAACCGCAAAACCGGGGCTGTTCTCGCAGGCAGGTGTGCGCCGGCAAGTCCTCCGCGCACGTCTTGGCCACAATGAGAATTCGAGAAATAAGCGGAACAATACCACCGGGACCTATACAACGAACTCGACGAGCAAGTAATACCTTTGGGATTGCTTTTAGAAGTGGCCAAGCGCACACCGCCGTCATCCATATAGTATATTGCCCCACAATACGGAATATTGAGGCCTGTTATTGTTGCTAACGACTGCCTTTTATTCACCTGTCTGACAGCAATAAGAACTTTATCTGTATTTTATTTAAGATCGACAGGAACCATTATTCGAAATTGGATGGCTGAAATTGGGTAGGTCCGAACATTGTATACTGGACTTGTCGAATTAAGAGAGTCGGGCCCGTCTACAATTCTGATGTCGGATATGTTGACATGTCTTGTCAACTAGAAGAAGCAGTGACTGAATATATTATTTTGTTTAAAGGAACAGTTAAAAGTCTATACAATAACCCAATCACTTATTGTTTGTAGACGCTGTTGAAAAAGAGTGTGGTACTGACCAGATTTATTGTATTGAATAAATAATAAATAATGGAATGACTCTACATGATCAAGTATAAGTACCCACTTCTACATAATGTTTTATAAAATTTCCTTGATTTAGCATGTGGTTTTTAATTACGCTTTATTCAAACCAACTACAACGGAAAACCTTGTACGTTCTATATACAATATTTATTTCACCTAAAACAATCCCCAATTAACAAATATAAAACGTAAACGTGTGTAGTTTGTTTTGTGAACGCTACAACACATTTACATCGAGTATATTCTGACTTTGGTAACTGGTGCAAGCTTATAGAATAACATATTTGGTTTACCTATGTTACACAGGTTGGTATTTTTACCACTTTATCTTATAATTATAAACGATAATGAACCCAATATTCAATCTCATCGAAACTAGGTTGTACATACACAATATTGAATAAAGGTTCGGCATGTACGAGATTTCAATTTTGTTTGTAATTGCGTTATAATGGAACGAAACACTTGCCACTCAATCATATAAGTATATTGTCTTCATCTTATTCATTAGAAACTGGTTTATTTGTTTTAGCTGTCTGCTAACTCGTCATCTATGTTATATATATATATTTGTTAATTTATTTCAGGTTACAACTCCTACCAAAAAAAGTTTAACGACCTAACGCGAAAATCTATGTGGTTTGAGCCCATTTAGGATGGACTATAGCTTTTTACTAACGACTGCGGCTTATCCGTGTAAACAGATGTTCTGTTATTTCGTTATGTATTTTTCCGACACAGGATTTCTTGTTTTTATAATTTAGTTTTTGTTAAAGACATAAAATAAGCACGCGTTGAAATAAGATTTTTATGATTCCTTTTGTAAAATAGATTTTCTGTTCTGAATGTTCTTATTATTTATTAGAATATTCGAAATATACACGGCCAATATGAAATATATAATGGAATTTCTTTCTCTTTCATTTCCGTTTTTTTTTTCAATTGTTAACTTTTAGCAATAAGTGAATTTTGAATATAACTAAAATATATAGTTTTCAATAGTAAATGCAAACCATATTTTGCTAGTAACGTATCATACATATTACAATGTTGATACTGTTAATAACAAAATGTCTCACTATAAATTTATTTTATTTTTTATCTAATTATAACATTTGCATAAATTCATTTTTCAATCTTGAGCATGCAATATCTCCAGTCCCCATTATTTTCGATTAAATTCTAGAAGTTTCTCATAGTTTACCTGCATTTTCTGGAATGAAGTCTTTTTGTATGTTATAAATATATATTCTGCTGTAATGCAGCTCAAACATTTTCAATAGACTTAGTCCGGACTATTTAGATGTCATTTCAATACTTGTTAAATTAAATGTTGCGGAATTTATCCATTCTTGCCGAATTTGCAATTTCTGCACGGGACATTATCGTGTTGGAAACACAAAATTTTCCCCATTATTTACCGATGGCATCATCAGATTTATAAGGATGCCTTCATTTCTGCAACACCTACTGCTTTCATTTCAACTATTCAGTGTTCTAATTTTTTTACTATTAAAAATGTTAAGAGAGACCTATATTAGTGTCGAGGATCAATCGCGGACAAGAGTTAATTCAATTTTTTTTAGTATTATGTTGTAAAAAAGCAATGAAAGCTAACTATTAGAAGTATTGAGAGATAACAAAAAATTAAAGTTATGCAAAATTAGTTGAATGTTTTATTAATTTATTAAAAATATGTATGACATTGTCCGTACTGATTATTTAGTTATGTTCGTAACTGTATGTTTTTATATCTATTTAATATATATATGTTTAACTATGTTTATTAAGTTGCGAATATCATATAAACATAAAGCTTCCCTTGTGGTTTTGGCCGCAAACTGTTGCGCCTAACTGATTGATACCTTTATTTAAAAACTAATAATATATAAGGTGTTCAACAACTTTCATAAACAATTTACCAATGAATAGCGACATAAATAGAATTTATCAAACACGAGTATATTACGTTGGGCTACTCTTCGTGGCAGATAAATTATTCCAATAAACACAGTGTATGTATAGTTCAACTAAATATATAATCAAAACGCGATCTTTGTAACCTTTTTGTGGAGCGGTATACTAGCTGCAAATCTATCGAACTCAAAATTATTTGTATTGAGAGGTAGCACAGTGTCCGCCACGTTTATGTTATAATCCATAGCAATTAAAACTGTAAAAGTTTCTTGGTTTTTTTTCTATGAGCCTTTTGTATTTAGTACTCCATTTCTTTTACCCATTAAATTATAAGTACTGGTATTCAGGATCTTGTACTCTGTACTTAATATGTACAGCTCGACTGTTATTCAAAATCTTTGGTCTAAGCCTTTTTGCTTGCCTCTCTCCTTGCATCAAGAGCCTCCATCACATAGAATGTGGTACGCATTCTCTTTCCTCTTATTACATAGTTGCAGTGGTATCTCCAATTTGATCCTTTTTCTTAGTGTTTTTCATTACAGTGTCCTGTAATGATTTGTTACGTGCGAAGATGATTCCTACTAAGATGTAATATTCTTACTTATTTCTGATGGTCTCTTAATAAAGCTTACATGAATTTGCTTGCGTATTATTCCAGTATTCTTTGTGGTTTCTGTTGACCGAATTCTTACCTGCTCTATCTATGCATTTGGCACTCCTAGAACAAGTTTTGGGCCTATTAGACGTAGATCATCCTTTCTGCTACAGTTGACTGATTCCAGACTTGTTGAAACCAGTGGTCTATATCATTCCCAAAAGACCTTCACATGATGGAAAAATCGTTCCCAATCCTAAATCTGCCACTTGTATTCTAGCAATCAGAGGATTCCATGCGCTGTTATTAGTCCTCATTGCCCTGTATCCTAAACACGGCGGGCCTCTATATCTTGATAGTTCAATTTAGCAGTTTGCAGCTGTATCTTTGGTCTGACCCCCTGATGATTCCAGTACATAGTATAGTTAGTAGATTGTCTTGCATAACCGGCCTAAAAGCTACTAGTTTTCAGACCGTTTATACAGTATAAATATTAACTCTTCCGTGTATCTTTCTTGAGCTTGCTCTTATGCTACGACAAGTTTAATAAGTTCCAACTTAATAAAGTAAACTGATTATAACACCAACCTAGATACATAGCCACACTAGTCTAGATTAACCTTATATCAGCATCCCCACAGTTCTTGCTATTAAAATATATATAAAATCCTATCATTGAAAATTAAACCGTTGGCGTTAAACGTTATGCGTGATCTATTATAGTGAATGCTTTTATTCTCTACAGATCTTTAAATTTCAGAATTACTTAAATGCTTTTTATCTAAGATTTTTCTTATTTTACTGTCTTACTATTTATAATTTTTTGAATGCTCTTGATCGAATTGTTATTATTATTTCATATTTAATATCATTACCATTACTGTTATTATCACTATTATTATTATTATTATATTATTTATTTATATTATTATTATTATTATTAATATTATTGTACTATTATTAATATTGTTGTATCACATTTACAAGTTTTACACTTCATTATCTAGGGGTTAGCTTTCTTTTTCCAAATTAGATTAGAAAATTCTTTTTAGTTGCCAATTTAGTTATACTTAATTTTTTTCTTCAGATTTTAAGTAGTATTTAGCTTTTAATTTTCTTTTATTGCGGTTCATTTAATTTACTACTATTTTGTCTTTTTTATTACTCATGCATCTTTGTTTTTTTTTTTTGATTTTATTTAATTTAGTTTTAATTTACGGTGATTTAGCTTTTAGTTAGGTATCAGTTGCAGTTTTTAATTTAATTTGAATTTAATATTTCGTTTCATTTATTGTAGATTTTTTTGACTTGTTATACACATTTATTTGTCTATATAACAATAAACTACTACTACTACTACTACTACATCATGTTTTTCCATGAGCTCTTTTAGTCAACATGAGTGTTGTCTTCGCCCTGGTTTGTTGAATAAGATACATGTCAATCACCTGGCAAATATGCTAATTAGATGGAAAGATTGAAATTAATCAATGACTAAAGAAAACATATATTTTAATTATTTTGAGAAAAATATTGCACAATGTGAAAAAACGACATTTTTCGGGAGAGTTCATTTTGTGAAAAAAATATTACGTCAGTCTTTTGACGCTTACTTTACGTGTTAAACTGAATAACAACGACAGTATTGTTAATTTCAACCATTTATTTCAAACGTTTATGCTGTTTTTTTAAGGATCCGCATTAAAACATGCTAACGTGTTGGAATTTGTAAGGTAAACTCCGCAAAAAAAACGTCTAGGTATTCATTGGAATTAGATGCGTCTGTCACCATCTAATAATACGGCAAAGAATATTCACTATCTGGATTGGAAAAATTGTATTGCCCATTCGTGGCACCTTTCCTCTAACTAAAAAGCTCTTTCTTATTTGAAAATGAGTTATTTGAAAATACAGGAGTTTAATGTATAAAATAATACAAAATATGGGTAGGTAAGCGTTGTTTAGGTTACTTACTTGTTCGATGTCGAAATATTAGAAGATTGTAATTTCTGCATCGTTGACAATAATATTTTAAAGTTTCTTCTACAATCACAACGATAATTACACTGATAGAAGTATCCCTTGTATCTAATAGGAATCGCATTACACACGTATGCTCATATGTAATCAACAGGACCAAATATATTACTGTTATTATTATTATACTAACAGTTTTTGCGTTTCCTGTATGGCCAACATGATTTGATGTTACTTTGAAAAGGAATATAATTTTAAACCCACACATTTCTGGGAAAATAATATATTTTTTGTTGGAGCAATTATTTTTTTTAACTGAAAAATATTGATAGTAGATATTCAAGTTCTCTTTATTCTAAACTCGAAAACTATGCAGATCGCTGAGTAAACTTAAGCATTTTGAATTAAGAGTTTTTCTTTTCTTACGATATTACTTCAATTTTAAACTTGAATATTAATGCGGTTTTTACAGAAAAGGGAACATTTTGTGTCTACAAGTTTTCCTTTATTGTAATATCCTTTCATTTGGACTAGACAGTGATGCGAATTTACCTAGAAATCGCTTTATTGTTACAAAGTGTACCGCCTTATAAGCAATACAACAATAACTGAAAAGAATCTAATTGTTGCTGAAATTCCGTTAACCTCGCCCGAAAAATATCCACGTTTGTTTATAATAGCATGTGTTAATAAAATTTATATTCTTGAGTTAGAAAAGCGGGCCAGCAAGATAAGAAATTAATTGATATTTTAACTAACACTATGGCAGACCAAAAAATAGAAGAAATTATTATTTAAATTCACTTTCAATCTAGGATCCGTTTTTTTATTCTAATCACCTACAAATTTAATATAACTGTAAATATTCCATAATGATTCTGTGTGAGTGTGTATTTAGCAAAATGAAAAAGGAGGTGTAGTTTACGCTCACAAATATTCTTCAGAATTGTATTTATACACACTAAACATTTTTTGGTAAAACTCCTGTACGAATTTGAGGCCATTTTGTGCCCCCAAAACCGTACAGATATTTTAGAAGTTACAAGTTACATTTCTAACTAGGTATAGCTAAATTTTCGAAGGTTTTCTTCATGTAGTCTGGAATAATCACAAGTAAAATTTCAGAGTAATAATAATTTGCATAGAAGTTTTATTTGTTTAAAAGTAAAATTATAAAGAAAATTCAGTTATTCTGATTTTTTTCTTAACAAAATGGAAAATATCATCGAAATGGAAGCGCCCTGGTAGAGTTTATTTAATTGGAATTTAATGCATAAAAGACAAACAAAACATGAATTGCTATCAATTATTGCAGAATTGTTACCACTTGCACATTAAGTAAGAATATTTAAGTAACCGCATTGTTGGAAATAATGAATCACGCTTTTAAAACTATATTTTAGTTTTTTTTTTCTAGTTTCTGTAAATGATATCTTCATACATATACAATATAAGTTTTTGACTTCACAGATCTGGAAAGAAAAAGAAAACTAAATAATTATGTATACATCGTTTAAATAATTGATAAATACGTAGGAAGAAGTATTTACTTAAGACTTTTGTTTTAAAGCACTTATGAACGTCTCCGCATTGTCTAGCTCTTTGTTTTATATTTCATATATTAATGTAAAATATTACTTAGTCATTCTCTGTAGGAGCGTTTTATTCCAGCTTCTGGGTGAGTTTTTAGCTGATAACGGTGAATTAATTCCAACTTGAAAGTAAGTTGTTTCAGATATTCCATGTTCAAATTGTAACATAGTGTACCAGACTTTAGAACATCAAAAGAACAACAAACAGATTTTCTAATATGAATTAATACCTCCTACTAGTGTCAGTATAATAGTTCCAAAATAACAAGAAAGCAGAACCACGTGTGACCGAACACCATGTCAGTTCTGCCTGCGTCTGAGTTGAGCCGGAAAGTTCTAAGTTTACGTATGCGCCCCTTATTTATTTCCTTACCACTTGACAATTACTTTGTTTGTAACTATAATTTTCCAAATTGTAAGACGTTTTAAGTTTTTGCTGAGAGATATTAGTTTTTGTCTTAGTAATATTACAATGTTAGAGATTTCTTTCTAAGAAACAGAAATTTTTCCATTAATATCGACGTAAAATACTACTAAAAAAAATGATTTTTACCAAGAAAAATTACCTAAAGTTTTTAATGTGTATCAACCATTTCTTTATAAATATGACAAAAGTTTATTTGCGAAGGTGAAAACGTATATACAGCTCAACGATGCGTCCTTTACATATGTAAAACTTATGCACATAGAAACATGAATAAAACTAAAATAATTTCGCGTAAAAGAGCACTGAGCTTACATTTTCCGCTAAAAGGCAAGAGTTTTAAATCAATATATTTGTGCGTGTTCACGCGAATAAGCGAAAAGGCCGGGGTTTTTGTATACAAATACTGTTCGTAATTCATTAACATGATAACGTATACTTGAAAGAAACTACAATATTTTTTTAATTACATATATAATAATGACAATATGATATTGTGAACGTCTATTGTCTTAACTTAAACGGAAGTTATACACATATTTATATCGAAACTAAGGTGCATCCATTTAAGTGCAGTTACTTTTCACACAAAAGCATATACTTAAGAAGAAAACAGTTCTCCGGTAAAATAGCACGCCTTTTTAAATTAAAATCAACACTTATCTGCGTAAAGATTTCCTTTTCGTTTAACATGATAAAAACCAAAACTTGTAAAAATTTTCATTTAATACAGTCTCTTTTCTCAGTGCATGTAAGTACTCTAAAAGTTGTAATATTACATACTAAGTCCATTTTGTGTCTATGTTATCAAATTATTTATTACATGTTGTTTTAAGAGGCCCGAAAGCGAGTTAACAAATGGAACAAATAAATTACGTGCCGTATACTACCTGTTCATTTCTTCCAGTATTTTATGACTTGGTCACTCGTGCAAAGTCCTTCTCAACTTTGGTCCTTATGACTTCTGCGAAGTAGAGATCAGATCCTATCCATGGCTATTCTAAATAAGTATCGCCATATCTCATTTGTTAAAGCATTGTTACAAATCCTCTTGATTACTTGTCAGCTAAATAACTTTTGTTTGCTTTAAAAATATTAAATAATTGAATTAACTCCTTACTTTTTTCTTCATGCAACTACGTGTGGCCGTGAAAGAGTAACCGACGACGTTAAAAAATTAAAAGCCGTACAAGTTATGAATATGTAAAACTTCTGCGGAAACATGGGCTCAATACTTTTATAAGCTCGTGCGTATAGTGCATTTATTATTGCGATAATATAATATCATCTAGGTGTAATGTACATTTTTTTCTAACAATTGTCTGCATGGTCACACACTTTCTGATTATGCATATTAAACCTTGATATGCCTTTATCACTCTACACAGAAATAAAGCTGCAACTTTTAATGAATGTATAAATACACGTATTCAAACCCTGTTATACTAGTATGTCAGGCAAGCATGCGATGTCATGGTGCCCACTAGTATACCCATATTAAAAAAACTTCAACTCATTGTACATAAGTCACGCGATACTAAGGAAATTTATATAATAATATTAATTACATGCAGATTCGAATAGTGGTGTAAGTTTAAGTGAGTCTAATAATATATATTTAGAGGAAAAATTAAAAATAAAATTCTGAATCAATTAAAATCAGAAATGTACTGCTATGTTTTGCAGATAACACAACAGAATGAAAATGTTTTAAACATACAGATATAGTATTTTTAAATCATTAATTTTGTTTGATCAAATGAAGGTATAACCTTTATCATTTCTTGTGCATGTGGTGTCCTGTGATCTGTTATCCTCTTTATAGCTTTTCATCCTATTTTCTTGTTCTTTTAAATTTCTACTTGTTTCAGTCCTGTTATCTAATATTGACAATTTACTTTCTCATCTACACCATGCTCATCTTACTTTTTAGCGTACTTCGGTTAATGGTTTTTACTTTTTCTGACTGTTCTCTTTCAAAAGTTGTTACTGATCAATGTTTACTTATTTACTTTCTTCATTTTATCTTTTCATTTTTAACAAAAGTAATTATTTCTCTTTCTACTGAATCTCCAAAGACTTTCCTTCTCTTCGTCCAATCCCCGTTAAACATTAAATATAAAATAAATATTATATTATAATTCGGCAATTAAATTTCGTATGATTATGTGAGAATATAGGTGATGTTTTAATTTTTGAAAAATGGTTTAATAATATATTTTCCATTTGATTGTAAATAGTTTTTGGGTTATGGTTCTGTTCTGTACTTCTTATAAATAATAGATTGACTTTAGCGCTTTCTTCCCTTCTAAAAACTTTGGGTTGGAATAGGAGCACTAATTTAATTTCTACTATGATTCTAAATATCAGAAGTAGTTTAGAAACTTTTCTTCGGAAGATCTCAGCTTGACCGATGAAGCATGCTCTGTGAGGCGGAAGATTATTAACAACGAGGATATTCAACAGATTGTTGAAGAAAATTTCAGTGTAACGTGCCTAGAACTTGCAGAAAAGTTCAGTGTAAGTAATTAAATTATCTGTTTTCACCTTTATCTGTTTATCAGTTAGGAAATTAAGCAAGTGGATCGCACACGAATTGCCAATTAATAACAAATTAATGGTAGAATTCTATGCCTACCTGTAGTGCTTGTAAGATTACCTGTAACTTTGTAAACATGTCTTACATATGCTTACAGACTTACAGATATCCTTACAGGCGCTACCGATATCCAAAGAATCTCACCATTAGTCGTCCTACCAGTTGCTGGACAAACATTTCACGCAACAATAATGAACCAATTCTTGATCGGTTGTTAATCTGCAACCAAAAGTGAATATTGTATCCCAATTCTAGGCGGTCGTATCATTGATTGTCGCCTACTGATTCGGTACAACAAACTACCAAAACTTTCCTGCACAAAAACAAAATTTTAATGTGTGTTTGGTGGACAACAACAGGAATTCTCCATTATGAGTTTTTGAAAAGGAGTCGAACCATTACTGCTAATGTGTATTATGAATAGCTTCAGCGACTACACGCACTACTCATCCAAGAACAGCCTTCTTTGATCAATTGAAAGAAAACGATTTGCTTACAGAATAACGCCTGCCCTCATACCCTAATGATTCTGGAAAAATTTCTAAACTGTCTGGAAAACGTTACCAAGCCTTCCATATTCTCCTGACATTTCCTCCAAGTCATTGGCATCTTTTTTTGTCTTTTGACGTATAGAACGTTCAAAACTCGAGTTAATGTATTAAATGCAGTTCGTCAATTCCATTCAAAATCCATAGATAGGGTTCTACGATACCGACATACAAAAATTAGTGTCACGTTAGGTAAAGGGTTATTGAGAATGATGGTAATTACTTCGGTAAATAATAGTCTATTATTGTTTTTGTTATAAATATTTACATTTTTACCATGAAAAACCGCACGAAGTTATTTGGTTACCTGATATTTGTGGAAATGAATAAAATTTGCCTATTATGTTTTAAATTCTCGCATAGAATGATTCATAATTTTTGTCACAATTAACTGAATTACTTTCCATCGCTAGCTGAGGCTTCTTAGGCACCATTTTGCGCCCAGTTTGCTGCACTACTAAGAAGGTACGATCAACGGGGTGTTAAAATTATAACTGACAGGTGTTATATTCGTACATATGTAAATATATTACATTTTGTTCTCTATATTTTTTTGCAATTGACCTGGATTATATTCAATTCAATGTCATTATTTTGATTATTATTATACTCATGTAGTACAAATTATTAGGTGTACTCAGAGCGATAACGTTATTCGCTGCTATTCCCAAATCGCGTTCATAGAAGCTTACCAGTTGTCACATTTTACTAATGCACTCTATTAAAACTTAAGAACTTTATGTGGAATAACAGCAGAATAACGTTACCGTATATAATTTATATCCATGGTTGCTGTCAAATTGAATTACATGATTATTGATAAAAAAAAAAACAAGTTTTAAACTTAATCAGTGTTACAGAATATATTGGCTTACATGTTTCGGCTACAACTCTATCTTCAGAGCCATGTTATATCAGAAGTCAAAAAACAAACGTGAAGGATGATTATACAAATTAAAAACATTTAAACTTATTAAAGTATTAAAATTTTAGAATATAGAATTTGAGAACACTACCAGTAAATGTTTTCTAATTTTATATTTTAAATTAACTTTTAATTGTTTTTAATGTATATAAAAATCCTCCTTCAGTTTCGTTTGACCTTTGATCTGACATGGCTCTGAAGATGGCGTTGTAGCCGATACATGTAAACAAATATATCTGGTAACACTAATTGAGTTCCACACTTATCTTTTATCATTAATATATTTGTACCATGATTATTCCTATTGAAATTCCTATCATTAATTTCTACTTTCAATTTCTTTAAACGATGCTTGAGAAAGACAACGACCTTTTTCCGGCTTCCCTTTCACTATCAACATTACAAATTAAGTTTAGCTATGTTTTCTGAGCGTACGCAAATATCAGGTTTTTTTTCAGAAGCAGTTTTGACATCTTTATGACATAATTTGAAACTTATAATTTTTTGAATTGATTTTACTTTCAAATATGGAAATTAAATGTTGAATCATTTTACGTTATTCATCATCGTATAACACAGTCATGAACTATGTTAAGGCATTTTTGTATACTTTGTTATAGGGCGCGCACCCAATTGTATTTCTGGTTTTTTCTGTTTATGTTTATATAAATGATGATATTTAAATATTGATCATATTTATGTTTACGTAAATATGATCGTTTATATAAACATTATATAGAATATTCGTTAAACGACGTTAACGTCACTATGATTTAAAAATCCTATATTAATTTTTATATATATTAGGAATATTTCATTACAGAGTTTCATAATACGTTCATAAACATGTGTTGCCATTGCTGTTCCTGGATTACGGACAGCATAGAATGGTGCTATCAAAAGTGACAGTGCGTGACATAAAAAAATACACAGCTGTAACTTTGTTCGTGCTTTGTAACATTCACAAACACGAATTGAAATGTGGGGATAATTGTTCAATGAATTCACATTCTATTAATTTTGGCGTTAAAGTATTGAACGATAGAGTATTGTTTTTATAAAACCCAAAACTAAAAATAAACAGATCAGATTTCTAATTTGATTTTGCACTATTACTGACCAGAATGTTGATAAAAATAGTGTTTCGAATTTTATGGATTTCATATAGAAATATATGTTGTACTATTTATCTCTGACACAGAAGTAATAACATTTTGTTTAATTGTACTAACCCCATTTTCTAAACTTTTATTTACTCCTTTAATTTCTTACATTTTTTTTTTATTTTTTCATAAAAAAAAAATATGTAGTATTTCACTTCTGGTTACTGGACGTTAAGACGTTCCTTTTTAACTTCGTAAGTAATGTATACTGCTTTATTATATAATAACTATGTTTTAAAGAACCGACAATATTTATTACTTAATTTGAATAATATGATATATTATTCAAACAGCACCTACACAAGAGTATGACTGACCTTCGCCTTATTTCCACACTTCTTTTTAGTTTAAAATCCATAGTGTTTTCGGTTGTTTCTTTTCTTCATTCACTCCTTTGAGATATTTTGACGGGAACGCACCGGGTGCGGCTAGCTTTGCAGCATTCTATATGTTTCCTGACTCTTCAACCGGGGCGATTCAGGTAAGCAGGTGTGTATTCCACCACGCTTGCACACCAACATCCCGGCCCCTTCATTCGATACCTATTGTTGGTTAAACATTGAATCGTATTAGCCTGCAAACTATAAAAAGTTCCTATTCCTCACCCCTATATGTGTATGCGTGTGTATGAGATAGAGAAAAAAAAAATGATCGGCTCATATAAAAAACTGTAGGGGGCACAGGAACAGCAAGAGCGGCTCAGTTTGAAACTTAACCCCTCATTCGATGCTGTGTTAATAAAATACCGCACTGTGAAATTTTGTCACACATTTATCGGCTTTAAAGCGTATCAATAAACGCATTTGAGGTTTCAGATTTTATTTATTACATGCTGCATCTCCGATGCAATGTGTCACATGATTTGGAAGATAGTGTTTTGTTTTCCATAACGTAACAAATCATTCTAGTTTTTACCGATCCCCAGATCGTCGTTCCGTAGCAGTAACGATTCAATAAGAGATTGCTGCATAATATAAGATTAAAGATTTGAGCAACATGAACTATTCGTTACAAGGGGTTGTAACTGGTTAAGGCATGATAATGGTAAAAAAAATTCTTTAATTAAAATTTAAAGGTGCAAAATTAACCGTACACTTAAATTTTTCGAAATATTTTCAAGGTGTCAAGGCGAAAATCATGTATGTTTGTGGTCTAAATAGTTTATCAACACTTTACAATAGAATCCATTATCAAACGATGAAATTTGAGCCAAATACAAAAAGCAAACAACTCTGGAAAAGGACAATAAAATTCAAATTAACAAAAAAATTAGTTAAGAAAATGTTAATTTAATGATTAATTCCCTTGTAATTTAGTCCCATTCCTCAAAATAGGGTTTCTGCTAATCTTGTTCACAACGAATAAGTGCGCAATTGATTCATTTTACGACTTGCACTTGCAATAAATAAAACACTAGATTCCTTTCTCAATGTTATTACAGTGTTTATCAGCCCAAATTCTGTTTTTAAAGTGATATTAATAGATATGGCAATAAATTAATAGATATACATGAATAAACTAGAACGTTTTTATATCAATTATTTTCTTAATTTGATAAAATTTTGAAGAACAGTGGACTGCGGCGGGAGAGAAACATAAATGTAATTTTTACAAGGTTTGTAGGTTTGTTTACTGGTTCAGCAACAACAATACAAACAATTGCTTCTCATTCTACTGTAAAGTAGTAAAATATAGGTATAAGTATATACAATAGTTGAAAAGCAATGAGTGTGCTTGCTTACATGAAGTTGAATGAATTCAGTTAAATGTAAAGCAATTGTACGTTCTTGTTTGAATTCTCACAGCTGGTTTTGATGGAGTCCTGTCGTGATATTTATATTAGAATTTTTTGAGGAATTAGATCTTTATACACCTATCTTCGCCTACATAGATATGCCTAAAAAATCATGAGCAACTTGTAAAAATTTACTGATAAAAACGTATATACTAGCAGTTCCAATTAAAAAAAGTTTATTGGAATATGTGAAATAAGTACTTCCTATATGTTTATTATTTACTATGTTGATTAAGCAGCAACTACTTTCGACTTAAAACTCTTCATTGGGCTGAGGTTTTGCTGCAAAATTACATGTGGTTGATAGAATAGAAATTAATATGTATATAGCTGTTCAAGTTTAAGAAATTTAAGAATAAAAATTAAAGTTTATAGAACATTGAAAAGTTCTTGAAAATTGTAGGTTAAGTTAATAACATGTGGAGAAAAAATTATGTTAAATATGTATTATTAAAATTAGTATTAAAAATATATTTACCATAGTTCCCACAATAGTATAAAGATAAAACCGTAAAAAACAGGTGCACAACATTCTTGATATTAAATTTAATGACCGGCACATCGCGGGTCATACAAAAAAGTTTAGTTATGTCCAATTAAAGTTTGGACTTTGATGGCGAACACCCAGTATATTAAATAAATATTAAATACAACCCTATACTGAATTGTAGTTCAGTGTTGAATTGCAATAACAAATGAAAAAGCTATTCTACCAACAGGATTTCACACTGAACTTTAGTCAAATCCGAGGTTTGTCGTTGGTGCTGAAAAGAAAGGTAGAATATACACCAGTATTATTTGTGTAACGCCAAAGAGGAAACCTCAGTAGTTCACGTAAGCGCCATTTTCGATCCATCGTTCGACAGTTGAATTGTCGATCAAACTGATGTTCTAAAACTCACAATTTTTCCTTTATATGTATGGTAAATCATTATCTATTATTACTTTGTAAAAATGTATGAATTTAACGAAGCTATAAACTGACGACTAAGATTTTGGATTTACCAGAATGCCACGTAACATTTAAAGAAATATTCTAATCATTTATTAGTGGATAACCATACATTTTGAAGATTTCGCGTTAACAAAAGACACCGTGCAAGTGAAAGAAATTTCGTTTCATTCGCAATGATTCATATATTCACTAATATAACGCATGTTAGAGATGATGTACCTGTTGTAAATAAAGGAAGTCAAATGGCTATTCAATCAGGAAATATGGCTATACCTGTAGTATAAACAAAACCACTTTACCACTTGTTTTTACTCCATATTCATCAGAAGCGTTTTCGTATGTAAAATGACTTTAAGATTCTTAACAATTGAAATCAAATAAAACTGACTTATTAAAGATATATTAACTACATGCATTATGAATATATTCAAAGCAATATGGTTACAACAAAGTATAGTATATTAATATAATGTATTGTTTTGCTAGTGCTTGTACTAGGAGTAAAGTGCCTGTAATAAAGCCTTATTTAGCAGCTGCAGGAACAAGGAACTATAGTTGCAGGATCTTCAGATCTAGTCCTGCTTTCTTAGGTTGTGTAAGTAGTCTTTCATAACTTCACTTCATGTGCAATGCCATTTCATGTTTGTGCTCATTATTTTACCCCAAAGGATGTTCATTTTCGAGGAAAATTTTCTCAGGTTTGGTATGCGGATTCATCTTTACTTGTAGCCCACTTTTATTTAAAATCACCTATTTATTTCCAAACCAGCGCGGCGAATCAAACGGAACCCTATGTTGTGTGTCAAAAATTCTAAAGTAACTAAATATTATCCGTACCAACATAACTGGCCACGTTCAGTTGAACTAATGTTAATTTACATTGCACAGCATATGAGGACATGAACTAGTTCACAAGCTGATCGATGTTCCGTGAACTAGAACCAGAATTGTTTCATACAACCGGCCCTGAATAGTTAATGATAATATAATTAAAGTGAACTGCTGTTTTCACACAAAATATGGACACAATTTTTAGAAAACCAAAGATACTTTGGAAATTTAAAAATGTTAGGGTCAATTAAAATTTACTAATATCTTTGAAAACGTAGTAATGTTGGAGATATTATATTGAAGGAAACAGGATTGAACTGTACCGAACTTCGAAACACTCTACCACTAGTGCCCATAATTGTTAAACCAATCTGAGCTCACAACATTTGTTTTTCTATCTGTAACTGTTTACGAGTTATAGAGGAATTCCTTGCTACACTGAGAAAGAAAATGTGTTAATTCAATGCCGAAATAGGTGTATATAACAATGCTAAAGAGCAACAAACAATACAAAAACGTTAGTTTAAAACAAACCTATGTTGTTTTTAAAATGTATCTTCAATATTATGTCATTTTAATTAATATTTTTTTGAGTAGTTATATATAAAACAATTTTGGTTTAATTTAAGAGATCTTTCTCATTGTAGTGAATTATTTTTCTCATATTCTTAGCAATGCAAAAATAGTAAATCTAAATAAACAAAAATAATCAAAAGATTGATTGTCATTATTTTTTCAGAACGTAAGTAGTTGAAAAGTAAAAGAAAAATGCAGAGACAGCAGTAGTGAAATATGATAATATAAAAGTTCAAACTGTAGAAAATTAAGAAGCCTAATACATATATATTTCCCAGAGAACAAATCGGTGTTATCAGAATGTGGATGCTATTTATGAATATCTATGGGCTATCCTAACATACAAAACACCCTTCAGTAACATATGTGCGTTGAACATTATTATGTATCTCAGCGTACACTGCGCAAATAAAAGGTATAATGTTGATTTAGTGTTATCACTGGCATAATGCGACTAACCATTAATTCGGCATCCCCTTACCATTATCTAGTTCGGTGGATCACGTTTACCTAAACATAAACGGACCCCAGATATATATCAATGTTTGAAAAAACCGACCTGTTTGAATCCAACACAACAGTATAATCTCTTCTATCGATTTTAGGCTCGCAAAATAGAATTACTGGCAAAATACCTACTTTAAATTCATTTTAATAAAGATGTATGTATATGGTATAACTACAGGTGTCCCATCGAAGACTGGGTCTTTGATTACAGCTCTATTTTTGATTTTAGGAAAGTCTTTTATACAAAGTTTCACGGAATTCAATGCTGTATAATCCTAAACTACTTTTTTCTGTACAGTGTTCTACCGAAAACAGGAAAAACGCATACTTGGCTCCGTTATATTTTATATGGAACACCTATATTATTATCTAATTTTTGAATTCTACGGACTAAAATAATATGACTTTACACAAGCTACTATATGTTTATCTGTAATAACACCGTGCTATTTAAGCTTTTGTAAAAGATGACTCTGCTGCAAGCTTTCCGTTTAGGGGCGCTGTTTTATATATACATTTGTCTTAGATATTTATATCTTAATACCACAATAGAACCTGTTACACACATAGGAAACTAAAATCGATATAATCTATTATTTGGTGTCACTACCGTCTGAACATTGCTTAACTATCAGCCTAAAAAGTAACTTGATTTTTTACAATAGCACCTATATTTTTGTTTATGCTCAATTAATCCTTGCGTAGTCCTTTAAATTCATATTTAATGTTTATGATTCCCCATGCCGGATTTCATAATATAATTACTATTTTTTACTACATTGGATTTTATATAAATTTTCAATTCAGCCCTAGTGTATAAACGTTACGCAGGTAAATAAAGGCAGCGATTATTAAATAAACGTTAATAAAAAGACATCAAAATATAGAATTAACGACATATTTTTGAAAAAAAAGTAGACATTTAATTTTATATTGCCCCATAATTATCAGAAATCATAGTACCTATTTTTTGTAGGCTATGATAATTGCTTCCGCTCTAATAATTAAACGTCAAACCTGTCAAAAATTTGATGTTATAGTACCCTTATGTCTTTTGCTATTCTTAAATTTTATTGTTTTATTATTACCTAGTTGCAAATATGCACATATTCCCAGGAAGAATTTATTTACTTAATTTGTACATACTTAAGTATTACTATATAATTTTTCGCATCTTATATGTATTTAGGTGAATGTGGACGCAACTGTTCGTATAGTACTGTTCAAAGGTTTTATAGGGGGAATATAGATGCCATCCCTATCACGCATCTGGTCGCATCAGCCGGCTCACAGACCATGATACGGAAGAGAATGAGATTTTGTGAGTAGTGGATACAAAAGACGCGCACAGCCTTTGGAATGTAGTACTCTTCACAGATGAAGCAAGTTTCAGAGTAGTAGTGTACTCAAATAGAAGAACGCTCTACGCTTATCACAAGGACAATCCTAGATCTCTTACACACGTGCAATTACAAGGTAGATGGAAAAGTCAATGTATGCGGGAGAAATTGTCGGATTACCATTGTGGGCCTTTTTTTTAAAACAATTTAAACGGTGAACAATACAACTATTTCTTGCAAACTCAATTGCATGAAAGCTAGAAAACTATACCGCTAGATCTACGACGTTTTATGTGGTTCCAACATGATGGAGCACCTGCACATGTTACAAGAGAGTAGTGGAAACGCTCAATGCCAATCTTTCCAACAGGTGGATTGGACGCGGTGGTGCAGTGGAATGGCCAGCAAGATCACCAGATCTTACGAGTCTGCGATTTCTTTTTATGGGGGCATGTAACAGAATCTGTTTATAAAGAGGAACCAACACAAAACAGAGATATGAAAAATAGAATAAGAGAGACATTTTCATCTGTTTCTGACAGAATTACTGCAAAAAGTAACACAAAATTTGGAAAAGAGGATAGATTAGTGAAAGAGGGTAAATTTTTGAAACTCTGCTTTAAATTCAAATAATTAATGAATATGTTTTTGATATGATTTAATGTTTATTTATTTTTAATTTAACTTTTACCCTTTATTTTCACAGTTTATGAATAATCTAGAATGTATATTTAAGTAATTTTGAGTAATGATGTTGCCACTTGGCTTAAGCTCCACTTCACTTTTGAGAGCTTAGCTATGAAGCACTCATTACGAACTCAGCGCCGGCATTAAATTGATTATGTTAACAGCTATATTTTGTGATCTATTACTGACATATTTACTAATTCCAGGTTTTTTTTTTCAAATTATACAATAACAATAAGCCGGTTTTGAAAATTAATAGAAAATTAAATTGGATTTTATTTAGAAATTACTAATTAACTATAAATCCTGCACGAATCATCATAATCATTTAGTATGAATTGAAAGGGCGTTGCGCAAGGATTAATTGAGAAATAGACAAAAGTATTAGTTGCATTTTAAAGTTACCTGGACTAAAGTTAAGCAACTGCTTCAGGACTACAGTATATAATTGTATTGATTTTAATTTCATTGTTGTATTAAGTATAAGCATGTATGTATGTTATTTTAAAATCTTAATATCTAAAACAAATGTATATACAACTAAGCCGCGTTAACCGAAAGCTTGCAGAAGAGCCATTTTTACAAAAGCGTAAATACAATGTTGTTATTACAGCTAGACATATAGTTAGCGTGTATAAAAGTCATGTTATTTTTTTTATCTACAATTTAAAAAAAGAAACAATATATAGGGTATTCCGTTTAAAATAACGAGAAAAGTATGTGTTGTTCCTACTTTCGGAACACCCTGTATAGTCAACAATATTTTTAGGTTGCGCCAGCATTAAATCCGTGAAACTTTTGTATAAAAGACTTTTCCTAAATCTAAAAATAGAGCTGAATCAAAGCGCAACTTCTACAAGATATTTGCTTCATATTTAAAAAATAGGAATTCGGGATAAAAAAATATTCGTGTTAAGATTCACTACAAAGGATAACTTTGTTCTCTCTAATACTTATATGCTTATCGTAATAGATATGAATTATATGAAACATTAGCGCAATAAGTTCGGAATTAATGTAATAGAAAATTTTGTTCCAGTCTTTCTTCATATCCAATAATAAACCGATGAAACAAAACCTAATTACCATATCTATGTGTCGCAGGTTAAAGCAAAATAGAGTTAATTTCACACCATCATTTATATTGAAGTTACAATATCGTCAATGCCAGCCTAACACATGATTAATAACTTTCCAGTTATTATATAAAGCAGTTGCATGTCATAATTGTAATTAAAGTCTACTATTAATTTAACACTGTATTTAATATTTTCATGAGCGTCATTCCCGCGGTGGTTATTAAAACACGAAATTATTTCTGTGTGAAGTTTATCTCATAAAATCAGCGTTTAAGGCATATTGTAAAGGTCTGGCATTATTAATACGGAACCATTTTTTCTCTCCATTTTCATTCCAATAAATCGTGCTCGGTGGTTTTCATACTTTTATCTTAAGCTGGAACAAAAATGAAAGCTACAGGAAAGCTGAAGGAATGGAACTTCGTTTCCGTTAGCATACTTAAAATTTGCTTGGCATGCAACAATAGATTACAGTTGCATATTTATTTGTACGATAAAAGATTTAATTGTGCAGTAAATAATACATTTTTCTTGATGTCTTTTGATTTTTCTTATGTTACTATTGTCGTAATTCAAGAACTAACTGCTTAACAAGTCTAATGTTAATAGAACAAAACATCATTTGATCTCGACCTATTAATAGATATAAGACAGGAAAATAAGCTGAATAGAATCTGACTTTTAATAGAATGGGCAACTACTTCAAATGATCGATCAAAGTAACTAATTTTTGGTTGTAATTATTGTTGATAGATATTTCTATCCTTTATCCAGAAGTAAATGTCCTCTTTGCAAATATAAAGTTAGTTTACTTTAATAAGAGATAGTATCCGCATAGTTCGATTAATCGTTCCGTCCAATGCGACCACTAGGGTCTGTTGTAGAGCGAATGTTACCTTAGAGTTCATCCAACAAGTTCAGGTCCTCAACCCAATATCTTGCTGACTGAGATTGTTTCTAGGTCTTCCAGGGAAGGGTCGGCCTTTCCAAAGGTTATTTTTGGGGACAAGTTCTAGCAGTTCATTGGTTCTTGCATGATTTGGTGAAATAGACTCCTTCACTTGCACCAAACCAGGACAGTTGTTCCAGCATTGGAGCTCTTTTTCATTTGCTCAGAATTTGATTTGCTGTTTAGCTACCGTAGGTGCTATGCCAATTGCAGGTTCTGGTGCTAGTTCCTGAAATTACGCAGCAGCAGTCTTTTTGGCAAGGATGTCTGCTTCCTCCTAGCTGTTTTGACTCATATCACAAAATTAATCGCCAATCGAGAGCCGTGTGTTTTTAGATGAGCTGAAATTATCGCTGTTAAACCGCTTGTATAAGCAAGGGTAAGCTAGTATCTGAATTATAAAACCTATTCTCTATATGCTGTCATACTATTTCTAAAATATTTGAAAAAATGTTTATAAATAAAATATTTTTAACCCTTCACAGAAAGGCTATATAAAAAATGGATCTACCACACGGGCGCTGTTTCAATTACTGGAGGAGATTATCGCAGGGCTAGAAGCAGGTGAACAGACGGTGTGAACTATTATGGATCTATCTAAGGCGTTTGGTCAAGTAAACCACTCGTGTGGTTCTTGAAAAAACTGGAAATTTGAATTTACGTTGACTGTTTCTTGAGTGGATGGAATCGTATTTAATAAATAGACGACAATGCGTAGTAGGGTGTGATGAAACTGGGCGTAATGGTAAGTCAGACTGGATGGTTGTTTCTGATGGCGTCCCGCAAGGATCAATTTTGGCCCCGTTGCTTTTCTCTTGTATGTTAGTGATCTGCCAAACGTAACTTCTGAATTAATCTTAATATTCGCAGATAATACTACAATGGTGGCTAGGGCAACAAACAGTGATAGTTCGATTCAAATACTAACTGGTTTATATATCATAACCGATGAGACGCTGTTCGTAGAATGGAGATTTGATTCCGATCTGTCTTGGCATTCCCATATTGAGCATTTATCGGGCAAATTGAACAGTGCTAGTTATGTGTTAGAAGTATTTGCACAAAATGGGAGCATTAAATCTGCTCTTTCAGTATATTATGCCAATCTATACTCTTCTTTTGGGAAATCTCATCGACGTGGGAAGAACCTTCATTCTGCAGAAAGCGTGTATACGAGCAATTTTCGGAATAAGGAGACGTGACACATACAAAGGTATTTTTAGAGACTTTAGTATACTTGCCGTTCCAGCCATTTATATACTTGAGTGTGCATTGTTTGTAAAAGGCAATTATAATGACTCTCTTTTAAAAAAATTGAAGTAACACGCAGTCATTGCACTAGAAATACATCAAGTGATTTCTTGTTACCACCACATACACACCTTACTAAACTACATAAAACCGCGCTGTTTCAATGTATACGTATTTATAATCATCTGCCAAATTCCTTAAACATTCTTTTAAAAATAAATTAAAGAACACTCTTAGCTTGAGCATTTTATACCACATTGAAGATTTTTTTATTCTAGGTGTGCTTTAGAAGATACTCAACATTTATGTTAATTGTAATTTGTAATGTAATGTTATTGTACTTTTTTAATTGGCTGTAATCTCATGACCCGTTCCACATACTTTTGTATTTATGGAGCGCAATATATGCGCAATATATAGCTATGTTCGCAGAGGAATCACAAACTAGTCAGGGCCAGTTATATACTGTGAAATCAGTCAGAAAACTGTTTGGGACTGTTTGTGATTCCTCTGCGAACACAGCTATTATTATTATTATTATTATTATTACTAAGAATGAGTGAATGCGCAGGTACCCAGATTAGAGATAAATTATTAGCCATCCCTAATGTGTTTAGAGTATGTTTACAGGTCCAGATCACTTTCAAGTTGCTTTTTTGCGCCTCTAGTGCTTTCAACACCGCCTGACCGACGTTGAAAATTTTTATTGTTTTGTGTTTGTAGTTTTTATCCAAAATCTCTCCCGCACATCTCAATGACATACATTTCAGTCTAGAAGATCGTTGTGTGGCCGCGATAAAATATTCCTGCAGTTGTGAAGTAGCTTGATCACACCTATTAACGAAATATAAATATAGCAGGAAAACTTAGTAAGTAGAAATATTTACTTCAACAAATATATCCAAGAAACTTTATTTTCAAAGAAATCCAATTATTAACGCTTTCCGAAAAACCATACATTACGTCCAAAGAATACGGAACAAAGTACACTAGACATAACAACAAGAATTCGAGGACGGAAATTGTAACTGTACACTGCATTTAAATGCAAAATTTTAAATGTCGCGATCTGTTCCGTTGTTGCATTTGCATTGTAGTCGTGTTTCAATGCAAGTCCTGCATCATTTCTTACTTACGCTGATATTTTGGTAAGAACTGTTGTTTAATCCTATCCAGTCTCGAACGTAAAGCAAATAGCGAGTTTGTGATTATCTTAAACGAATCCTTGTATAAAAGGTATTCAGTAAAATACAAATCTATTTATTTTTTATTTTAACTTTGAAATATATATCTCTAGTATAATTTACAAAAACTACAAACAAACAAAAGATAAAAAATAGTTATACAGATTTCTTTGATTTTTTTTAATTCATTTTTTCTTGGTTTGATTCAATTGGTTTAAAATTTCATTTCGATTTGGCATATATAATGTATTCACTGAGAAAAAAAAATTAATGATGATAAATAAAAATATAATTATCATAATCAAAAAATTCAGCTGAATAGGGGACAAAAGCACAGATTGCTTAGCACTAGTAAAAGAGAGATCCTATAAACACTGATTCTAACAAGAAGCTATCTAAGTTACTTACGGTTTGCTTCATACCGGTAACTTATGATAATATGAACTGAAGTAGTTAAGCCAAAGAACATATGCAGTTGCAGTAAGTAAAAGATTTGCTCATGTCAAGTAGTAGGTGTATTGCTGTGAGTGAACTATTCTATAACGGCTATCACACCTTCATAATTAATACAAGCTATTTGGATTATTTGTGATAAGGAAACAGTGTCATTAATGCACGTTCACTGAACACTTGATATATAGAAGGTAATGGTTTGCTGCAAATATACGATATACTTATCTTAAATTTATTGTTCAATGACAGTTAGTGTATGAAACGAGGAGGTTTACTAAATATTTATTAAATAGTTTACTGTGTACTCTGTGTGAATAACTGATAACGTAGAAATAAAAATTGGGGGTCTATGTCTCACAAAACGCTATTCAGTAACTGTTTGCGACTGGTTTCGTATCCAAGGACATATCTTGAGGCCACAATTGGTAATCAATATTAAGTTAGTTTTGAACAGTTTTTAACAGTGATTGTATATCAATTCCGGCCTAAAAATTAGACACTAAACCGGTCCCAAGTCGTTAATATATAGAATTTTGTGAAATATACATTCCGAAATTTATTTCCACGTTATAAATTTATGAATTTCATACATATTTTAAGACTCGCTTTAAGATTGTATAATGCTAAACAGCAATATGCAAAGATGTCTTATATTCTCTTGTTGAACTAATAATGGTGCAGTAACAAAAACGCATGGCACTATACTCATCTCTTACCAACTTGCAAATTGTAAAAGAAATCTATATAAAATGTTAGACGATGAGTTAGTATAATTTATTTTAATATAAATAATAGAAACGCAAAATGTTAATAATGATGAAAGAAAAACGCAATTGTTTCTTTACTGTATACATTCCTTTAAAACGCAAATACTTTAATTTAAACTATACCGTTAATGGTTTTACTAGCTACTTAAAACGTAGCTTACAATCAATTTCCAATATTATCCCCTGTATGTACCAACTTGAAGAAATTATTGCAGCTCCACAAATCTTCGATTGCATTAATAATCGAAGATTTTGGAGCTTAATTCCCATTTATTTGCTAAAGATGATATATAATACTTATTATTTAAGAAAAAAGCAGTATTATTAGTAATAGTTTTATTTTGTAGAGGACAAGACACAGTGACTGCCTAATATTAATGTAATATCACGTTTAAGCTACATAATAGCAACAAAGAACAAGAAAATAACCGAATAACCTGAACAGACGTTTCAAAACAATAAGAGGGATAACAGTTAGGTACTCCTAGTGATTGAATGGAATTCTTATACAACTTGCCGATAGTTATGAAAATACATGAGTTTAGTAGCAATCAGTATTGTTGTTACTTGTACTAACAATAAGTATATGCTGTAGTTAGATACAGCACCAGCAGTCACAAGTAATACGTTACTTACCACAAAACAACAGTTTGATTACGATTATTACATAAGAATTGGTTAGTAGGCTATGTAATGGCCGTTAAAAAAAGCACTATTTACACAATTTACAGTAAGAACTTGCATTCAGGAAACTGGGTTTAATTGCATGTATTCATTGTGGAGAATAGTTCCAAGTAAAACTTTATCTATTGTAAATGATTTTTTATCAAGTAAACATTTTACTTAGCCATTTTTCTCAGTGTTGTATGTAAACTGATTGTCATATACTATCCGTAATTGTGCATTGTATATTGAGTAATAAATATTTATGGATTATTAGTATAAAATTTGGTTGGCATACAGTTGGATAAGTAACGATCATGATTATCAAAGTTACCAACAGAAATGACTCTCGATCGACTTAACTATGTGCGCACATATCCCAAGCTTCTGTCATAAACATACTAGAAAGTAATTTAGTCAGGCAAAAGTTGATTATAATAAAGCATACTCTAAACTGCCTCGTAAACCATACTAAAATTTCACCTTACAGGCAACTTCCTCTGTTTCACTGCCGCGGCACTTCCTACCCATTACCTAATGTCAAGTTAACTGGATAACGAAGGCCAGCGTAAGACTACAAGTAAAAACTTTTAAAAGCTCTAATATAAAACTCCAGGGTGATTGATAGCTTAACAATCAAATTATGCAAATTGCCTAATAAATCTCGACCCTCAAACACGTTTTTTTTTCTACGTTGTTCGTTTTCAAAACGCCTATGCCACGCGGTGATCTCATATTGGGAAGACGGGAAATTCACTCATGGCAGGCGTCATCTCCGCGTCTGCAGCTTGACTCCAGTTAAGGTTTCAATCAATCAAACATTTTATTCGTGCAGGTACGGAGGAACTTGCCTCTCGTTTATAAAGGAACGTCGAGCAACCCCAAAGCTATGTATATAACTTGATCTTCGATTCCGCTTTCGGTATCTAAGCCCGGGTCTTTATTACCCATGAATATGCATGATCGCTTAGGATAATTACGTGCGGCTTGGAGGAAAATTTTATCGAAACAATTTACCGAATGATGGATGTGGCTTCGGTGAGAGAAAATATCTATTTATATATTTATATCATTGCACATATTCAATGCAACCTATTTGTACTGTGACTTTTGAAAAAATTGATACAAAGTTTATATTTATTTAAATGGATTTGATAAGTAATCATGAATGAACAAATTGACACATTTTTCTTTCTTTGCTCTTCGAAGTCATCAACAAAGAAAAGCAATTAAATATTGTCACTCTAAAGTGTGATATAATTCAGACTATGTATATAAGTTGATCTTCGATTCCGAAATACACTATATTACTTTAGAGGTTGAATATAAAAGGAACTTCTCTGGAATCCTTTCGGCAACAGAGGTAAAAGTAAAAGATCTCGGATGATCCACTGCTAAAATCTTATTTAAAGTTAATATCCTTAATGTTGCAATTATTAATCGTGCCTTGAGATAAATTGATAAAAGGTTCGAAGGTATGCAAAAGCTAAAAACATAAACCTATTTGATGAAATTATACCCAAATATAAAAATAAATAACATAAACAATAACTTTAGATAAACAAAGGTCATAAAAAAAACATAAGAGAAGGACAAAACGTGTACAAGTATTCAAAAAGATCATAATTAGCTAGTAATAAGTTGGTCAACACTTCCTAATTTCCCAAAGGTATTTTAAAGATTGTCTTTTTAAGTGTAGTAAAATTATTTGCTTATTTAGTGGCAGTTGAAAAATTTATAAGAGTTGGAAGCTAAGCTATTTAATGTAGATGTAGACACTTTATGTTTAGTATAGCGGTAATTGTCCTTATGTCTGATATGAATATACGTTCAATGGTATTTATTTAGAACAGATGTTTATTAAAAAAAAATAAGATTTGTAAATATGAAAAGCAAAAATTGTTAGAATATTATTTATCCTGAAATGTCCTCGGTATGATTCAGTATTTTTAAGTTGCGACATGATTCTTAATATTTGTTTCTGCATTACTAAATTACGATCTAAGTAACTACTGCTTTACTATTAAATAACATTATATTGGTCTTGTTATGATTAAGATCCAAATTGTTTCGGTAGAGCACATGTTCAAATCCGCGTAATTAATAGTTATCGAGTGTGAATCGCCAACAAGTTCGATAGTATAGATATCATAGAAATAAATAACAAATAAGAAAAGTCCTAAGAAACTGTCCTTTGGTACACCCCTATTATCAACAATTTTATTTCAGCATATACGTTTTGCTTCAGAATATAATAAACAATAGAATATTTGTTTTCTATTCGAGAGGTAAGATTTAAACCATAAAAGGCACTTACTCTAACACCTTTATTTATGAAAACTAAATTATTACAAATCATCCCTCCACCCAAAAGGTACTACTCGAGGCTATCTAGTCTAAGTACTATATGGGTTCCATAACAATTGAAATGTTCTTACTCTAACTAAATAATTTCCCAATGCTTCTTAATAACAAAAATATAATACAGTAGCCTCGCCACCATATGAATACTACTTTTGTGAAATGATGAAATTCACATAATCGCGAGTCTACTGTAAATCGGTCAGTTATCAGTTATTATTAAATGCGTCCATGGAACGACTTTCGTTATCTCCCAATATTCGCCAAGGATATTGATTATATATTAATACACTTGTTTAAAATTAATGGCCACGGAGTAAGGGAACACCTTGGCAAAAAAAACCTTACTCTGGAAGGATCTGGGAAGAAGTCGCGGACCTTATTACTGACAGCCGCAATTTTTTATTATCCTTTGGAATGCTGAAGAAGCAGCCTCCGCATTTCCTTAAATTCTGACAGCTTTGCCGTCCTCGCGTAGCTGCTTTCTTTTTCACACATTGAAAGTTGAAACAGGAAAGAAGTAATGACCTAAAAACAAATAAAACAACAGCGGTACCTATTCTAGTACTTAATAACAACTTAATCCTAATTATTCTAACCAAGAGTAATTTAATTAAAATCTATATTTTAAATAGTTGTAGTTCCTCACCGCAACATTCCATTTTCTGAAACAATTTCTGATGGTATATGCTGTCAAACGCCCTAGACAGGTCCGACACGATATCAAAAGGAATCTGCTTATTTTCCAAGGCGTAAACAACGTTCGAAAAGGAAACTATGCTGATGTTTATTTATTAAATCGTATTTTGTGAAGAACTTATATAAATTATTCTGAACGACTTTATTAAACAATTTAGTCGTTCAATAGGCTTATTGGTCGATAGTTGTCTAAACCATTTGGATAATTTTGTGCAAACAAAGAAGAAGGAGAAACTTAAATTCAGTCATATTCCTATAATCTGTTGAACATCTAAAACTGAGTGTTGGTGAAGCTGGTCGGAAATAGATGTAGAAAGTATTATATGGGAATTGAAAGCGACGTACAAGAGGAAAAAAAGAGAGAAAATATATTTACATGACCAGTTATTGACGACATTCACAATATAAAATGTTGAATTGTTTTACCTGCATCACCAATTTGTCTTATGGACTAACATAAGTTTTACAACTTTCATTTATTATTTTGTCATTTCTCGGGCTCCTTGTCTCAGTTGGTAATATTGAAGAATGCTTTGTAAGCCGAAAATCATTAGCAATTTGCTATTATTAGATCTATCCATACCTTTTCCTGTTAAAAATAAAAAACGGAGACGCTGAAATAGTCTTAATTTAAATGAATAAACAACTGAATTCGCCAATAAGAAAGCAAGAACAGAACATTATATTGGGTTTTTTATTCGCAATATTATTTTGCGAAATATGTGTTACTAGAATATTATAATCGCATGCCTTTATTGCTTTATATGCTTAATTGTTTTTCTGTTCTTTTAAGGCTTACTGTTGCTATAGTAAGAGTTTTTTTTCATTACCAATGGATATTTTGTATGCTTAGCCTTAGAGCTTTATGATTGTTAGCTACACCATTGCTACTAACATAGGTGTTGTGTGTATTGTCAATTATTGACTTATCCATTTCTTTAATTTGATACAGCATAGCATAGGATATTGATATTTTGTGAAAGTTGTAGCAAAAATGATCAAGTGCAAGTAAAAAAGCAAATACTTATCTGCGTTTAGTGTACAAGAATGGAGGCGCAAAATATAGAGAATCATCAGTTGCACATATCTTTAGCTTATCCACTTAGAATTCAAAAACCCTGTTTTCTATCATATTATATATCATATACACACTTCACTAAACTGTACAAAATTTTCACGAATTATGGCTAGAGTTCATAAAACTTATATTTTCTGTGCAGAAATAATTAACAAATTAAAAGTTTAATGCTGGTATTTCATGCACTTATTCATTTTAATAGGTGTTATTACTATGCTAATTTTCATTTTATAAAAAGCAAATATCTGTGTAGACCATGTACCCTGCAGTAATTATATTTTGACATGCAAACCATTCTGCGATAATTACTATATTTATATCTTACTTAAATATAATATGCATACACACGCACTCACATACACTCGCATTTTTTTGCTATCCTGTGAATGAAGCATCTGCTAGCGAACTACGTTAGAATAGTCCATGAATATTAAGCATGAGTCACTAAAATCTCGGATGTTTGCCAGCAGTTCCGGCTCGCCTTGCGACTCTACTATTTATAAGATGTACTTCGTTCAATTCGTGAGATTACTTTCAATTTTACGTGATCGTTTAGACGTAATTGTCCCTTGGCGGGACTTGTCTGCGTCCCAGTGGTTGGTCAAGTGCAATACAACTAAAGCCGACAGCACTGCTGCTGGAAACTGCACTTGGCACATAGGGAGCTATTTATTCGATTTAACTTGAATAGTCCGTTCTCACTTTCAGCAATTCCTTAATGTTAGATAAGATTTCTATCAACGACCTTTTATCATTCTCATTATTTTTATGTCCAAAAGACTATCGTTACCTATAAAGGTGAAACATTGTTTTCATATCGACTGTTTATCCTTTGATGTATTTTAAAATTAATAAAATAATATTTTACGTTCATCATTTATGATCAATTTAAAGCTGGATATAGAATAGAATTTTCTTTTTTTTTATAATTACTGGAAAAATAAATTATTTAACTACGTTTTAATTTAAAATAATGAATCTTGATTTACCGGTAATTGTAATAAAGAAACTACAAGACGATATGTACTGTATAAGTGTGAGGAAAAAATCGCATGCGTGCAATCACCTGTTTAATGACACTCGCCAGCCATTTTTGTCTTTCCTGTAGTTATACAGTTATAATCTGTCCATAGATATAACGATTTGACTTACTAAATAGCACTTGATCATCGGAAAAGAAATGTTTACCCAACCCGTATAATTCCTTTCGAGCAAGGATGGTCCACAGGGACATATTCACAATGACATAATAATATATTGATATGTAATGGTTTAATCATTTGATGTCCAGGTGATGTAGAAAACACCTGCATTCTTCTGCAAGTTCTTCAAGGCATTTTCCATTAGAATGGTAACGATGATAAGTAGCGAGATATGTACACATCGACATTAAATATTAGAATTTGAGTAATATATTTTTATAACAGATATTGGCAGATCAAAGTAGGATAAAGTTTCAGTTCGAATGAACATTTTTATTATTTTTTACAGTGCACTTATCTTGCTTAAATTTAGTTTATATTGTCTTTAAATGTATTTACAATCCAAGTTCATTGATATATCAACAAAAAAGACAGGGAAAATTGCTGGAATTCGGTTTTGTTAAAAATTGACGTGTATGTAAGGTTGCATACTCTTTTTATAATAATTAATTAAGATTGTTAATTTACATGGTAATAAGCATTGTAAAATTCAAAAAGTATTTTTCCCATGACGTACATATACCTAACTTTATTTTATAATGAATGCAAGGTGATTCCAGAATTTTGCAATAAATTATTTATTTCAATTTAGTGTAAACATTTCTAGATCCATTTGGTCACATGAGGATTCTCATCTATTAAATATCTTATACTCCCCTCACTTCGGTGAAAGTAAGGGACTTTCTGAGGCAGTTTGCCCCCCTGGCAAAGACAATCGCTATCGGTATCTATTAAAGAATTCCAATTCACTAGCCAACCTCCGTGAGAGGCGGATATGTCACGATTAATTTTTATAAATTTTTACGACTATTTTGATAAAATCTTATGTATTCCATGTTTCAATCTAAAAATGATGGTTAACTGGTAAACAAAGTTATGATATCAATTTTACCCACCTTTTACTTATTACTTATTTTTCATAAGGTGGTACTACTAATGTTACTAGTCAATATTAACAAAATTAGTAACACATCAAAGACTTTTGAATGTTGCAAAACTTATTTTTTTCAAAAGAACACTCTGTATATTTTTCTATTTTTGGGGGTAGAATTAATTTCTACACCGATTTGCTGTAGCATTCCCTATACCCAGCTTCAGTAGTTTTCTTTTAAATTACTCATTTCGTATATTACCACTTTCAAACCGTGGAATAATTCCTATCTGGGTAGCCATCACTTTGACATCACAACAATTTATAGTTTTTAATATTACTGTTATAATCATTGTTTTTTACACGTCATATGCTCAGATTTGCATATTACTGTGGAATTTATGAATCAAATAATGAAAAATATTGAAGGAGCTTATTTTAATCTGATACTTTAAATTTATTTTATATTCACTGAGAATGTTAAAGAATTGCAAGAAGAACTTCAAGAATTCAATGTAATGTAAAATAAATTTAAAGTATCCAGGTTAAAATATCTAATTCATAAGTTCCATAATAATATGCATCCATCTGAACACGCGACGTGTAACAAACAATAATTATAACAATAATATTTACTAACAATAATAAATTGTTGTGATGTTAAAGTCATGGCCTCTCAGATAGAAAATATTCGGCCATTTGAAAGCGGTAATAAACAAAACGAGTAATTAAATTTTGCAACTTTCAAAATTCTTTGATATGCCACTAATTTTTAAACACCCTGTATAATTCCAATGATTTTTTTTTTATTACGTTTTGGTAAAACAATGTTAGTATTTGTTAGTTTTAAAGTGGGAGACTTCTGACATTTAAACCAAGTGAGAATCAATCAATTACATATAACGATGTAAATGTCAACATTTTAACAAAAATCGAAATATCTCAAAAACAGTTGAACATAGGTATAGGAAACCCTAGTAGTAATCGCCATAGAATTTTATGGTAAATTCAAAAATATAATAATATATGGGGTGTTCTATTTAAAATAACAAAAAGTTCATGGCGACTTTCTGTTAACCAGAAGTGCAAATAAGTTGAAAATATTTTAGAAAAAAAGTAAGTATCAAACCTCAAATTTTTAAAACTGAGGAATTTCGTTAAGCCAGAAAACTTCTAACTAGACACTTCCGTGGAAAACCCTGTATATACGTTACCACTAATTTATAGCCTTAATACTACTTTAGTCATCACAATAATTAATTTCATCGTCATCCACACGTATTATGAATTTTGGTATGGAGTTTCTGTTACATAAACTATTTTGAACGATTGACGCTACTCTTAACTTCGATGTTCTAACTATTGCCTTTGCTTCTGGGCCATAATTCTCACTTTTTGGTTTCACTGTTATTTTCTTAAAACTGGGAGCTTAAGCAGTTAAAATTACAACTTCGGACTGCACTTATTTCTGATGTAATAAGAAATACCATGTGCTATTGATTAGTTCAAGGAAATTTTTGAAGAACTTGTATCGGGTAATGCTTGCCGCAAATTTTAATACCTACTCCCTTGTACTCGCGCCTAAATCTTAATGTCTAACACTTTATAAGATGATCAATTGTAGCGAAAAGAGTGTGTAGGCCAGAATTTATACAGAATATTTGAATTTGGGGAGAAGCAACTCTAATGCGAACTGTGGTCACATACGGCAGTAATAGTTGTAAGTATAGTTTCCGAACAAAATGCCCGAACCGTGTGAGCAAGAAAGTAGATGTCTACTCTATTGCTCGTAATTCCAATTTCAATGAAATTCTACAGACTTAAAGAGTAAGATAGAAGCACTACGCATTTTTTTTTGCCTAATCATCCAATTTAGGAGTACAGCCCAAAGTTTAATTTTTAGGAATATTTCCGAAATTGTAACAGATATTAAAAAAACTTTTTAATATAGTTTGCAGCAGATTACATAGTCCAAGGGATGACATAACCATAAGCTAATAATGGGGGTGGGAGTACCTCCACCACGTTTTTTAAATAATTTCTCTCTTTCTTACCTCTCATATAAAAAACACATGTACGTAAAACATAACAAATTCAAAGAAATAATAATAATAACTAAAAGATAATAAGAAGCATCCAACATCGAATAAAAAGCTATCAGATGCATTCACTGAATGAGTTCACTTATATTTTATATATTTTTTAATAAAATGCCATTTAACGTGCAGTGTATACAATTTACAGTTGACACTGTATGGTTTCTCGCACGATCAATTATATCTTTTCCGTCGACAATGACATTTTCAAATTTTGTGAGAACAAATTCAGTATAAATCGTAATTTGTCCGTAAAGGTACCACTCTATACTAATAGTATCCTGTAAACTCTGAATCATATTAACAGCATACTCATAGTATCATCCTCAAAGTCGGATAATATTCGAAAAAATTAATGGGTCTGTTCGTTGGCACATCTTGTATAATTATTCCTTTTACTTTACTCTTAACAACCTTTTCTTTGTCTTGGCTTTGGCGCTTAGAAATTGATCTTAATTTATAGATAGATAATTAAAAGTACAAAAAGTTCCGATGGATCAAACTTTATTCAAATAATGGAATGAGAATTTAAGATGGAAATCTCATCATTAACGTGAAGATATTTGCTCTATTGTCGATTTGAAACTGCAATATCTATCTACAAAGGATAACAATAATAATAAGATTTCCATCTTAAATTGTCATTCAGTTATTCTTCCACTTATTAAGCATATACACGAATTTCTCCGTATAATAGATTAGGTTGGCCAGTAGCACTGAAGATCCTTGTGCTGATGATGTGCATATGTATGCTAATATCAACCGAGTGTTACACACATTTTTAATGTGACCTAATTATTAATTAGGGTTAGTTAACTAACACATGTATACTGGCTTAAAGTCGTCCAACAATTACTGTTATCCTTTATATATAAATATTGTACTTTCAGATCGACAATCTAACAAGTATCTTCACATTAATAAGGAGATTTCCATCTTAAATTCTAATTCAATTATGCTTACATTTATTAAATAGATGTACAAATTTCTCCGTATAATACATAAAGTTGACCAGTAGCACTGAAAATCCTTAGTAAGATGAAATATATGTATGTTAACATCAACCGAGTGTTACACACATTTTTAATGTGACCTAGTTTTAATATTTGTTTATGCGTTTAAACCAATTCGTTATTGAAGTCTCAAGCACAATCATTGTAGCAATTTTGTTTCAATTACGTAGGTCAATTGCAGCTAACTGGTAAGTAGCTTCTGTTAGCTAAATATATATATGGCCATGGCGTTTCTACACCGCCAACTAAAATTATAAATGGCCTTTTCGGCTTGTTTACATGTTATAATTAATGTTGACAATTTAATATTCATATTTTGTATCTAGTAAATGAACTCACCCTATGGAGATATTTTGTTGATTGTTTTTGCTTTGATAATAATTATTATGTAGATTTGTCAGTTAAGCGATGTCATAATGTAAAAGAAGTTTGAATAAAATATTGATTATCCGGGCAAAGTTTTGCATTACTGGAGTACAATGTAATAATATACAATACATATACAATTTTTAAATGCTTAAAACAATTTTTATTTCTATTTCGAAATAGTTACCTACATTGTAAAACTTACCTTCCCATTAAATACTGAAATAAATGTGGTTTTAGTGTCGAACACTTAGCATTTGGTGAAAACATAACAAACTTAAATAAATGTAAACGAAAAAATGTTTTTGTGTATCTTAATGATACGATGATTCCAGAAAATTTCAAACATATCCAGTACATTTTAAAAAGCTGTAAGTAAGCAGGGGATATTAGAAATACCTTACCAGGTAGTTATGCTTCTTACTACGTATGCTGCTAGAAAAAGAAAATTAGTACGAGTTATTATCCAAACTTAATACAAAGTAGTTAGCACAAAGTCTTATGATATAATATTTACTATAGACTTCGTCTTCATAACCCCGTTAACTAAACGTTATTTTTGATTTAGTAAATTTATTTGTTTGAGAGAAAATACTGTTGTATTCAATTCCTACATTACTTCTTATTAAATTGAAGAAATAAAAACCACAGCATATTTTCTGCCGATATTCTTATTTCACATTAATATATGCTTATTAAAGCTGTTAGAACGGAAATTTACTACTCGGAGCGGAATACTGTCTGTATCCTGTCTGTAATTGATAGTATTAAATAGATTTTCTTATTTTTTTTTATCAAGGAAGCAGTTTATTCCGCTAATAAGAATTAACAAAATTATAACCAGCACTACAATTTTCGTGTAATCTTGATCAAATTAGGCAATTTCTTTTAATTACGTTTAATTCTTCACTTATTACTTTTAATTATTCAGAAAGTTATTTTAGCTTAACTACTTCGCGGACAGTGTTATAATATTGCAATATATGTGTTTATAATGGATAGAAATAAAAAAGAAATACACTAGGAGGTTAACATACAAAGAATACCATTCAGTACCGTCACTATTAAAACAATACACAAAAGGAACTTGCCTAAACAAACATTGCAGCCAAGTTAAATAAAATTCAAACGCATCCATGATTTGGAATATTTCCCTGGAATAATGCGTACAAGATAAATATTATATACCTTTAAACTATTACAACTCTTTACAACTACAAAAATTTAGAGGATGATGATTGAAATTGGGTTCTAAATATGTGTGTACTGCCTCTACGTGCAGTTAACACATTTTATATACCCAATAAATATCCTTTGGATGTATTTGCGAAGTGAGACATCAAGAACAAAAACGAAACTAATCCATCCTAGCAGAACACGAAAATTCTTTATTATTATACGTTGCAAACCTTCCGTAACAAAGGAGCAAACAAAATGACACATTGTGGTGGAGACAGGACGGAATCGACGACAACAAAAAGATAAAAGTACAGACGGCCCTCAAATGTATTCGAAATACACCAAAAGGAGAACCGAATGGTGCATTTACAGTCCATTGGAAATTTGATCCGTGGTGAAAAAAAAAATTATATGCGGTTTTGTCAGACCCTTCGGCTATTGTTAGACAAAACTTACGAGAACTCGTGTCTTCGCCCACAAAGTAGGTTACCGTTACCGAGGTGGGTTCGGACCGAAACCCGTGCGACCGCCATTCATAAATAAATAATTTTGAAAAAGCTGCTCTTTGTTATGGCTCTGTGGATTTATTGATACCCGTATACAAAATTAACACTATTGTAACAGGATTAAATTCTAAATTTGTATTAGGTTTATGATAACAATTAAGTGTCTGACCATAGACATTTTCAGAACCAACTGGATAGAAATTTTGACTTAATATGGTAACATGCAGCAAATACATGTCAATGGATCTACGTACGAACGAATATTAAATGTTTAATATTTCATTTAATTTGTAATTTAAATCATGTAGCTTGTATACCTTAGGCGATACAAGCTTGGGTTAAATTCATTGATTTCCATATTTTGCATATACCTCGTCAACAAGTTCCCCAAAATCCGCATACTGAATACTCCGGAAAAATAAAGGAGCTCCATATTCATTTATTAGAATTGTTATGAAAAATACCCAACCCGCACTTTTAAAATATAATCAAGCTTGTGGTTTATAGATCTTATAAAGCTGAGTAAAATACGGGTTTCCGTTTGTACTGCTTGGAGGTTTAGAGGGCTAAAATGATCTTAAGTAATCAAGGACTTTTCAATGTATCTTTAATTATTTCCTATTTAATGTTTATAAAAATTAGAAACACATGCAACTCTTTTGCATTTTAAAAGGGCTATTGATGTACATGCTTTTGCAGGAGCTTAACAACCATTTCCATTATCTACCCTTTACTTGTGTTATATGTATTTTGCATTGTATACCTACCCATGTAATATTACTTTTACGTATTCGACAAAAACAGTTGTTGTGGCTTTCAGATTATTACCAACAATTCCGTACGACCACTTAAAAATTTTCTTCCCACTTCGCCAATATTCAACTACTTTTACTCACAATTCTAAATGAACAAAATCACCTTCCCGGTAACAATTTAAGGTTTGAACAATCTTTTTCTAAGGTTGTCGAAATGTCGCGACAAGAGAAAAAGCTTGTCACAAGCTTGTCACTGACAAGGACATAAGTTTGTTGGTTATCATTATATATTATTATATGCAGCAGACATTCTCGTTGAACTAGATTTAGTACATGTTAATAACCATTTAAAAAATGCTAAACCTCTATATGATCTTTAGGGATATCGGATAGGAGATAATGAACTAATACTCAGAAACCTCTGATTTTCAAGGATCAGTGTCCAGCACTCCTAAAATTGCAGACGGTAGAAACCACTTATGCAGTCTTAAGGTCTACACAATTTTGTTAATCTGGAAAGTACGATTAGGTCTTTCCTATTATCAAGTGGTAGCTAGTAATTTCCATCTCTAGAAAGTCCATGCAACTCTAACCTGCAATCCAATCACTTCGATGTTATTGTTGAGTTTTTCACAATTTTGAAGTTCTACATTTCAAATTACATTTTGCATATAAAGAAACTGGGATTATAATAAAAGATAATTTAGGAATACTTGAATCTAAATTCTTTTTAAATCAATTTAAACCTGCAAATTAGATTTCAATCAATTAATTCGTCTGCGCTACACATGTAGAAAAAATATAGGTATGTTACACACTCAAAGAAACAATATAATTTTTATTTCTTTACATCTCCTTTCTTGCTTTACCGACAGGAAAGCTGCTCATAAAGATACTATTTCCTTTTTCTACATCCATACGCGCAATCTATGCTAATGTTACTTCTATTCATATTATATGTTGTTAAACCTCATAATTAGTCAAAAATAATCGTGTTAATATAAGTCGGGAGTAATCTGCTCGTTTTGTGTGATTCCTCTCGTGTATATTGCTACCTATTCCAGGGTAATCAGTCATCCGAAATGATATCTACACTTCTCCATAGCAGAAGCAAAATGTGCTGCAATGTTCTAGTAATGCGAATAGTTCTTTAAATATTCTGCCCTCTATATCACAAAATTTACTTACTAGAATATACGTTTCTTTTAATATTTATTATAATTATTCTCGCACAATTTCTTAGGACCGGAAACACATCAGGGAAATCGTTACTTCTCATTCACGTATTTACTAATATTGTTAGATATGCCTGCGCATTATCAGAAACATTTCTAAGAACTCTAAAGTAGCATAATAAAAAATTAGCCCCTCCTATTGATAGACACTGACCTGTATCCAGTTGGAGATTATTAATAAAGGGAGGCTATCCTTATGGACCTGCCGAAAGATACGTAGAAAATCTTGAAAGCTTTGTCCAAAGCTAATACGCTAGGTGTTGGTAGTACGTCCAGCCATAACTAAGGGAGTATAGCTTGATGGCAGAAAGCGCAATAAGCTAGAGCTACTACACTACTTACATTCGTTAGATTAAATAGATTAATGGATATAGCTCTCACCACCAGGATCTGTAGAGTTCTTCTCCGTAAGTTCATCCAATAAATTCAGACCTTCGAAGGTAACTTAGTATTTTGTTGAATGAGATTGTTTCAGATCTGTAGGAAGGTTGCCTTTCCAGTGGTTATATAGGTACCTGGTTCTTGTAGAGACAGGACAGTGGCACTCTCATTCGAGATCCCGATTTTGTAAAGAAAGAAATAAGAATGCTAAACACTTCTACGTTCAAGTTCAAGTAGCTCTTTGGTTTTGACATGATGAATCGAAATACACATGCACCAAATCAGAATAATCGTACGTATTGTATTTTATCTACAAAATCCGATCCAACGATTGCCAGCGTCATATAAATTTCACTGAGAAATCCCTTCGTGTATTTGCTTATTTTGGACATGCGTAAAATTCGATTACAGTTATAAAATAAAACTAGCTACAATCAGATCGAAATTCAATGGAATTGGACCGCATTTCAAATTTCACCGAGCATTTAAACAATCATTGACACATGAACAGTGTAAATCAACATTTACTGTTTAAGCGTTAAGGGATAGCAGTAGCTATTTAAAAAATCAATACAGTTAACATATAGGTATTGTTGGATAAAATTTATGCGTTTTCCATCAAAACACCTCGCGAGATGATCAATCTAAAAAATAAAATCAGGCCGAATTAGCTAATTAATATCTACTTTTGGTGCTAAATAAAGTACAGAACGTACTTGAAATATTCATTGAAATATTTCCTCATTGGAGGGAATGTTACAATGTAAGTAAATGAAAACGTCAGTTTTATCATTGTTATGAAACAAGTGAACATTCATTCTTCACATCATCTTGTTTGTACCACCTTAATCGGCATAAAAAATATCGCTAATTCACTAGTTAAATCAAGTTTGGTGCCGAAACGATAATAAAATGCAATCATAGAGAAATATCGAAACAAGAACTGAGATTGGATCAGAGTGAAACATTCAACGTTCAACGTCTGATACAAAACAGTAAACTGCATTCCAACACCATCTTGTTAATGAGCGGTGGACCGAAGTATGTGAAGCTCAAAGTCTTAATGAAAAATTTGAAATATTACTGGAAGTTCTAAACTATCATTATAACAATGCTTTTCCTTATAGACTTGTGCATGTTAGAAATAATCATTATAAAGTATAAAAGACGAGGTTAAAACTTCAAGTACCTCCTTGCGCGATTCATTATATGTTCTGCAATAATGTTTTCCTCAATTAAACGATACTTATCTGGAAACTAAACAAAAGTATATAAGTTAAGTTCCCAGAGACTGTGTTGTAATTGAAAATAATTAAAAGGGGAAATTTGTATTTTCAATCCTATTTTATTTTTAAATATCTTATGTTTTGCGATCTACAGAAGGCATTTGATTGATTGTGTACAACATACGGAACTATTAAGGAAGCTTGATGCAAGTGGAATTAGAAGCACCGTTGCAAATTGGTTCGCGTCATATTTTGTGAATAGGATCCAAATGGTCAAGATTAAATTCAAACCTAATAATGGCTACAGCTTCAACCAGTTGGTTTACCCATAAGATAATAACATTATACATACTACCAGAGCTCAGTTAAGGGGCCATATTTTAGTAGAATACAATAATGATTGTGTTATTTTTTAACAGATTTTGTGTTACTATTTATGCAGATGACATTGCCACCCTCATCGCACTTAAAACAGATATAGCAACAATTACAGTAACAGTGAATACCACCATTTATTAATAAATTAAAAAACGATACAAGACAAAAACATCCTTAAACCCCATGCTCCACTCAAGGTACTACATGGGGCTACCTACTCTAATTATCTCATTGTTCCTAACATGTCATTGGTTCCTAAATTAACTAGTACCTAATTACTATTGCGAAACTAGTGACGGTGGTATTAATAATATTGCGCCCGTGGAGCGACTTTATAGATCTGTCAGTATTCACCTACATTGAAAGAAACTAAAAAGGTTATTTTGACAGATATTAACATGCATTTAGTAAAAATTAGTTTAAGTGAAGTTAACTGTTCTTTCAGTGTATGAGCAAGGGAAACCACCCTGGAGAACACCTTACTCTGAGAGCAAATGCTAGTCCGCGTTAGTAACAGTGAATACCATATTACACACATTGAGTAACTGATTTTGTAACAATATGTTGTCTTTGAGTATAGAGAAAACGAAGTATTTGGTGTTTCAAGCTAGGCAGAGAAGCGTAGATATCAATTTACACATCTATGGGAATACTTTAAATAACTGCCACCAGATTAATTTCCTAGGAGTTACCTTTGATGAAATACTATCATGCAAAGAACATTGTGGCAACTTACTTAGTGAGGAATCTCTAGCGATCTGAAGTTTCAGTTTCTTGCCTGATTTCTCTTTACTGGGCTGTAGTATATTCCAGAATGCAGTACGGAATACTGTCGTGGGGCAATTCAGCATCAGCGCAAAAAATATTTTTTAGCGCAGAAGGCAATACTAAGATGCATTACAGGAGCGCGCTCAATGATCAGTGTCTCTCAATCTTTCAGAAGTTTCAGCTTCTTCCTATACCGTGCATGTATATTCTTGAGATCGCCTGCTACATATACAAAGGAAAAAATAACATTGCCACTAACGCCACCTACCATGAGTATCATACTAGAACAAAAGATGAGCTCCATTTATCAGCATATTCTATGGTTCTAGTTGCCGAGGCGTAAATCTTCTGGGAATAAAAATGTACAGTTACCTACCGTAAATAATAAAAGACTCCAAATCATGCGGTATATTTAGAACCAAGTTAAAAACTTATCTCCTGGAGCACTTATGTTATTCTTTCCGTGATTATTTTAATACACATGCATGATTCTTTTTGTTAGTTTATGTTTCACCAAAATAAAAAACATACATTCATACCATTTCTGTTCAGTTATAAGAATATTGTTATTATGTTGCTATAATTATGGACTCTTTATTTTGTTGCTTTTTTTGTAGTTTGTTAGTTAATATTAAGTTACTTTTGTATCTTTGTTTTGTGGCACATAATAATAAAATATCTATCTATCTATCTATCGCTACATCTATCTACATATCTACTGCCAGATATATTTCTGCATAATTTATTTCCTAAAAATTGCTTTGAATATTTGTTGCATGTATATTGTCCGTCCAATCTCTTTCTGTGTAGATGTTACAAGTTATATTTTAAAATGTTGATTATCAAAAATACATTCACTGATTAAGTTAGTAATGGGATATGTTGATATTTTTATAGCATTCAGTATTTTGAAGTTATTCTATAAACATTTTTTTTTTTTAAATTGGCTTTATTGCCGGAACTAAACCTATAAGTTCCAATAAAAATGGTTTCCCGCAAAATGAAATAACTGTTTGGAAAATACCACTACCTACTAAATTGTAAAAAAAAAGCAAAAGGTCCCTGTCACGTAAAACCACAAACTTTATATTATCGCTAGCAATAAACACGAAAATATATTATACCATAGTGTGAAGATAAGTATTTTTGGTGCTTTATCATTTCATCGATTTGAATTATTAGCAATTTCTCGTATTATGCATACGTTATTTATTTGGTCTAAAATACCTGTACTTCAAACTCAAATTTTTGCTTTATTTAATCATGATCGATAATTATCTCTCAAGATTTTTACATAAGCATTAAAAATGATATTAGAATGCATAGAATTATCCACTTATAAAAGAATAAATTATTAATAACCATAACAGTCTATTATTGAGTCACTTAACATTTTCTGTACAAATCATTTTTATTGTTAGTCTAAAAATTGGGAGATTAGCTCATTGCGTTGATAATAGTTGGAAGAACACTCAATCTTCGCATCTAATTTCATAAGTTAGTAATAAATTTCAATCAACCCACTAACCAAGCATAGATTTAACAGAACCTGCTTCGTTATAGAGTCAGCTAATGTCCACATCCATAAAAAGCGTACACCTAATATTTTCCATTGCCAATTGAGAAACGTGTTTTGCTAGAACAGTTTCCGCATTAATATAGCACTATCAAAGCTTAGAGTCATTCGTCGAGTGCTAAAAGTAATGTAGGAGCTGTCACAGTAGATATTGTATTAACATAAATATAAATATGTGCACTTTTGTATGCTTTTTTATGTACACAGTGCACATCTTATGATTATCTCTAACTTAAGCCAAAACAAATTTAGTCACCCATAAGATGTTCTCAGTTTTCCAATAAAAAGGGTCATTGTGTTTGTAGCAACACAACGCACCGACATTTCTCCGCCTTTTAATTAAATACTTAATGCTCTAATGGTTTTAGTTGAAAGTGTTCGTGTATTTTCTAATTTTCAGTTATCAGAACCCTAAGATAAAGTGAATCTGGAAAGTTTGTAAAGCTGTAAGTTGTCATGTTTAATGCCATAAAAAGATAGCTTATCCAAAAAAGGAGCATATTTGTCTCTAATGCCACCTCATTACTACTATGATATACTTAATACTTCCACAACGTTTGCTTCCTTATAATGGTGTTGGTAAATTGTCTCCCACAGGTAGTAGAAAAAGAGTCAAACTTAATGATCTCAAAAATAGGTAAACTCCTCCAACCTTTGTATCGTAATCCATTATTGTTTTATTATTTATCGACTGGACCCATTTACACCATTTTATCAGGTACTAAAACTGTGGGAGGCATTACATGTATCTTATAATACATATGTAATCTTAAGTCTTGTATCAACTTTGTTTTCTTTTTATTTCAGGTGCATACTGTTAAAACCGTTGGTGACTCCACTAATGGTCCTTTATTCATAACTGCTAAATGTAACGACATCATGGTAGTATGATGCAACAACTTGTCAAACGTACACTTCTCGCAGGAAAAACGGGACAATTCCAGCAATCGTCAATAATTAAAATTTCCTTAAGTTAATGCAGCTTTCACAGAGATAATTATTGACTTATGAAAGCCATGTTTATTATTGCGATCAAAGTAAAGATTAAAAATTTAAACAAAATATAAATGTATATAGAGAGAAAAAATGTTTATACATTAATAAACACATTGGAATATCGTGGCCGTGTTTCCTTAGAATACCGAATAAACCAAAATGCCTCTTGAATAGAGGCTTTCTTCAGAAATATAGTATAATGCATTTAACTGTTTGATTGCAGAGAATTAACTTTTTTAGAAACATATGGTGATGGATTTAAATTATATTATTATTATGCTACGTTGATATTAGTAATTACTTTAGTAATAGACAATATGCCAATCAACAACGCAAAGCACAATGCGATTTCACAAATTATTAATTACACTATGATTGTGCATTATTTATATTATTTTTAGTATTTTAATTTAATCTTTAAAGTTTTCTTCTATCTACAAAAAATACCGAAAACGTTTAGATTTAAAACAATTACTAAACGAAGAAATATATTTTATATAACCCTCCGTTTATTAATTTTAAAAAAACCTTGTATCCAACATTGGATACAAGTTCAATTTTATTCAAACCACTTTTGTTGCAGCACAGCTCCAGGCATAGACATGAGAAAGGATTAATGAATCAAATTCAAAAAAATTTTAGCACTAACTGAGATTGACGAACAATATCTTTTACGATTTAGTTATGTATATAAATGCAATATATTGTAATAAACTATACTACATAAAGTCAGTTTGTAAACAGTCGATCAAGTAATTGGCCATATTTAAGAAAATAGAACACATGATTACACGACCTAGTAAATATATTTCTTGACATACAAAAACGCAGGGTTAATAAAAAAAATTTCTTGAAGAACTTAAATGCTTTAAGAATTTTAATAAATAACCTTAAAACTAGTTTTTAATAGCAATTTTTTAATAATAACTTAATTTATTACAATATTTAAATATGAACCAAAAATATATTAATACATCAAATCAGAAATCACACTTCAAAAACTAAGGAGTGATTGATTATTCTGCTAAATGATACTTGCAGCATAATCGAATAATGACTAATCAAAGCACATCAATAAAAATTTAAAATACAATGTTTCTAAAAAGAATTATCTTCATACATCAACAATTAAATACATATACTATGTTGTCAAGAAGCCGTCTTCAGGCCTTTTGTTGTATGTATTTTTGCATAAGTTTTCCGTATTCGGTATTTCTAAAGGAAACGCCGCCCCGAACTCTAATGTGTTTACTCAATGTATAACCCCCTCTCTCTATTAAATTTCTGTTTAATTGCATTTACACCCAAGAAATTTAAAATTCTCGATTGCTGGTGTCCCGATTTTTCTGCAAGAATGTACCTTGTAGGTTGGTATATAAAAACCATATTCCATAAGATATTACATTTGAACAAAATAAATAATATCGTTAAGATGGTAAAGGTCATTAATTGCAGTTTGGTGTGATACTGTGCCATTAATTAAGATTAATTAATTTTCAAGTGTCATCAGGATAACGCCGATTTTTTGTCTCGTTAGTACATGAAACTAAGTTAAATAACAATTGTTGATAACGCGTTACGGCTGGCGTGCAAACTTAAACTGCAAAGGAAACTTTCCAATATCCCTGCCGTAATTTAATGCGTACGACGGAAATGTATTCAAATACATGCAAATTATTTGTGAAGATTTGTAAATGTCTGCTTCCGCCGCCGAAAAAGGCACTGGTTTAGAAAAAAGAACAAAGTATTCTGGAAGCACGGTGTAATAGAATGATACGAAGAGCGGTGAAGATGGTCAGAAATCGCAACTTCTCTCTTCTCTTTCAAATTACCACCTATGGCAAATTCGTGATTTATTCTATCTGTGTTCTCACAGATAGAAATAACGGAAATTGTAACTCAATTTTCCTTCGTACTTTTGCAGCTAAAAGGCCGATATCGACTCAAATTTATAGATACTGTAACATCGCTGCCACGATACAAGGTATTTTAAAATTGTATTGCTCTATTGTGTCCTTTTCATATTGTACTTTTGTATCACATGTTTTATGCGCCCATGCACACGAAATACGTAACAAACTTTTAAACAGAAACTGCATATTGGTTGAATTTGTGCATATTTATTTACTGTATTTGTTTTTGTCGACCGTACAAGTTATACAAAGTTATATGCTCTAATAGCAAACCTATAGAGAGTGATTTACTAAAATTTTAAAAAATATGCAGTGAGTGCACAGATGGTGAAATAAAATGCGGAAATTTTTGTTCCTTCCAACAAATAAAGCTCAGAGAAAGATGGGAATTGTACCCACAGTTTCATGTCGCCATTTTGTTGGAGACTTTGGCTCTTTGTCATTGGCTAGTCTTTCTATCTAAGGAATTTTAATATCTAATACAACTAGAATATACACAAACGGCTCCTCCTGGAGCTCACGACGTCGAAGGTTCGAGATTCTTAACACTCCACAATTTCTTCCAAGCATTTCTGTTTATTTCCAACTGTTATCTCTTCTTTGTAGAGCTTTGGCGATGTTAATGTTTCTTGAAGCCATAACAATTATGTTATATATATAATATATATATATATATATATAAAACAAACTTTTCTGAAAATGTTAAATTATGAGAACCCTCGCAGTAGAACTTTTATACATTGTAAGAAACAGCTCCAAAATATATAACTCAAATGCCTCGAAGTGGCGTCTTCATAAGCAATTGCTCTAAAAACCCTTATAATAAAGATTTTTTTTTTTTTTGTGGAGCTGTCTAACCTAAAGTCTCGGGAAACACTACAGTCTCTTGCTTTTGATTTGGTCTGCCATTTCTTTTACTATTAAATTGTATTAGCCATTCTAGTATCCTAGTACCTTGCAGCTAATCTGTACATGTCCTCTGGCTTCTTGATCGAGGTAAATCCTCTGGGAGTCACCTTTGGCTGCCAAAAATGCCTGCCTTTCCGCCCAGAGCCTCGCATTCACGCAGATGTTGGTAAGCCTTCTTTGTTATCCCATTACACTGCAGTAGTCTGCAATTGGTATCTTCAGCGTTGGTCCTAATTTTCTATAACTTACATTCAAACAGTCAGTTGTGTTAAAGGTTTTGATGTGTCTTCGTTAGTATGCTGTCTAACAGTTATTAATTTATATAATAAAGACAATACGATTTAACGTATTAAAGAAACCAGCATTGCGAGGTGAATAACAGCTCAAAATTTTGTATAAGGGTTGATTTAACATAAGCAAAGATATAGGTTGCTATTTAAAAAATCAAGCTACGTTGGGCTAAAGTTAAGCAAATGGTCAGGATTATAGTGTATATAATATATATATATAGTTAGTTAGTTCACCTTTGTGTTAAGCTAAATATGTGTCTATGGTATTTAATATATGAATACCTAAAACAAATGCATATACAAACTACGCCGCCTTAACCCAAAGCTTGCAAAAGAGTTCTTTTTTTACAAAAGCGTAAGTAACAATGTTGTTCTTATAGATCGACATGTTACTTTTCTACGTGCGCATTTAAAATGGAATAATATATAACGTGTTCCATTTAAAATAAATTGTAAAAGTCAATAATATTTTTAGGTTATGCAGAATTCCGTAAAACTTCGGTATAAAAGATTTTTTCTAAAATCAAAGATAGAGCTGCGATCAAATACCCAGTCTTCGGTGGGACACTTGTACAAGCAAATATAACAGGAATTCGTTAATCTTTTACAGAAGTGTTTGAGAAACACATTAGCGTAAAGGCAAGCAAAAAATCTCCTAAAAAGCACAGACCTAGTCATATGGGCATAAAGGAAATGAATCGCAGCTAACGAAGTCTATTAATAAGCAAAGGAGAATAGATCCCAAAAGTATGGATAAAAATTTAAGTCTTAAAAATAGAGAGATCGGACTTAAAATAAAATATAAATAAAATATCTGTTGGGCAAGACAACACTAGAGGACATAGTAATCTAAAGGGGCCCTCTCAAAGCGATAAGCACAATTCGAAATGTAAAATTTGAGAATATATCCCAAAGAATTAGTAATAATAATTATATGTTCTATCCAATCATTTATTTTAGATTTCTCTGTGTCCACCGGTTTTCGGCTTTTCGCTATCATCTTGGACAACAGTACTTAGACCGTACCAAAATCAAACTTTCAATTAACTATATCCCAAGAGAAAAAAGATTTGTAGAGCCTCTTAAGGAGGACGGAATAAGAATAAGTCTGAATGGCCTCCTAATCCTAGTACTAATATAATCTACTCTAGCATTTTACAAACATTACGTTATTGGTTAAATATGAAAGGGATTAATTTAATTTTGATATGATTTACCATTCGATAAATTGTAATTCCCTAATATTTTCGGGTACCGTACTGCAGGCATGTAACAAACAACAAAATGTTATAAATAAAAAAAATATGTATTGCGAATATCACAGGAAAAAAAGACACTTCACTTTAAAGAAGGCTTTAGTTCTCTACCAAATTATGCTAAAATTATACACTTCACTTGTTTACGAAACCTTTCATGTTGTCATTGATTATTTACTAAAATTTAATAGTAGATATTCAAGAAATCGGATCACCCAAGACAAATTAATATCAAATTATATATTTAGGTACCTTTAATTATAAAAATAATGATGGCAAGAACTTAACTCCTAGTTTTCTTATTCCCTTAGCCTATGTAACCCTAGTACAGAATATACCTGACCCTAAACTCATAAATAATGGCTCCCGCCCAGGTGGTATTTTTTTTAAATCTTAATTCCTGCTGACCGACTGCCTGACCCTCGCCAAAGCTATATAGAGGGGAAAACTTGTGAATGTTGTGTAAACGGACGCTAGCCCGTGTGGAATAAAAGAACATTTTAAAACAATTATGATTTTGTCTATTTGCTTAGGTACCTACCGAAAGGAACGACTTTTAAACGAGAAAGCGACAAATGGAATTACAACGCTAAGTAGTTTTTAGACCTTAAAAATGCAGGATTTGTTTGCAATGTGAATGCAGTAGGTAGACAAAGAATCCTAAGCACACAATTACAAATATCTAATAAAGAACAGGTACAAGACAAAAATATTCGTATAAGTATAAGGTTGTATAACCCCAGAAAATGGTTCCTAAATTTGAATACGGATTAGTTTGCTAGAGACTTTATGTTTATATGGTTACTTACTTAAAAGTAATATGTAAATGAATGTGCAAAGAATAAGGACCTACACTAGATTAGTTAAATACAGTGTTAGTCGATAGCCTCAAAAAGATTTGGATTTATTTTTGACAGTTTTAAATTTAATGAAGGTAAATTCTTAGAATTGTCAATAAGCTGCATTGGTGAGTTGATTACTTTAATAAGCTTAGATTTGCTTTGCGTATTTAGATATCTTTCAGGTAGCATTTTTTCTATTATTTACTTATAAGAAATGATTAAGGTTTATTAACGGACACATAACTATTCTGAAGGGCAACAAATCTTTAAGCAAATAATTAAACCAAATGTTCTTATGTCTGTATGTAAAAAGAATTTTTGAAACAAAAATTTAGGAATATTGTACACATATATATATGCACACATACATGTCAAGATTTATCTTTTTGTGCGCTAACTCTTTGAAGATATAGCAATTCAAATTAATTCTAAAAAGGAATATTTAGTAAACCTTCGAGTAAATACACAAACTGCGACGTAGGATTTCTAAAGCGCACTCTATTCTTTCTTTGTATTATGTATAAGCCTCTGAATACTCTAGAGCCGTATAACGCTCAGAAAAGAGCATCAATTCTTTACAAACGTTTCCATTGAAATAGAGATAAAGGCTTACAACTGTAATATCGTTTCACCTGCCACCTCACTTTTAAACATTTTACGAGAATCGATAATCACAGTCATGATGAATTTATGATCCATAGTATACGTAGTTTATTTGAATGTGAATTGTCTGATTTGAGAATTGTTTCTACGTATGTTGCAGTAAAGGCGGAGCATTTGCATTTCAAACAGATACAAGGTATTTTACGATATCTGTAGTTTACACATTTATTACATTCATCACCTTATTACGAGTGGTAACTAACATGTTTATTATTTACTTGCAGGTTACACTATACTAATCAATAGTTTATCGATTAGTTGTTTATTTAGATATTCATTCTATATAAATATAATATGTACATTCAATTTGCGTTCTCAGAATTAGACCTTTGTAGTTTCCGTCAAAGAATTTCATATCATAATTCATAATTTACCTGTAAACAATAATTTATTTTTGTAGGTAGTTTTAGTTTAATTGATTTTGTTTCAGTTATATTAGGGTATATATAACTATACTGTTACATCAATAAATAAATGTCCACAAACTTTATATATCTTTTTACCTTTACAAATAAAAGCAGTTTACTCGTTTAGTTATTTACAACATATAATAAACGTAAGGATAATGAAAAATGAGCGGTTTACGGACTTATTCCTTATTCGATTCAAGGGGTCTCTATAAAAAGAAAAGAAATCCCTCGAAAAATTAAATAGTTATCACTATATATTTTATACAATAATATTTTTTCAAAAATAGTTTCCTGTATAAAAGCTTTTCTTTTTCTCCATGTTTTTGATGTTTTACTTTTAAGTCGCACAATCATAATTTTTAAATGTATGTTTGCCCATAATTAGGTGAGTACATAATAAATAAAATAAAATGGAATAAGTACTTCCTAATTTCTGTTTATCATTATGCTATAGAATCACTTCAGCTACTTGTTTCGTCAGATAGTAATTGTCTTCATCAGACTGTAGCTGCAAAATTACATATGATTGTAGAATGGCCTTTACATAATTCTGAAAGTTTTAAAATCGAAATATCTAATCCACATTCTATGCAGAAATTCCAATAAATGAATTCGATTTGTACCGTCATAAAAACAATAGAAGTAAAACATTAAGAGAGAATATCTGTTTTTTTTTTTTTTTAATAAAGATAACAGGTTTCCCAAATTAAGTATAAGATTCTTCCAATATCTTCCAGACTCTTTTTAACACAAATTGCCAATTGGTATTTATGTATTATTGTTTTATATATCATTATTAAGAAGTTCTTATAAAACAAAACTTTAAGCAGTTTTTTGCAATGGAAACAATAGTGATGGGTTGCTACGAAGCAAACTGCTATTTTGTAGTAGCTAACAACCGTTAGCAGTTTGTAGCAACAATTCAATGTCAAAAGAAGCTGCTACTTTTTGTAGCAGTGTCCTGATGTAGTAGACAAGGGCGAATGTTGTGAAATATACATGTATATTCGTAACAGTACAGCAGTAAAGCAGTGTATAAACTGTTTCTATTAAAACAGGTCGACAAATCGCTGCGTAGAGTTACGCAATGGCAAAAAGGGACGGAGCAGCTGAAGCATATGTACTGCTAAAATGGCCATCGTAAACGCTCACCTCACACCAGAACAAAGTGCGCATAATGACTCACTACTGTCACGAAATTTTTGTTAGCCTGTATCTTGGATATGAAGTTTATAAAGCGAATGTCGTGCGTCGGTTTGGGTCCGAGCCGCGCCCCGAGCGTGCAAATTTTGTCGTATAAGGGTATTTAGATTGTCTTGATCACTTTGGGAGGCGTGTGGCGCAAAAGGAATTAGTTTTTTTCAATGATTCAATTAATTTTTAATCGTTTGATAGTTTATTAATTTAAAGCATTTTGTAGTTGTAATTTTAGTGCTTATTATAATAAAAAACGTTATTTCAAATGTGATTATTGGTAAATAGAAGACTGATACGAAAGCAATTGTTTGCACATATTGCATACGCCCTTTTCGTTTTCAATTCTAAAAAAGTTCCATACCTACGTCCTGAGACTTTTCGTTTTTTCCATTTTGTTAGCCATCTGCAGATGTGTTATATGTCAGTAAATTAAATTTTACAAATGTCTTTCATATATTTACATTTAAAAAATAATTGGCACTAAACTATTACAATATATGCTTGTATTTCATTCTAGTAGTAATCTTGGGTGGTAACTTGTAACTGAAAGACTAACAATAATTTGTGTATGGTGTTGTCATTTACATGACTCTGGGGTAGTGATAATAATACAAAGAACAAAGGTATTATTGTCGTAAATGTATAAGGGCTATATTTATTTGATATTATAAATTCTGAAAACATTTGATTGTAAGAAATAGTGCTTGTTTATTTTGTAGCACTACCTATGAACCATGTTTTTATCGTAAAAAAACAATTTTATTCCAAGTAATAAATGTTATTTTGTGTAACAACCCCACACAACACACAATGTTAGTTTCGCTGATTAGTTTTCCTAGTTTTTATATCAATTCTGCTTAAGAAATATATGAAATACACATAACTGATACATATCATTATAAAGAATCGATCATTATGAAACGTAACTCCCCAGAACCTTTACTAGTTATTACTACTACTTGTTACAATCACCGTTTTATAATTGACAGAAAATGCCAATTTATACTTCTCCGTTCAAGAAGCTATGCTTTTTCATTTATTAATCAATTATTTATATTAGTAGATCATTATTAGTTGGAAATATATGCACGTACTATATACTATTAAAGACAAAAGTCTTGACTCAAGTTTGACATAAGGTAGAGATAGAATCACTGGAGTTTCTTCAATATTTCTATATTTTTCTCTTTAATTTTGAATCAAGACTTTTGTCTTCGATGGTACATACCTACATGTATCTCCATTCGTCTGAATCAAGTAGAGTCGTCCGCTATATATGCAAATACATATAGATGTTGAGTGAATATTATATAGATATTGAGTGAACTGCTAACCAAAAGTAGTAGAAGCAGGTTGTAGCTGTTAACCTAAAGAAGTAGTTTTACACATCACTATGAAATAACGGTTTCAGGAAATTTATTTCGTCAAGTAATTGTTCACATTCTTAAATCATTTTTTAATACGGTACTGCACAACTATTTAATTAAAAACAGACCAGATTAAGTATTTACAAATTATTTTATCTGAACACTCGCGGGTAATAAATTGGTGGCTAAAGTAAAGAACAGAAGAAAAGAATACATATATGCCGACAATCGTCCCTAAAGCTATACCTTTTACAGTATGCGGCTAAGGTGCCGCAACCTTTTTGGCTGGAGATTTATGTATTCGCAAAACTTGATTTTTATAGTTTCCGTCAAAGAATTCAATAAAAAGAATAATTATTTGAATCTCCACACACGCAATTGTCGGTCGATTACAGGAGATGTACCCTTCATCTTATTCATTCATTCATTCATCCATTAAGTTAGGGTGGGCACCTTAAAGTCCGGGCACTTGAGCTAGTTGCTCATTTGTACTATCCCTATTAAATCTCTTATTCCACTCGAGCAGCTTGGTGTACTCTATAAAGCCCAGTATCTTGCCCAGTGGAAACTTGAGAACCTTTGAGGGCTCCAGTAGATTCTTCCCGAAATATTTCTGCCTGAGTACCTTCAACTCCTCACATGTGCAGATTACATGTAAACTCGTTTCCTCCTGTAGTTCGCATCTTCTGCTCCACGGTTCGCTTACCCGACCTGTGTTGTATAGATGCTTTCCAGGGGACAGTGTCCAGTTACCAGTAATCGTTTTAGCTTCTTCCTTGCTGCGCTTGAGTTATCAGAGAATCTAGCATCCCCATCCCTTATTAACACTTTGGTATGGAGTTGACATTCAGTCAACCTCCATTTCTTTGTACTTCCTTTATCTTACCAGGTCCAGATCTCTCTTCTTGCGAAATCTTTAGTAATCCCACATACTGTTCTTGAACCATGAAGTGTCTTTATAGCCTCCTTGGCTAGTTCGTCGGCTATTAATTGCCCTTTTATATCTTCATGTCCGGCACCTAAATCAGAGACACCGTGTTAGTCTCGTGCTAGTGTATTGAGAGATTATTTACAGTCTCTAACTAGTTTGACCTAGTTACGGGGTTCGCGACTGCCTTGATGACACCCTGGCTTCAGTCATTATATTAATTTTCCTCCTCATGTAGCACCCCTTTGAAAGGTGATTTCTGCTCAGGTGCAAGGCGAATACTCTGCCTGGAAGACCGTTGTATGCTTCCGCAGACTTAGGGATATCCTTTGATTAGGACTGGGCCCACAAATACCGGCTCCTGTGCCCTGGCTGTATTTGGATCAGTCCGTCGACCAGTTATCAATAGCAGTGATCTCACTACATGCCTGGTCTCTGTTCAGTATGGAGATTTTCAGCTTTTCAGTGAAGATAATTTCAGGTGCCATGCTGTCTGTGAGCATTTGCAGCAATGGCTCGTCCAACATCGTCTCGTAGTATAAGTGCGCTCTGCCACCCTAAAGTTGGAATGCCACAGGTTGTTGGCTTTCAGTCTAAGGATCGCATTCATTGCCTCCGCTCTCACATAAAGCTTCAGCGTGGGGATGCCCGCAATGACCTCCAAAAAAGCAGTCCTTGTGCTGTTAATTGCACCAGTGATTCCAAGCAATGCCTGTCTCTGGACAGCGGTTAGCGCTTTACTGCGGAGGACACTTCAGTCCTTTTCCACCAGACTACTGCCTTATAGTGTACCCTTACTTATGGCTTATTTTCCCTATGTCATCTTTTTTGAGTTGAGTGTACATAGTTTTCAACACCAACATAAAGAAAAATACAATTAAATATACACATAATATATTTAATGCTTTCAATAGAATATTAAAAATTGGTTCACCAAACAAAGAATTTGCTTGTCGTTGGATAAGCAGTCAAACTTCAAAATATGCAAGTGATAAAACAAAAATGTATCAAGAATAAATCAGTAGGCACAAAATTAATTATTATAATTTCAGGTTTTTTCAGCCAAGGTATTGAAGATCAATTGCGCCACTTAGCAAGTAAACTATTGTATACTTAAACACCACCACACTTACACAGAAACGGCCATACTTACTATTCCACTTAGGTACACATAGATCACTTGTTCTTGGGGATAGATCATGGCTTAATCTGGGAAATATTGCAGATATCTGGATTTTGATCTTTAAAACAAAATTCTAATGGATGTAAAAATGAGCCAAATCAGTTGAAACCATGCTGTTGGTGAGAAAACATTTACTAACATATTTTAATTGAAGTAGTTTTATCAAAAAGATTACCTCTTTAATAATAAGCTGAGAAACGTGATTAAAAGGATAGCACACAATCTTGAAACAAATGTATTACACATGGCATACATTCTCGCAAAAAAAATTACTTAACCTGAATAATAGATTTAAAAGAAGCTTGAATTTATCTCTATTTCTTTGGTTTTTTCTCATCACTTGTTTTGCATTTATTCTTTTATATTAAATTATACTACCTGGAAAATAACCGATAGGCAGCTGAAAAGAACTGAAACCTTTTGTGAATAAACTTAGCTAACTTATATATAAGTTCATTTCCTTGAATACTGAGAATTGTAACCGATAAATTGTGTTCTAAACCCAAGCCGTGTGTCACATCTACTCCAAATCCACGTTTATTATCTTTCCAAGTTCAAAAGTCACTGTGAACTGCAAATTTGACTATGGGCGATATATGTATATTCCACTAACGTGATTGAATTTGTAGTTGTTCAGTTAGCAGACATAAAAGGGAACCTCTGCATCCTCTGTTATACGCACACTAAACTCTAGATAGACAGTGAACATTAAAATTTTAACACTTAATTGCAACATCGGGTATTATTAAATGATAGCTAGGGTCTTCCTTTGCGGGTCAGTACTAACACTTTACAGTTAATTTCGGAGTCCTAAGATAAGCTCGAACATTTACAGATGTAACACTGGCCGTGATAACAAACCATTACGACTAGCGCCACACACGTACAAATTACCTAGCGCATGTAACTAGAAATTACGTAGCCTTTGATTGTTAAATTTTAGTGTATAATGATTGTTTGAAGATTAATTGAAAGCTGGTACCCATTACTCGTTATTAAACTTAAGCAAATTTTCCTGAATATTCGCAATCGTTTGAGATCCTATTTACCCCTCTAATGAAACTTTGAAACGCTATTAGCCCGTAACCGCCGATGTATGTTAAGTTGATCTTCGACTTGTTAGTCCTTTGACCAAAATTCACCGCTATATCTTTTCTTTTGCAACGTTTGTTTCAGTAGGTTTTTTTACCATAGGTGTGTATAAGTGAAACACCTTTAAATAACTACAAGCTTAACGTTTCTTTTTTTCTACTATATATCAAAGGATCGAACAGCAGTGACCATGAACCCTAACTATGAAGAAATAGTTGTAAAAGGCTAAATGAAGTAGGACAATGAAGTAAATGACAATAATGAAGGCATAGTAAGCGTACATAAATCAAAAAGCGAGGTTGAAATATTTGTTGAAGAAAAGCTGAAGAAGCAGTGGAGCAGTAGTTGACGCAAAACATTTTGACCATAAGATGTATACCAAGAAGCATTGTACAGCAAAACCAATTCAGATGATCATGGGATCCTATAATACCCAAAAATACTCCCTCAAACATAATATTTTGAGAAGTTTTGGTCTCCGCGGACAATATACTATATAAGTAACATCATCATCATCATCGGCAGAGGTTGATGGAACTCTATTTATATGAAATGTTAATTGACGTAATTAACCTCACTAACGTGAAGGCCCAAATTGAATGAGGGAAATATAGATACCTAATGGTGGCATTCGTCACTTGGATATAATTTAGATTAGATTAGAGTTGAAGGCTTCACGAACCTGTTTTCATCGCGACCTTTTTAGACCTATTGTAATGTCTTTTTTTTTTCCTAAAAGACGCTTTCTAATTTGTCCTCTTAATCCGGCCTGTCATTCTTGAGTGGGGCTTTTTTTGTGTGGCTGCTAGCTGTCAGGTTCTCCACACCTATTACTAGAAACCTGGTGTTTATTTTTCCTCTTGGCAGAATCTGCAAGCAGAATCATCTACAAGATCTATGTTGTACATATGCCTATTTAGTCTACAATAACCCGTCAGCAAATCTACTATTATTTTGACAGTCTTTCTAACTTTACTCAGTAGGTCTTTAGCAAATTCTCTGTTACTATACAAAGTCTTTTGCCTATCTCTGTCCGCTGACTTTTGCCACCACTTCCTGGGCACATTATCGATCAATAAATGGATATATTATTGATCGATTTTATAATTTGCGATTTGATAATGCCAAAAGAAGGGCCAGCTCCACGAATGACCTTGACGAACCTCGCCTGGCCAACTCGTGCGCCGCCTCATTTCCCCTTTAAGTGTGGACTGATTGTCAGAGAAGATGGCGGCGCTTTTACCAACACGGTCCAGCTTTCCATTTCTCTGATAAAATGATGAATTGCAGCAACAGCTCAGTCTGAGACACCGTTGTGTCTTCGCTGGAGCTTACTGAATGTGCCTTTTAGTAGGCACATTAGTTATTTAGTTAGTGCTTTGTGTATCATAAACTAGTGGAGGAATAAAATGAAAAGGTGATGTCCTTCTTCACCAATTTATTATGTAGACAATTATCTAGACTCCATGTTTCGGCTCATTTAATAAAGCCATCTTCTTGTCTATATTCCAGCGTATATTCCAGCTCCAACGCGTAGTCCCTTTTAAAGCAGTCTGTATACCAGCTCGAGTCCGCTGTTACTGGAATGCCTGTCTCCCAGTCCTTTTATCTAGTATTATAAACTGATTTTTCGATCTAGGTTATTTTTGAAAGGCATCACATGGCATCGCCAGAAATGGTGCTTCCTTAAGTTCATCTAACAGTTGTTGATGGTCAGCGCCGTGCAATTTACTTATCGATGCTTGACTATACATAAGTTTTTGTGCTGCAGACCTGTATGTAAATATGTAGGGGTGGCAGGTTTAGAATTACTTCCATTGCACTGATAGGGATCGATCTCATCGCACCTGTGGTACACGAGCATGGCAGTCTTTGTACGCCACTCAGCATTTTGACCGTCCCCGCCTGCTGGACCTTTGCATTAGCCACCATTTGTTCATTAGTTCCGTACGTTATCAGGGATCTAATTACCCTGGTGTATAACCACAGAGTCATCTTGGCTAAGGCCCCAATTCCAAATGCACAGCTTCATGTACCTAGGGCGTAGTGACTTGTATTCTAGATATGTGAGTTCCATGTAAGTCTTTGATCAAAGCATACCACGAGGTATTTCGCTTCTTTGAATATGGAATCCTTTCACCTTCTATACGTAGTGGTTGTAGGATTTCTAGCGTTCTTGTTCTTGAGAACGTGACAACTTGTGTTTTCTGAGCATTGACTAATGATCGCTCTTGGTATTCACTTGAATATAATGGCGCTTACAGCGTTTACTTGTTTATTATGTTATACAGGCATGATCAAATCTAACCATGAAGATATGGAATCCATCTTCGCAACAAACGGAATTAGACGAGAAATATGTGATTTTTTTATTTAATATGTAACAAACGCTAATAAGTTTACTGCAGTCCTCTTGCCTTCAGTTTGACAACGTACAGGACAAACACCAAGGGCAGACGAAAAATCCCATTCCTCACATTTCAGAGTTCCTTTGCGTTAAATTATCGCAAAAGTGTTTACAATTTGCAGTAGTTTTTGTGCCCTATATCAGAGATGGGCTCTAGTGCATGATAACGAGATATAACGTACTGCATGCCTAGTAGTTGATTATTTGCAAGATTCGAGCTATAGACTAGGTAGAATGTAGTGCAGCTATGAATCCGATCGAATATGTCTGGGACATGACGAGAAGAAAAATTAGACGGCAGCATCCATCAGCAATGAACCTGAATCAACTCCGACAATCCGTCATGCGCGTATGGGTTTAAAGTCCTCAAGAAGAAATTGTTGGGTTAATTACGTGTATGCACAGCCGTTATAAAACTTTAATCAAGAGCAAAGGTAGAAATACACCCCACTAAATAATATTCTACAATGTAAAAATTCAACGGAATTACCTATTTAACCGTAGGTAAACTATAAATTTGCTTACCTTTTTAATTTTGTTTTTTTATTTTAGCCTAATTAAAAATAGAAATAAAGATATTTTTACTGGAATGTACATTTTATTAGTCATACTGGCCATCTCATTTCAGAAATAACGGTTGCTTTGGTTGATCTAAAAACATTTCAGAAGCGTAGTCCATTCCTACAAATAACTTGCACATACAAGATTTGAATTAATTATGATGTTAATTATGCATATAGGCACTTTAAATGCGCTACCCAGTGCATACATTTTTGATAATTCGTGTTACTTTTTCAATGTGTGAAAAAGGGAGCAGGTAGCCTCGTGTAGTACTTCTTTTTAGGTGGAGCACAGGGTTGGAATGATATGTAATAATTAGTTTTCATAAATAAAGTGTTTTCTTCATGCACCATTTCTCCATAATTTCTGTTGAAATTCGTTTGAATGCATTCACCACACCCATTACAAAAGTGAATGTTTACTAATCACGAACCATATGCACGAAACGCAAACTTCGACTACCCTTCATTATCAATGACGAGAAACGGAAGCAAACGTCGAAATATCTTTGAAAAATGATGCGTAAATTTGTGATGTTCCAATAGAGTTCCCTTCCAGCAGTCTCCGCTCACAGTACATTTCTATATTTACAATATAATTAATGACGCCTAAACCTGAAAACCATTAAACATAAAATGAAGGTTGTCTCCGCGTTAAAGAAGGCGGGAATCATGGTAGAAAAATGAAAGAACAAGAGGGAATACCAAGAACAAGCGACCCAACTAACCACAGAACGCGCCACTATTTTTTATTTTGCCACTTGACAGTATCGTTTGATCAAAAACATCAACGGAGAGTTTCCCTAATCCGTCCGACGTAATATATTTCGCCACGGAGATCAACCCTCGGTAAAGAACCAAAAAAATCCCGCCCGACAAACCTATAAATATTTATCCTCCCTTGTACGCGCCGCTACCCATAGAAAAAGATACCGATATTGTGTGAAAAAGAAGCAATTCTTAGGGCAAATTCAGGTAAAAACGGTTACATCGCGGTCAACTTTCTTGTTATTTCTCCGAGCGCAATTAAAGACTCATTTTAATTCTGATCACGTCCATCCACTCCCTTCCGAAGCTTCTTTCCTAATAAAGTAATTTGGTTATTCTGTGCGTCTTTTAAAGGCCGTTTTTATTTAGTTATAGCTCCGTGCCGCTCTCCGTTTGTATATTCAAGGGATAGGCACGCTTAGTATTGTAAACATTTCTAACCGTTCATTAGCATTTTCGTAAATCCTTGTTACAACAAAATGTGAATTATAAAACAAACTTAAATGCTTTGTGTGTACCATCTGTATATATTTTTAAAGAAATATTAGGTAGTTGTCTTCTAAATAAGCATGTTTTTATGAATAATTAACGGCGGTGTATTATATTAATGTTCTTTCAGCTTTCCATGCAGACGTCAGTAGCTACCTAGGTTTTTTCCTGTTCAAAATGTTATAGTATCGCCTGTAGGTTTCGCTATAAAGATGAAATTATGCAAATATATTATGAATTTATACAAGTGGAAACGGACCAAGTGTATTCTGTAATTATAAAAAGAATGTTAATACTAAAAGAAAACAATGTTTCCGAACATAAATAATTATGATGTTACTTAAAGTTGAGATTTATTGTGTGTGTTCACCCTCCACTTGTATTACAAGCACACAAGTCTGAGCATCCCTTTCAAAAGATTTGGCAATGCTAATGACTCTACTTTGTCTCATACTTCTTGTAGTTGTACCCAAAATATTATTGCCGATGTTGGGGCAGATTTTCGAACCTGTCGACCAAGTTCCTCCCGCAAGAGCTCGATCAATTTGGGCTCTGGGCTTTGATTGGGTAATTTGTAATCATATTTTTTCTCTGCGCTCCATTTGTTTTAAATGTTGACGGAACACCCTTGGCAGAATGGTTGGTTTTATTCGGACGAAGAGGCATACCTCTCCAAATTTCTCTGTAACCTTCCGTTCTCAATATTCCCTCTATTTAATTAAATCGACAAAACAACCTTCCTACTCCGTATTTATTATGGATCTAATGCAGAATTCAAATCTATCTACGGGCTAATGTTCTAGTTGAGCCGAATGTGAAGATTTAAACCGAAGTTCACTTTCTTCCAACTTCTACAGTAATAAAATGTTTGTGTGAATTTGGTGATCGTTGGTTATTTGACGACACGGGGAATCATGTAAATACATACACAAATGCAAGTTGACAATCAGTTTTCAACGTAGGTGCGATGGTTTATCGTAGTCCTGCAATTATTGTATTTTTATTTAGAAACATATTGTGATTATAGATCGATAATATAAACATTCATTTCACGAATTGAATGAGATTTGCATCTAAAACTATCATATACATATTTCTTCTGCTATATATAAGTCTATATTCGAAATCTCATTAAATTCGTAAAGGTAAAATGCTAAATTATCGATTCACGGCTGCAATAAGTTTATAATAAGAGCATCATATTTGTAGGGCGAATACTAAGGCTAATTATTAATTAAAAATGTAGTTTGGCCACTCACTCACTATTAGCCACAGGCTGCATTTCACTTTACATAAGAATCATCACTACTACAGTTAGAAATTTTTTTTTTATGAAATTAAATATAAATAATTTTAAAATCAAATATAATTTTTTGTTAAAATTTTTATTCAAACTAGCATTCCCTTATTTTTCGAATTACATCAGATTGTTTTAAAGCTAAATGAATGAATTTTAATTCTAAAACACTTGATATTAAGAGTTACATCAAATACGAAATCACTTTAACAATGACTTTTATTTGTTTAGGATACGTAAGCCTTCCATCAGTTTAGCGAACAGTCCGTACATCTGGTAGCTTCTTCACGATACCTGAGCTATTTATTATGAAGAAGCTAGCAGTATGGATAGCATAACGTCGTACAGAAACTTCGACGACAAAATACGGAAGAAGTTACCATTAGAGACGATTATTGAAGATTTTTTGTAATTGCATTAGACCTGCATTTTTCATAGTTTCTTTGTTACTTTATTTATATATTTACTCCCATTTTCTACTTTAATAACCAGCAGGTGCTTGTCAGAAATTATTGAGAAAAAAGTAGCTTCAAATATTTTTAAAAATTTAAAATATATGTGCTAGTTGAGCTTGTCTGTTACTTTTTTGTAGGAGTGGATACGGGAAAATTATTTTGTGTGGAATATAGAAGGTACCTATTTTATAATGCTTTATTGAGTATAAGACTTAGTACAAAATAAATTATTTTTTATACGTTGCAGAATACTGTAAGAAGGCTGCAGTGTTTTTTAGTTTCTCCTAAGATGTGCTTTCCTTTTGCTTTCGATGATTTGATGAAGACGGCAGGATTCTAAGGACAAATTTTATTGTCCGTATTTACTAACATTTTAGTAATGATATTCCAATTATATTTCGGTATGTGGTGTCCTGTATATATAGATAATTTATTTTTATAATCATAAATTTAAAAATAAAATATAAATACCGCAATATGACAAAGGAATATGTTTTATCCTTCTGTTCTAGATGGTTTCAATAGCTTTCGACCAAATCTAATTGAAATGGCGTAAAGAGACTAGGTAACGAAGAAAGAGCAACTGCTAATAAAGCATTACACACATTTTAATAACACGCATTGTTTCTTACCACTTCTTAAAACAATCTTGATAAGCTTTTTTCTGTGGCTAAAACTTTTTTTCCTTAAATGTCTCTCAGAATTGAAAAAAGTTGCTGCTTTTCCGAAGGCACCGGAACTTTTCTAAGGATTTATGTATCACATGTGAAATCAAAAATTTCTGACAAGCATCAAAAAACCTGTTCCATTAATGTCACATACGGATAATAAGAAAACAAATCTGATCTGATCACTAAACACTAACCGCTTTTAGGCAAGAACCAACTCGTATGTGCGTAGTTTATTTCAAATCAAATAAACAACTACGCACGAAAACGCACTAATAAAAATCTCGCTATCCACCTGGTCCATCGATACATTCTCTATTATTTAATTTTTAAGATCGAATACTGCAGCTATAAACAATATATATTTTTTGGTTAATATTAAAATATTGTTATTCCAAAAATGTGATATTATCATTCCAAATATTAATACTATTTTCTTAATGAAAAGTGTATTAAAACCTTTTTTCTCAGTGTACTAAGTAACCGATTCATTTAGCGAATAATTTTCACGAATTTAGTGATTGAAACAAATTGCGGCTATAGATCGACAATTTCTACGGTAATATATAAGAATATATTTGAAATCTCATTAAATTCGTAAAGGTAATTTGCTAAATTATCAATCTTAACTAGCGTTGGTTTATTAACCCCGGTTTAGTGCTTTATCGTTGTTATATTCTCGTTTAGAAACATATCGTAGTTATAGACCAGCAACATAGAAGTTTACCAAACTGAAACCTATCCTCTATTTCCAATAATTAGTGACATCCCAATGATGAGGGTCGAAAATAAATTAGCCTGTATAATCGCAATGTTTATGAAAACATTGGTATTTGCAACAACCGCTAAAGTTTTCATTATCTATAAAAATATGGAATTATTGTGTATAATGTAAAAGTAAATCGTAGATTCTACAGCATATCGGGAATGTTTGATTAAATTCATATTCATGTCTACGTATTTCTCATTCGGGACAACTAAGATAGCTTAAACAATTGTACCGACATTTATTTCCCTCTTTCCTTTGAAGAAAAGCGATCTTCCAAACCGATTGATAAATGGGAACTATATTTCAGTTGTCTACTTGGTCGGTCAGGCGTTGTACAAAAATTAACGACACGGTCCTTTACTTAGCTTAATAGTGACAGATACCTTCTGTGAGACATCCTACAAATGATTACATCTATCAATGTTGTGTAAACTTAATAATATATTCTTTCGATTATTTAGCCGATCATGTATGTGATTTTCTTCCTTTAGGACATTAACAAGCAATACTTGTGGTTAGTTATAATTCCATTTTCCAACATTTACGCGAAATAGCAACGTAAGTTATAATTAGTTCTTTATTATGCTATGGTACATTTCTTATATATGCTATGGTACATATATATTCAGACTAAGACTGAAGGAGGACACATCTATTGAAAACAAAACACTAATGTGTGACTTGCTTGAATAAGTACGCATTATTACAGCAGTCTATTAACTAAATTATCCTCAGCAGCTCCCTAGCGTAATAAATATCCTTACAAAACAAAAATTAACCAAATAATTCAAGTCCGTCGAAAGAAAACAAAAGCCTGTTTTCAAATCACCCAACTTTCTTCTTTAGCATTGCGGCATATGTTAGAAGCATAAACGGTAGGCATATATTTTTAGATTTGTGTTTGTAAACTAAATATGTTACACATTCATTAGCTCGGTTTATTTTTACTACGTTCCACTAGCAATAATAAAAAAAAATAACAAATGTGAGCGTAGGTCAAACAGATAGGGCGTTCACTTGTTCTCTGATGTAAAGTGCTACGAAAAATTATATGGCGATCCAACTACGAGATAGATAATAATTTGTAGGGAAACATAACGCCTCACAATACATCTTCATAAAATGTAGTCCGTGAAAGAAACCAAGACCCTTGAAACTGTGTGTTTATTATACACCATTCCCTTTTCTATGGTCTCCTGACAACGTTTGACGTGAATGCTATATATTTGAAAAATTATACGAATGTGACTACTCCTCTGAAGCTGTATTACGTTCACTATATGTTACTACAGGCATGCCTTGATGTATATGGTAAACAGAAAAGTTGACCTCATACGTTTGACTAAATTACTACAAATAAATGATCTAATTCAGGGGTGCCAAACTGCGTTTTCTAATGGGTGGTTTTCAAAATTTAGTAAGTGTTAGTAGTTGTAAGCGGAGCATACCAAAAAAAAAAGTACGCAATCAGAAATGATAATAGGTATATTTATGTAGAAATTAAAGGAATGATTATATTCTCTCTGATTATTACATTTATGAATCTATAAAACAATTATCGTAATGATCCGGAGATCTGATTTCTTTGGTCCTTGACAATCTCATTGATGACGAACGTCATATTCGTTGTAACAATTTTAAGAATATACGGAAAATGTTCATCAATAAGCCTTAAGCTGTATTTGTTCTTATTAAGTTTCATAATTAAAAACATCTGCACACATAAATACGAACTAATAAATATACATAAGATTCGCGCGGCATTCTTTTTTACATTTGGAGATTTATCTAAATTGTACTCTTTATAAAATAAGGTACTATCCACCGTCTCATTAAATTTATCCTTGATAATATCGTCACATTGAAAATTTATTAATTCTATTTGCAAATGACTCGAAGTCTGCGCAACTGTAAAATAGAATGAACTCTTGAAAACTGGGAATTCTATCTGTCATATTTCCAGAAAATCTTCAAAACGTCTCTTAAAATCTCAGGCCAGATTCAACAAAAGTTAAGCATACTCTCCTAATGTTTTTTTGGTTAACCCTGCCACATGCAGTCACGTGAGTAAAATTATGAAGTGTTTTTATCTGAGTTTTCCACAGTCTTAAGTTTATTTCAGACGCCTGAATGTGCAAATACGTTTGAGTGACGATCAAATTTGTTTCCTGCAGCTTTGAATTCACGTCTTTCATATGCTTAGCCACATCCACCAAACATGCGCAATCAAACCAACAGTTATTGTCATGATTAGCTGACTTGCGTTCTCCTGCCAGGGAAATTACAGCAAGCCACTAAAACAGCTCTACGACTAAACCTACGAACTTCTGCAAACTAGGGCATATTGGAACCATTTTCCTTCAATTTTTACAACCTGAACTGTCTGTGATTTAATCCTTTGCTTCTAACAAAACTGGCTGAATTAATGAACATGTGTTTTTAAACTAAAATATAATATGTACATAATATGTACAGACAAAATTCTCAAGAAATATTTCGATTATTCCCATGCATTGTACTTATGCAACCAAAACTAAACATACTGCGTAGCAAACAATGCATAATTCAGAATTATTTGCTCATAATTACTATTTCAGTGTGCTGCAGCTTCGATTGCATTAATAATCGAAGGTTTGTGTAGCTTAGATTCGCGTTAATTTGCTAAAGATGGTACATTCAATGAACAATATTGTCATAAATAATAACATCTCGCATTTCATTCCAATAGATATGAAAGAAATTTCCTTTTTACAATCCTTCTACTGGGTCACTTGCCAAAAAACTTACTGTCTACAGTATAACAGTAAAAAGGGTATCAACCATGAAACAGATATAGATTTCAATTTTTTCATGGTTATAACCTTAGTAGTTGTCGAAATAAAAGTAATTAAGGATTAGTAACTCTCTAATGCTCTAATTATATTTGACGCTTCTTGTGTCATGTAGTTTACAATTTGGTCAAAATAAATAACCTAATAGGTATAGAATTTAATAAAATTTAAAGTAACTATAATAATAATTATAATAGTGATAACAGGATGTGTATTCTTACTCAAGGTGATTGTTTTTCCAAACTGGTTCTCAAAACTGCCAAACGAATGTATCTCATATTTGAAGGCAAAACTTCTTTCCGAACATAGATGAAATCGTTCCCAAACCTTCACTCCATAGCTACAACTTTGGAGATAGTATTAGATATTACTTTCCCACATCTACAAGTAGAGAGAACCGCTATTTTGAATGCTTGCAGCAGCATTCAGTAATTTTAAAGCCGGTAACCTGACAGAATACTTTTAGCAATTTTAAATGGCCTGAGAACAGCAGTGAGATCATTAGACATGCCAAAGGACGTAGCGGTCGCAACACTAAACTTTCACTAAACCATTCAGATTGTTGATTCCCAGCAGTGAAGAGTAGGGCTTAGGAGAACTACATAGAATGACTGGTAGAGTACATAGTTCGATCCAAGATGGAACAAAGTTTGCGAAAGTATTGCTATTTGTCCGAACTGCCGACTCTTAATAGTGTTGGAGTAAACCGCGACCATCCTTAAGGCGGAAATATTTTATCACATTACAAAACGAAGCTTACCAACATCCATATATACACTGATAACAGGCCACGCCGAATACTTCAAAAGCGAAAATAGCATTGAGCCTAAGCTAGTATTAAGTCTGAAATTGTAAATTCGATAGTTTAACAAAAATTAGCACACTCCAATAAGTATTCTGTTGGTAAAGTTATCATATCTTAAATCTTCTTCATCTTCCTGAGTACAACTCAAACATGAGAGTGCTGTGATATTGTTAAGGAACTCCAAACTATATGCTGTATACACAATGCACTGCGCATTTCATTCTCTAAGAGTTATAGCATCTGATGAGATCGCCACCTTTCCAAACAAGAATATCTATTACGCATGTGAATGGAAAGAACACAATGGCAAACTATGAAAAGATCTTTATTAAGCAACCATCATAGAAGAAAACTGAAGAGTAACAGCTCCGTATGAAGCATTTTCGCACTGTAACAGATTCCTTTACAGGACCCTTTACACCGAAAAGACACCCACAGAACATTGGGAACAACACTAGGGTTGCCAACAGATTGTGTAATAGGATGACAGAGACTGCTTACCACATTCTGTGTGAGTTTTGTGGCTCTGGACGCAAAGGAACTGGCAATTTCTGGTATGCCAAAAGTGAGTTCAGATGATTACAGCCAGAGACCTGTACAGATTAGCATCCGTATACTAAGATACTGGAAATGGCTGGTATAATTTAATAGGTACAAAAAAGTGATTTTAAATATTAAAAAGCAAGAAACTGCAAGGTTTTTGGACACTCCATGTAGGACGACTCTCACGACAACAAAAAAGAAATGAATGGAAAACATTTGTTTCTTATAGATAAGAAGGCGACTTTATTTTAAAATAAATTTTGCACAACCGAAAAATAGTACGAGCACAACCGTGTTACCTTCAACCCATCTACCTTTAAATTAATACTCATTATTGCATTCCGTTCAAAAGCATTCGTTTTCAGTTATTTCAGATATCGCAGTAAATTCACTAGTAATGATTTATCAATAATGAATATTATGCTTTTAGCGAGGTAATAAAGTTTCAGGTTGTGTATTGACTACACGAAGTAGGTAATTAGATTATTTCACTAACAATTGCTCCGATCGAATGAACAAATTGCATATTATTCATACTGGTTGGGTTAAAAATTTTGAGTTACTATTTTAGGCTCAATTGGTGCGACATCACCTTAACGCAAATTATTGCGCTAATTGAGGGGCCGATAATATTTATTAGCCGTGATGTCACGCTAAGATCGATATATTATTTATAGGACGGAATTCGGCTTTGGAGATGCACTGACACGGATAGAGTATGTGAAGTGTGACGACAATGCTGTTGTGTAGGACAAACTGCGGTTGGATGTTTTTTAAATACGTCATTTCTCTTCCCTTTACTGCAAACTAACTACTCTAATAGACATTATAATATTTTGTCAACAGAAACTATTTTAGACTATCTTTTATTATAAAATTAATATTAATGAAAGAACCTTTTCAGTTTCTACCCGTTTCAATCGTTTTATAGCAAAAAGCTTCACAGCCCTACATATAGATGATAAAAGAACTAAGAAAATAGGGTAACATACCAAATTTTATCCGAATATCTAATTCGAATTCACCGATATTTTGTAATATGCAGGCTGATTCAACTTAAGTAGTCAACATTGCTATCTCCATTAGTATTGATGCTACGATATTTTAAATTGGCAAACTAGTAGTATTTCATGTTGATTAAACGAAACATTTAACAGAAAAACAATTGACTTGCACATTTGCTAGATAACTGTCAAAGTAATGTTTGTTATAATGGGTCACCCTGTACATTTCTTAACAATTTGAAAGATAATATCATTTACAATACAAAAGCTCTAATACACTACTACACAAAAAGAATAATAAGGAATTTACGATAAGTATTTATTATTCATATTATCACATAGTAAAATTGTGAGATGTGTTGTAAGCTTAATATGCTAGCCTCAGTTTCTCTACTCACATTTTGATTTTGTTAGGTATTGCTTCTAGTGCAAATTATCACAGACTTATAAATTTCTTCAAAATTAAGTAAAATTTAACCGGTCTTTAATTAATTATTATTTTTTCATTTCCTTGGTAATTAGCTAAAGTGTAGTCATTAGCAATGCCACATTTAAGCATCTTGATGAAGGGGCAAAGCTTTTCAAATAGCGGAATTTAGTGAAACTTGATGGGGGTTAAATTTGCTATTATTTATTAATTTAAAAAAAGATGGACACGTTGTAAAAAAAAACAATAAATGCAACAATTAGAGAATACAATTCCGAGATCTCAAATTCCGGGTTCTCGCGATTCCGACAGTTTTATAGCCCAGAAAAACCTGAGACTGTTATTAGTTAATCTCGCGATTTTCGGAATTGTCACATCGATTTTGATTGCATTTCATTCCTTCTAAATTGCTGACACAATTTTCGCTTATACTTAAATACGGCTGAAAAAAATTAAGATTAATTATACTGTCGACCCTTGACATTCGCGGTTTTCACATTCGCGGTTATTTTTATTTGAATGCGTGCTAGTGTTCTCTGAATACGGCCTTTCTTACGGCACTGTAAAACATTTAGGATTTCAAATTGAATAAATTCTGAGTATGGTTGTAGCTGGCGTCGGCTACACATTCTTTATATCTACACGTCTAAATGAAATGTTGGTGAGTTTTTTTAGTTTTAAATTAAAAAACACAAATAATAAAAAATCAAGTAAAATAAATTCTAGCAAGTGTTTCTAGAGACAGTAAAAAAGTGGAAACCTGGCAAGAAATTCTGAAAACTTGCTAAGAAAAAGTTGAAATATTAGATAAGCTTATTGTTACTAAAGCAAAGTCAATCGCTGCGGTTGCCCGCCAATACGACATTAACGAATCTACAGTAAGGGTACATTAAGAAAAAGAATCAGATATAAATTTCTGTTATTCGCAGCTACATCAGCTGCTGCAAAAACTTTATACCAACTTCGAGACCTGAATATATTCCGAAAGTGCTTTTTTTATGGGTACAAGACTGTTACAAAAAAGGAATTTCTGTAGATTCAAACATGATACAAGAGAAAGCTAAGTCATTATACACATCTATAAGAGAAACGGGTGGCGAGGGATCTAAATCTAGTGGAGTTTCATGCTAGTAAAGGATGATTTCATAAATTTCAAAAACGGTTTGTAATATAAAAAACGTAATATAAAAATTACCAGAGAACAAGCATCTGCTGACAAGGAGGCAGCTAGTGAATTTCCTGAGATTCTGGCTAAACTCATTCAAGAAAAAGCGTACATGTCTGAGCAAGTATCTATTCAACGCAGACGAAACTGCACTATTTGAAAAAAAATACCCCAACGAACCTTTATCAGTAAGGAAGCAAAACGCGCGCGAGGTTTTAAGGCAATGCGTGATAGATTAACTTTGGTTATTCTGTGCAAATGCTCCGGGATGCATGATAAAGCCTATCAAATTTTCAAGTCTGCAAATCCTCGTGCACTGAAAGAAAAAAGATAAATCCCAGCTACCAGTGTTTTGGATGAGCAACAAAAAAGCTTGGACTACAAGAACACTTTTCTTGGATTGGTTCAAACAGTGGGCTTTGTTCCAGAGATCAAAAAATACGTAGCTAGTAAGGAACTGCTATTTAAGGTACTACTAATATGGACAATGCGCCTGGACAACCAAAGGTTAATGAATTTAAAATTGACGGTGTGGAGGTCAACTATATACCCTCTAATACAACGTGCATTATTCAGTCGCTGGATCAGGGAGTGATACGAATATTTAAGGCTCATTACACACGTTACTCAATGCAGCAGATTGTACAGACTGTGGATGAAAATCCTAGTACAGAAAACGCGATGAAGATATTGAAAGATTACACTATCGCTGATGCTATTACTGTTATTGAAAGGGTAGTTAAGAGCTATGAGGGTGGAAAAAATCAATTTATGTTGGAAAATTATTTGACCACAATGTGTGCGCGAAGCGAATGTCTATTTCAACAGAACTAATTGATGAAATTATAGAGGATATTGTAGAATTAGCAAGAAAGATTGGTGGAGGAAGCCTTCTCCATCCGTGATAATAAAAATCAAATGAATTGAAGAATTAGTTGATAGCGCACGAGATACTCTAACAGTAGGCGATCTCCTACAGCTAAGTCACCCTGACTGAAAAAATACCAGATGAAGATGATCAAGAGGAAAATGTGCAAGACAGATTTATTTTAAATAATGTGGCAGAAGATTTACACAAGTTCAAGTCAGCAATGGATTATTTTATTGACGTATGGTACGTTCCCTACATGTTAAAGAATTGGTAGATGAAGCACTGGTAACACACACCAATATTTTTGCGGAAATAAAGAAGCAGATGTGACAAACTGAAATAACAATGTATTTTCACAAGACAATGTCTTCTTCCTCTTCAGCTTCGTCTACTTCTGCTATAACTGAGAAGCAACATAAATCTCCGCCATTTAGGGAAGATGCGCGAAACATTTCTAATATGTAATTAAATATCAATATTAGATGAAATTTGTGAAATGTGGATACATAAATAGTAGTATACCTTTTTATATCAAATAAACGTATATAATAACACTCATATGCCATTATTCCCACTGACAGACATCTAATATTTGTATGTTACCAAATTTATTCTCGGATTTTTTATATTCCCGAGGACACTGAGAACGTACCCCGCGAATGTCGAGGGATGACTGTACTTCTATTGACAGTTCTGTAAGTATTACTAGCTATGACAAAGGAGATCTACTACAATTTCTTTTCTAGAAGACAAATACTTCTTGGATATACATTTATGTACAATTAAAAATAATTAAATGATATTATCTTTAAAATTTTTGAAAAATATATAGGGTGACCCATTAAAAAAAAATACTTTGACAGTTAACTAGCAAACGCGAAAGTTAATTGTTTTTCTATTGAATGTACGTTAATTAACATGAAAAATACTACTAATTTACCAATTTAACCAACATCGTAGCATCAATGTTAACGAAGATAGCAATAGTCACCACTTAACTTGGCTCAGTCTGTATATTGGGTATTATGTTTTCGTTGGAATCCGTTGAGAACGCGTGTTGTAATATACGACCAATTCCTTTAGTAAAGATTAGTCGCAGTTGTTTCGGGCGTTAACTTCTTGTGTGGCTCATTCATTTAACTTAATGCCGAAACATGTAATGCTTGTATACCTTGAATGTAACATTAATCAAATCAATAACCTGCTTAACGATTATTCCTCTGCCATAAATCTCCGTAAATGAAATGCATCAACGTAGCAGCGGGTTCAAAAGTTCGCTTAATTCCATAATTAATGCAATAAGTTATTTCGTTTAATGGAAAGGTAAATTGCTAATGCGATGAAAGCTTAATTCGCCCCCTATTTAAGTTTCGAAAAGATATTTTGCGGTTTAAGCCTGATCGCGTCTACCTGAACGGATTTAATATTTGCGCATTCTGTTTTCTGCATTGTGTTCTGAGTAATAAAATGCAAGGCAATGTCCACTGAAACAACAATTAGTTCAAGGTTGACCCCTATGATTGTGTTTTGTTGACCCACAACAATGATTAAGCGATTGTTTTGTCAGTTTTTATGGTCTGGAAATTAGGCTATTTATTGATTGTCAAAGAATACAGATTAAAAATTAAGATAAAACTGTTGTAGTTTACAATACTATAAGAAATTATGAGATTAGTTAATAAATTTGTTTTGACGTTCGGTAGCAAAATAATACACCATCCAAATAAAAGTTTAATTTGAACAATAAATCACGCAATCAGTCTTAGCGTGAACCAACTTTTCGTATATAATGAAAACCTGGTTATCGGAACGCTTTGTTCAAGAATATGTAATAAAACATTAAATCTTTGGCTTCCTTTTGAAAAATAAACTCTTATTCAATATCTACGTTGTCCCTAAACAAGAGCGTTATAAAACGGAATATAAAATACACACGATAGCATTATGTATTCTATGTAGTATTCGGCTTGAAGTGTTTCTGTTTTTTCTTTATTTATTAATACACAACGCCTCATATCCTTCTTAATTTAACTTCTTTCATGTAGGTATAACAATGAAAAGAAGTCGTCAGAACGGGTCCAATAAGACCATGAAAACCGTGCCCAAATTAATAATATGGTCTCATCCGAAAACGGAAAAGCTACCGAACATAAAAAAATTACCATTACTTTCAATTTGAAAGTTTCGTTACACTAAACCCTTTTTGTTACAATCACAAAAGTGGCAATTTTAACTGATACATAGCTAAGAGGGCTAGTAGTCTAGGGATTTGCATTCCTGGCTATCGGTCTGGGAGTCCTTGGGCCTCCTTACTCTCCGACTGAGGTTTTTACTTGGTTTTTGTGGTTTTCCACGGTCCTCAGCAAATACTGAGAGACGGAATTCTGATATTCAGCCAGTATAAGCAAAAAATAATCTAATAGAATTTCGAAGTTTCTATTGAAACCATCCGTCTATGGAATCAGCTGTTAATTTTTGCTAGAAATTTTGTTATTTCTTTTGGTGATAAATCAACAACTGGTAGATATCCCCATGCAGCTTTTATTGAATTTTCATAAATTCAATGTAACTTATGACACTGATAATTAAATAGCACAATTTATTAATTTCTTCGAAGTTTGCCAAAGTATGAATCATTATGAAAGAAAAACAAACCCTCTACTTCTCATTTTTAAAACTAAATGTTAAGGCGAAAACGAAAGTTTATTTACACAAACAGCTTTCCAAACGTTAGGTAGTGCAAATAGAAATGCAACATGTATGATGGACTTCCATAGAAAGAGCAATTAAATAATAGAAAACACGACATGACACCAAAATATCGTCAATAATAATTCGTAGCTAACGGAAGAAAACACCAAAAGGCTAATCGATTATATACTACATCAGTTAAACCTAAAAGCAAATCTTTAAAAAAAAAAGAAGCAAGGAAAGGAGCCAAAGTTAAGTCTAATCAAATATTAGTAACAAGTAAATACTTAGTGAAAATAAATAGAAAATTATATATACATGGATATACATGACACAAAGTTACAATCTTTACAATTTCACCGAATATCGATGTCACTTGTCATTTTTTTTGTAAGGCACACAGCTGCGTGCGCGGGCTCACACACCGTCTTTTATTATTATTTTATTATTATAAAGTATGTGTACAGTCCAACAAATATCTCGTGACAGTAGTGAGTCGTTGTGGGCACATTGTACTGGAGTGAGGAGCGTATACGATGGCCGGTTTACAGTATATATGCTTCAGCTCCGCCCTTCTTGCCACTGCGCAACTGTCACGAGCTATTTGTAATATATTTTTCTTTGTAAAACTCATTGCATATTTCGCAATTGTAACTAAAAGTAAAGAATAAAGATCTACAAATTACAATTTCACTCCTTTCCCATGTCTCATTTTTTCAGAACAAAAGCTTGTCAGTTGCGTTGCAATGGAATTAACCGCAAGCAGCACTAGTGTTTTTTTTTGTACGTAGAGAAACATTTTTATATATGTTATTGATATTATTTAAATATGTCCCAATAATCGAAAATGGTGCCCAAACTTGTTGGCCCGAAAACCTTAACATATTCTCCGAACAATTTACTAGTTTACTGCACACTAACCTAAACTGCTAAAATTCTTGGTTATTATTTTTCGTAGCCCTCATAAAATTATCTTTCTTTTAATGCATAAATCTTTGGAAAAAGGAGCACAAGATTTTAAAATTGAAGGATAACAACACCCTAATGTGCTCAGCCACTGGTATGGACACTTGCTGGGAATGAAAACAACAGAAAAGCTGTGGAAACAAGAGGCGCAATAAAAAAGCTAAGAGGCAGACTAAAGAAAAGACGAATAGAAAAAGGTCAATAAATATACTCTGTGACATAGAAATCGCAACACCAAGAAGGTGTAAGAAACGTTTTACTACTAAAAGGTGGCAATTGATTAAGATTTCAGAAAAATAATGGGTTATTCGTCAGTTGCTTCAGTGCTTTGTTGTTTTCGCTTAGGATTGTTTGTTTTGAGGGTGTGATCATGTCTAAGGTGCGCCAATATGGAAATTACTGCCAAGTAAGCGAATTCATAGAGGTCATTTGCGCAAACGTGGTTTCTCAAACACTTTATTTATGAAAAGGTAAATAATTACAAATCATCCTACCCTAAAGGTATTACACGAGACTACCTATTTTAAGTACTATATGGATTCCATAGCAATTGAAATGTTCCTATTCTATCTTCTATCTAACTAAATAATTTCCCTATGATTGTTAATAACAAAATTATAATGCAGTAACCTCGCAATTACAGGGTAACCTCTGCAGTCCGGACATACGATCATTCGGGCACTCCAGTAATTCGGACGCCGCGCCGTCGTCATTCGGACATTTTATGTATAAATCTCTCCTAAATGTGAGATGTTATATGAACCAAAAAGTAAAAAAAGTGTGCGATCTTTGGTTATAAAATTTAATATCACAAAATCCACAGTAGCGGACATAAAAAGAAAAGGGATACAAATAAAAATGTTTCTTATCCCATCATATGATCCGTTAGAAAAAAAATATGTATTTTTATAAGAAGAAGACAATCTCATGGCTGCCGAAATTAGACAGTGTAGAAATTTCAGCGTGGCAGATAAGGATGTGACAGAAATACAAAATGCGGTAACGATTATACAAAGTGTAATAAACACATTGCTGCTTAGAGACATGAAGGTATCAAATATACAGAATAGATATCCATGCAAAGTACAAGTATGATAAACTGCGAGAAGATTAACAGGCATTTATACAGCCCTAGTTAATACCTTAGTCATTAAGTTTTTGAAAAAGACTCACAGCTCCAGAAAACTACTTCTCCCTGCAAAATGTAATTACGCCTATTAAAAAGTATGAACGCCCAGCGATATGTAGATGAGTGGGAACCCGCTCTTTCTTTGGCAATTGAAGATCCACTTTTCCAGCAAGATAATGCCCGTTCCCATATTGTAAGACATTCTATGGAATGTTTTGTAGAGGCTATTGTCAATCTCGGATCTCCGATTCTGATCGGGTATGTTTGAATTATTACGGAGGGAGATAGAAAATACTAATCTCCGCAGACACCGCAAGCTGTTCAGCATGAATCACAGGATGCTTGAGACACAATACCTCAAGAGGAGATCGGCTATCTGCTGGAATCGATGCCGTGAAGAGTGGAGGAAGGTGGAGGAGTGTGTAACCAATAGGGAGGGAGATATTAACAAAAAATTGTTCTTTTTCTTTGAAATCTTAATCAATTGCTATCTTTTAGTAGCTAAACGTTTCTGCCAAGTTTGATAAAAAAAATTCCTACCCCTTCTTGGTGTTGAGATTTCTATGTCATGGAGTAAATAATAAATATTGGTATCTTCACAGCGCCAACAGCTTTCCCTAATTACGGCGGACATTGGCCAGAAGTGATTTATTATTACATCGGCAACGACTTCCCAGGTGCTCGTCTCTCAGCATTTGCCGAAGTATTCTGACAGTTGCACCACCACTAATCCTACTCTGGAAAGAGAAAATGAAGAAAAAAAATGATGACAGATAAAATAAGAATACAGGAAAGAATACAAAAGCATAAAATCGGTGGATATAAAAAGAATCGGAATGCTGTTAATATAGGTACTAAGTAAATATTGAGAAGATTAACCTTTTGCTCAAAAATTGTGACGAAATTCCACATAAGCAAAGAAGTAAAAAAAAATATGAAGTCAGATGATACCACAATTATTGATTAAATTAAATTAAAAGCAGATATTATAGTTCGATGAGACAAATCGTATAAAAACTTAATGAAATGTGAGAAGCGACAAAAACTGTAATAACCTCGCTACAAAGAAGAAGAGAAAAAGAAGAGAATCCTCTCCTCTTTTTAAACTAAAATCACCATAAATTCTACGAAAGCACAACTTTGTACTACTTGAAATGTATGGCTAATATACATGAACACTTTCGTTGATTTTTGTCAATCAGCACATGTAAGACCTGATTTCTTCCTATTATCATATTTCTTGTCTAATCCGTATTTATATAAGCTTCAGCCGCGATTTAGTATCTCCCTCCCATTACGTAACGATGTAGCTGCAGCAAATCTGCTCGGTTGAAAACTCACGGGAAGAGAAATCCAAAATAGAACGGAGCTTTGTTTACATTCACTTTCAGACAAATAAAGCCTCCAGTTATCGAGGCGTTCTACATCATGCTTTGTTCCTGCAAATATTGCGTGTAAATGACAACGCTTCGCTTTATAAATATAGCAGATAATGTAGGTCATGCGATGTGTTTGGATATGCATACGTGTGAATATTCTAACGATAAAACGACTGAAACTTTACCGACAAACTAGCTATTAACGAGTTATAAACTCTAATCCTTTCGAAATCGTAAGCAAGCGTGGCGAGGAGTTTGGAAACTAAATAAAATTTAACTGCGGTAATTTGTGTGTGGACGTCTCGCAAGTTTCTGCTACAAAATTATGTGCTCATATTTTTTTAACGCTAAATATTAGTTTTACAGTGCGATAATCATTAATTCGTGAAATAAAAATTTCATACTGGTGCTAAATAAACCAGTAGATAAAATACATCTAAATACAGATAGACTAACTAATTATCCTCTGAATATGTAGTAGTTTATTGATTGTATCTAAGATACTAATGTAAGATACCTCTCTGAAAATGACAAAGCTGAACCTATTGTAAGCACCTTATTGATTAGCATCAATCCATTCCGATGCCGTAGTTCGCACTCAGTGTATTTCTGTACAAAGGCATTGATATTCTGAAGTGAACAGGATTAGCTCTAACAAAAGAGACCGACTTTACTTTATGTAATGTGTATGTTAATTATGTGTTTACAAAATCAAATGCAAGTATGGAAACTAACTGAATCTCTATATTCTTCAATTACATAATGTGCACTGAACATGAAATACTGAAACGTTCTGAACAGTTGAAATCAATGGGATTACCTTTCTGCACACATCCGCAGCTTACAAGGAACACAGTGGACAGACTACCAAATATACAAGATGTCCCATGACGATTTAGCCATTAAATATCTTGGCAACGAATTGTATCACAAAAGTTTAATTTAGTGATTGGTATCTTTAAAGAAATTAAATTGAATATCCTGTATATTCTTGTAGTTTTAGATTTCTCTCGATAACTAGTTAAATCGATGTATCAGTCTTACTATCTCCAGCGATCACCTGTCCGTTATTAGCAAATAAAGTTGGTATTTATAATTACTTCTGAAGTGTGTTGTATAGTTGACAATAACAATGTTAGCAATGTACCGCAAAAGCATTAAAGTTTTAATGGAGCTTGCGACTTGATTTCTGGTTTACAGTTTGACATGCTTTGTATTTTTATTTTTTTAATTCTTCTAAATTCTAATGATGTCATATAAACTATACCTTTCAAATTTCCCAGAGACAGTGATCTACTGGATCACAGTCTGGTGATCGCGCATGCCAACGAATAACACGTTTCGTCCAATCTCACCGTTCAGGAAGAGGCTATTTGCTAATCCCTAACTCTTAATGAAAATCTGGAGTAGCGCCGTCCTGTGCACACATGTTTGCCTTCATTTAGTGAATGATCTTGAAGTAGGATCGGGAGCCGTATTTTGGAAAAAGTCCAAAATCTCTCTCACCGGTCAGTGTACCATCATAAAAAATATGAACCAATTAAATGGCTTTAAATACACCACACCACTATATTCATCCCCAGATTGCTTGAAATTTGTTTCTCTTGTTTCATTTTGGATTTTCGGAAAGACCATAGTGGCCAATTATGACGGTTAACAGTCCCGTTATTATGAAAATCTTGATTCGTCACTCCATTAAATTTTATCCAAACAAATGTACATTCTCTTCTATGTGGACGTTCATGTGACCGACAAATGTTAAGCGTCGATCGGGATCTCGAGGGGTCAAACTTGACTAGATGTATCTTATAAAGATTGATACTTCTGATTTTTAGAGTAGCTCTCTGGATTGTTGATTGTGTATACGTAGTTCGTCTCCCAGACATCGATGGAGGCGTGGGGATTAATTTGTAATAGGCAAGAATATTATTCTATTCGTGGATTTTGACAAGTTTTTTTTTTTTCTAGGAGCTTTCTGTTTCGCGTTTCATTTTGGGAAATAGCCAGTGCGTAATTTTTGTTCAACATTTTTAAATGTATCTTTACTAGGGATCTGGATACCGAGTTCTGTACTAATTTCTAGCTCTTCTACAATCTTTTTTACATTCGCCATAAACAATGAGCATGTCAACACATTTACTGGGCGTAAACAGGAAAGGCATTATGAACTAATAAATAATTGCTGCTTTCCAGATGTCTGAGATCTCATATAATCTTACTCAGTTGTGACTTAGTGAGCTAGATCTCTTTGCTGACTCCTAGTAACTGTCACTTAATTAAAGTCTGCTTAAACTGAGGCAACTCAATTGGAAAGGTATTTTAATTGAGACAAAATAGGTGAGTGAGATTATATGAAATCTCAGACATCTGGAAAGCTGTTGTATATACTTGAATGTACCATATGCTGCTTTCCAGATGTCTGAGATCTCATATAATCTTACTCAGTTGTGACGTAGTGAGCTAAGATCTCTTTGCTGACTCATTTAATAAACTATCGCTTAATCTGACAGTCTCGCTTAAACTGATCTCAGTAAAGTTAATTGAAAAGGTATTTCAACTGAGACAAAATAAGTGAGTGAGATTATATGAGATCTCAGATATCTGAAAAGCAGCAAATGATAATACCTCTGTGATAATGAACTGTCAATTTTACGTTGACATTTGCTACAATGTTCTATGTTAATATGTGATGTAGGGATGTAGACTACTAGACTTTTTTTTATTTTTATTTTATTAACATCTGTTTGTTGTCAACTTACTCCGTATTTCATACATTATCTCACTAAGTACTTCGACCATAGTGACCATAAAATACCAACTTCATTTGTTAATAACAGAATAGTTAATCATAATAGACAGTAAGTGCAACAAATCAATTTAACCAGTTTATTAAGAGGAATCTAAAACTACAAAAATATACAGGTATTCAATTTATTTTTTTTTAAATCTGCGTCACGTGATCTAAAACCAAAACTTTTAAGAGTAATCTAAACATACTATATTACGCGACGTTCCCAATAGTATCGATTCACCAAATTAAATTTTTATGCTACAATTCTTGACGAAGTATTTCGTGTATAAATTGTCATGGGGCACCCTGTATGTTCTTAGCTAAACTATGTTACACTAATTAGGTAGGTTATGTATGTAATACATATAATTTATGCTGTAGATGGGTTACTAGCATAAATCTTTATTCGAACAGAATCGTTATACCACCAAAGATGTCATGCATTGACATTCAGCAAGATACATTTGAAAGTTTTCTACAAACTATATGTTACTTTCGGTCTACCATGATACATAAAATAATACACAGGGTGTGTAGGTATTCGCGAAAGACCGCACATGGCCACTCTCTTTGTTAAATTTCGAGCTCTTTATCTTAATTGAAGAATGTTCTTTCATATATCCTGCGGCTATATGAAGTCTCGAAGTTTCAACATTCAGTTAGTCAACAAGCACTTTTATCAAACCTTTCTTGTCAAAATAAGCAAGCAGCATAGTATTCTGAGGATAAGTTTTCCGTACATAGCATCATAACTTCGTTTTTAACATCTCTTTGTTAACAACGGATGAAATGCAAGAAACCAAGATAGCATTGTGAATAGTGGAATTAATTGGAATTGTGAAATTTAACTGTGTCATCGTCACTATTTATGTTTTTCTATCATTCAAATTAGTAATTAATTTGTTCTTTATTAATGCTAGTGATTATTCACTTGCACTTTTTTGGACATTTTAGTTTCTTTTTGTCTTTCGCTTACCATGGATTTTTATTTATCGAGTATGGTGATATGTGCATGATATATGGTGCATGGAATGGAAATGAGAACAAAGTCATGCCAGAATATCGTGCACGTTACCCAAACCGAAAGCGTCCAACAATAAATGTCTTTTGAAGGTCGCACCAATGTCTGCGTGAAACGGGTTAGTTATGTTGAATTATCAAAATGCTGGAGGATGCAAGGCAAAGACGCGATGTAGGTACAAGCGAAAAAGCAGATTTTAGATTTAATAAGCTGGGTCCCTCAATTAGCACTAGCGCAATGACTAAACCAAACCTCAAAACCCTTCATTCAGCTTTTAAAAAAAACATTCTGCACAAATTTCAATAACACGGAGAGCACATCTGATGTGTTGCAAACTATGTACATCTAATAGATCACAAACTTAGTATGCACTGCTAATTTATATTACTTAGGTCTTAGCTTTAACATTACATTAATTTCATTACACTCTCCGCTTTGTAACTGCAATATTAAAGGCAGCCTATAAATTTATCCGTTGATTTTGTAAATCTACCGCATTTTTGTAATTTTATAGTGATATTTTCGGTATATAAACATGCTGTCTTAAGGTAGGAATACAATAACATTTTAATTATACTTTGAAATCCATTTTACATGAACCTGTGCTTTATTTGTACATTGATTATCTCAACAATAGCCTTCAACTTTTTGCGTTATAGTGATGTTATAGGTGCCTTTTTAGGGAGATACCTAAATTCATCTACATATACATTTTAGCCACCTTATTAGGTAGTTGCAAACGACTAAAATAAATATAGCAGTAAATGTAAATGATATCATTACCAATAGCTAGACGCATTACAACAAGATAACTTCAGGACGACTCTGGAATGTCTTGTTTATAATACTAAGAGAGATTCTCATGTCAGTCGGTGGCACACTTAATCAGTACCACATGTAAGGCAGCACCGCACTAATTACGCGTATAACTCATAGCGGAAGAAGCTATTTTAAATACGTTTAGAGCGGGTACGTATTTTTATCTATACCTCTGAGAAAACAATGCTGTTCGAAAAAATTGTTCGAATACTAGTGTTAATTTAAATAACGCCTTTGAGGAGAGGTAACGTCACATTCATTGGTGTCACAAATATTTTAAATAACTTGCCTGCATATTTAGGCCCTCATGCATTTATTTCACGGTAGGTATATTGCTGTTGTAAAAATAAAACCCTGCTAAAAGTAATCCAAAAATTACAATAGCTTACCCAACCGACGAATAGATACAAAAAGTTTCACAGAATTGTCAACAAGCCTATCAGACGAAGCCTATTGAGAACACGATTTAGAACACACAATTGCTTTATGGCTAAAAAGGGAAAGTGAGGTACATAAATGTAATACCGGGACGGTCTTATTGAATAAGTGATATCCGTTTGCGTCGACTTCCAGAGGACTTTATGAGTTTAATAAAATAGGAATGTTAGTAGAAAACGAAAGCAAATTGTTCTCCAATAATGTCAAAGAAGAATTATTACCTTCAATATAGTTTAAACCTTATACTTTATAGCGTAGGTTACTTTTTCCTAAAAAGCTCTTTTAAGATGCAATATTTTTTTAGTAAAAGGTTTTTAGTCATCACATTTCTCAGTACTGTTTGGCTAGTTTGACAGATTTGTGTGAATTTAGAGCAATTCCAATAACTGGTAATACAGTTACATTCTCCCTACCTGCACATTTTAAACAGCTAAAAATGTGGAAATAATAAAATAAAAATAAGAATGACTGTTAGATACCTTATAAATCAATTCGGGAAATAGACATGACTAATATTTAAAATAGTATTAGTATTTATATGTTGATCTTTTGTCCATAATCATGTGAATTAATGATGAGTGAAGTGTACCTTCTAATTAGTTTCAAATTGTAATTTATTTACTATACTCAAGTTACCTTTTCACTACCAGTTTCGGTATATATCTAATTATCCTTTTTCAAGTGAAATAAGAAATAATTAAATGTAATAATCAATTAAAAAATCAGAAAAATGATCGCTGGGAGACGTACCTGAAAATTTTATAAAGTTTATTGTGGTGCCGCAGGCGAGCCTTTTCCTGAAACCCACTTATTAACAGACAGATCATGCAATTCCTTAAAATGTAACTCTGTCTGTCCCATTAAGGTCGTTCATTTAGTTTTTAATTACATTTATTTATTTCTATAGTTTAAATAGATAAAACAAATATCTACTTTCCAATCATGATTTGATAATTAATTTTATTTACTACATCTTATATATAATTATCTTACACTATCGGTTGCGGCTAATACCTCTCGTTCATATACTTAAGATGTATTAATAAATGCAATAGTCATAAAAAAAACTAAACAAAATGATGGAACACAATCCAAAAATTTGAAGTTAATTAGCGTAGCCCCGTGGGCGAAACCTCTCAGAAGCTACACCTTCAAATAATGAGGTTACACTGAATATTTGATAATTATTTCTGTTTGCACCTGAAGAAGGCAAATTATATGCCGAAACGGGTACTGAAACGATAATTCGAATCTAGTAAACAATAATACAATTATAGCATTAGTACCTGCTTATGATTACACTATTTGCATAATAGGTGGCATATTGGCTTGGTAAGTAATTTTTCAACCATCATATTTTGCAAAAATAAAAAAAACTGAAACATATCTCTTGAATGCATACCTGTAGTACGAATAAAATTGCATCCATCGTAGTAGTTGAATTCCTTGATTGTTGTAACTCGATCATTTTCCGGGATATGATAGGAACGAAATAATTTTATCCAATACATGGTTACCTTATATTAATAATTTTTTTTAGATTTCTGGTTGGTTGATCAAAATATTTCTGTGGGTTCATTCCGCTTTTTTGCATTCATAGCCTCGCATTCACTCAGAATCTGATATAGTGCCTTGCAACAGTATCTCCAATGTTGGAGGTTAGGAGTACCTACTAAGTGCGTCACCGTGGTGGTGGATGGGGGAAAGCCCATCTTGTTAGGGTTCGCTCAAGACGAGATGGTTAGTGGTGGTTATAACTTCGTCCTCTCTGCTTAAAACCGGTGTAGGGTGAATGAAGAACGTTGCCATGAACCACTTCCCCCTCACCCGAACTATCGTGTCGTGGCTGCGGGCTTGCACAGGGTTCTACAATGATGCCAGTTGTTGCTTTCGGTTACCGAAAACCCAGCTATTAAACCAAGTCCCGAAAAGGATGGGGGTCTTGGCTTAACTGCACCGATTGAGAGTGCACAACCTCAACAAAAACCTAAATGCAAAGGTGGCGGACTGGCTGATGGGATGCGTGGCTGGATAGAAGACGAGTCTACTAGTTCAACCTAGGGGCACTTGACGCACCTCATTATATTTAGCTTTACCTCTGCTTGCGAAGCCCTGTGGAGGTGCACCTTTTCTTCTCTAGCTACTCGGAGGATCAACCATAGAGGAAGGAAATATATTTGACCCTCTTAAACGGGCGACACCACTAGGAAACAGGAACTGAAGCAGGAGTTCCATAAGAGGCCTTACACTTCCAAAGTGAGAATACCTCACAAGGAAGGAACAAATTCAGGAGCAAAACGGTTGGAGCAGATTGAGGAACAGGATGAAACACTCATCCATCTTCTCTTAAATTGCGTAGCACTGTTCAACAGAAGGATGTTGCACCTGGGAGCATGTGAAATAGTAAAGGGAGACTTACCTAACCTAACCATCAAACGGGGTTAAGTGAATCGCTCGGTGAATACCGAATATTTTTATGTCTCTAGCGATCAATGAGACAAAGGTGCTGTTAATATATTACCCCCATATGATCCTTGTCTGCCAAGTGATACGTCTAAGTATCTCATGCGTTGCTCATTCCTTCACGGAAGTACCAGATATATTAAACATGTTCAAATGCTTTCACTGTTATTTCAAAAATCGATTAAAAGTTTGAATGCACGTAACACTAAGAATGATTTTCGATCTATCATCTACTAGATATTGTTTCTTTGATCCTTTGGAAATAATATGTACTATTAAAATATTATGCTATAGTTATATATACTGAACTTATCCCTTATTTAAAAAGAAAAAAATAGACAAATTATGGGGTAAAGTGAATCACAACGAAAATTAATTAAAAATCAGTCAAATCAGTGTCGATGATGTTGAAACGTCGTAATACGGCTGTTTTGACCATAAGTTAAGATTTTGCATTACGCAATTTTTTCAATTTAATATTTATTTTATTATTTTAGTTCCTCTTCTAAAGGATATTTTGTTTATCCCCAAATATCTGAAATTGAGGCAGAGCAATTTTACAAAGCGGTTTTAGTCAAGTCATTTAAAAGAGAACTACTTATATTTGAAATTAATGAAGAGGATTTTGTGATATTAGCGTAATTAGATAGGCATTAAGATTGTTTTAAGTTTTAGTTTATTTATTGTTTTTTTCTTTTTTTTTTGACTTTCTGTTCCTTCTGCACTTATTTTATGAGAGAAGAAGTTGAATATTTCTTCAAGAAGATATAGAAATAAATAAAGAATAAAGTTTTCAGTTTAATACGTTAAATTTAATACTTCTTTTTTTTTAACCTTTTCCGACAAAATTAACTTTTCTTGACTAAATCAGACCTTAAAAAACTTCTACATCTTGCAATACAAATAGTCAGAAGATATTAAAGATATTAGTCAAGCCCAAAATAATAATAGTAGTAATAATAACGATTTTCTGGCATACAAACTGAATACAAAAGGTACAATACAATAATAAATGTGTTAAAAAAATCTTGAAACAAAAGTCGCTGCTTTAAGCAGCGGATCTTGGCAATCGAGATTCGTTTGGGAATTTCTATATGGGAAAAGAATAGCTTCATAGACCGCAATAAAATCACTTTGTTGTGGGTGTTCGGAGATTTGAGAATCGAAAGAAATGAAAAGGCTGATGATATTGCAAGAAAAGACTCAGAAATTGTACTGGAAGTGTCCAAAAATACAGCGCGAGGACAGCTAAGGAGTTGGATCCAAAAAAAGCACAAGGAATATTGCTACCAGGTAAATTTATCACAAGACTTAGCATGGAAGTGCCATCATGGAAGAAAACTAAAGAAACTATTAATGAATAGTTCGGATAGTAGTAGATTTCGAGAAACTATGCGTTGAAAAACACGGCTTTAGGTACAAAAGAAGCAATTTTTGCTGCACCGAAAATTGTACCCTTGAGATTTAGCTGATTTGATTCAATAAATAAAAACAAAGTAGGAAGTTAAGCAGAAAAGCCTAAGGAACTCTCTTGTAAAATACAAATTATTAGCTTCAACACGAAATGCTTTTACACCCATCATATTGAACTGCAATAACGTTTTGTTGATAATGTGTATCTCTCACCTGAGTTATATGCACAGTGATACAAGGGGTTGTTGCATGAAGGAGACCTGCAAGTAAACCTGCATGTGCCGTTACGGTTGCCATTGAAAATACATCGCAATTATGTAGGGTCCTAATCTATCCCCATATCGGTAGGTTTTGCGCCCTCGGGAGTGTGATATTGACTAAACTGCGGCAAATGCAAATGGGGGCCTATTTTGCATGGGTAAAAACTAGTTGAAAATTAAATTTTTCGTTGCGCTGGTTCCGTTTATTTCATTGCGTTAACGCGAGACTGGAGCTGGACTATATTTTTTACGGGTATTTAAATATTCAACAGTGTAAATATTAATTGATTCGAGATATTTGCATTTAGGTTTAATATATTGGAAGCGGATTATCGAAAATATGATTTTCTATTGGAAGCTTACAACGCCAACTACATATATACATGGTGAGTCGATAGTCCAATATCGATCGTATTTTTTTTTTAACGTGGCATCATATATGGCGGAAGGAAATGTACGTTCTAAAAATATTTTCACGTTCACGGGGTGTATCAACTTCCCAGGACCGTACTTAACATAATTTCTTCAAATGAAACCTATACTTACTTTTACTAATTTGTTGTAATGAATACAAGAAATGCATATGTTCGTTTCAAAATTCAAATTCAAAGTTGCCAAGCTATTTAACTTTTTACGTAAAATGTTCAAAATGCACATGCCCTTTTTTTGCATTATCACCAACAATTATTAAACTCTAAAATTTGCTAAGTACTTTAGGAAAACGTAGCTCTTCCTTATGAATCGAATCTTATTTATTATATACTGTCAAAGTGACGGATATAGTTTTTTTGGTGTCACATGTGGCGGATTTTGGAAATAAAAGGAAGAAAGATGCTAGTACAAAAAGTTTTGAAGTTAAAGAAAAACAGTGCTTACAAGAAAGGCATGACTAAATTGAGGCTGTCAGGCACAGAAAATCTAAAATTTATCTATCTAAAATTTAAATAAATCAAGGCTAAAGGAAGAACGCTATTAGGTGATTTCGTCTTTTTGGCCCATATACATAAAATGTTATATACTATACATGTGTGCGCCAATAAATTGATATTATTCTTATTATTTGAAAAAATTATGCAGGTTGTTCCCCAGAAGTATTTGTGCGATGTTTAAACGGATATTACCTTGTTATTACCTTGTTATTTTCATCTATCCCTCTATACTTTTTTATTCATTTTTTATATCATATGCAAGGCATACTTTTTGATGATCCTTCCATTTTTGTTAGGTATATGGCATATCTAAAACTCACACTTTCTGAGATAATTCAACATTTTTGAAAATTGCCACACAAATAAGATTTTATTCATGGAAAGTAGGCCTTGAAACAACTTTAATAACTGAAATAATATTAGTGTAGATAAAAATATGTCCCAGAACAACTTGATGATTAACATTTTCTAGATTTTTACTTGCCAAAAGCAACATAATAATTTAATAAAATTAAATAAAATACAACAGAAACAACATTACATTAGATGTTCCATGTAGCTCCTTTCTTGTTCAAAACAAACTTTGAATCGCTTTAAAAATGATTCATTTTGCGGTTTACGGCGCGAAACGCGTCACGAATACGATGTATCATGTCTATTTTTGTTGTTGGTGGTTCTTGCTAAACTGAATTTTTTTACATATCCTCTCCCATAGGAGAAATCTAATTTTGTTAATTCTAGAGACCGTAGTAGCCACCTTACTGGACCTTCTCTACCTATCCATGTATTCACAAAATTTCTATCTGAATGTCTTCTAACTACTCTGCTATAAATGGCTGGAGTACCATCATGTTTGAAACCACATTATTTGTCTTACATTGAGTGCAACATCTTCTAATGAAATAGGTAACTGGTTTTCCAAAAAATTCAAACAGGACTATTCGTCAACATTCCTTTCAAAAAAAGATATGGTCCAATCAAATGAGATCCCACTATTCAATCAACCTCCGACGTTGATGATCTAATGGCCTTATGAAATGAAGTTTTGCTGTATCATAATAAGGAAAATTATGGCGGTTTACATAGCCATTTTCGTGAAATGTTGCCTCATCAGTAAATAAAAGATAATTAAAAACAAAGTATTTTCTTAGCGAAATCTATTTGAGACCCATTCCGCAGCTTCCAAATATTTTCGAACATCACCGGCGTCAAGTGCTTGAACCAATTTAATGTAAAACGAATGAAACTTGTGTTTTAGCAAAGACCTCGATACCGAAGTTTGGTTATTGCCCAGTTCATTACTTATTGTACCCGTACTTGCATGGGGATTTTGGACCACCCTTAATAGTATTACAAAGTCATTTTATCATGCACGCTTCTCGCGTCCTTTTTTTCGCATTTAATTTGTCCTTTATACGCTCAAACCTTTTCGGAAGTCTTTCAAACGCTAGAGCGATGGAATGTTTGCCATCAGGAAATCGTTGACCGTAAATTTGGGAAGCAATTCTATGTTTGCTTCCCAAACTCTCGCTACTCGCTCTCCTTCACCCAAAGCATACATCATATCAACAAACTCCTCGTGATTGAAATTCATTTTGATTGACTATAATGAAGAGAATTCTATTAACATAACATGTTCGTCATAAATGTAATGTCATGAAAATCGTTCCACAGCTTACTTTTTATGAATAAATATCTACTTGTGTGACGATTTCTACAAATGTTGATTTATCTCAGAAAGTATAAAATTTAAATATACGATATTCCTAACAAACAAAAAAAGATCGATAAAAAGAGCATATGATGAAAAAAAATAGATGTTCAATTTAAAATAAAGTAATTTTCAAAATTCACAATGTATTATTGAAAATTCAAGAATTATGATTACCTCAACGAAAGCAATGACTAATTGTAGAAATAAACTATTAATGAAACTTTATTTTTTGTTGCTTTCTTTTTCAAGAACGGGCTGCTAAAGAAGGAAGAAAGTTCAAACATTCAAGTGAATTTATTTTTACTTCTCCATAAATTCTTCTAAAAGTACTAAAACATGCTGTTGATGTAAATTACTAACGAATTGCATTGTAATTGTTGCCGATATGAATAATAAGTGGGTTCCTCTTTGTGTAGTAAAACTTTAGTATATGTATAATAAAAGAGCTTGGACTCGAAAATAATTAAGCAAATAGTGTAACCATATTTACTAATATTTCAAGTATTAGTCACTTCTATTCGTCGAATTGATTATCACCCATACTGGTAAATACTTCTAATTGTCTCTATATTTCTAGTTTTCATCTAACCAAATGTGTGTAGTTATCTGCTTAATAAACTAATACACATCTTCCTATTATAGCTATTTGTTTCACTTAAGAAAACTATTTGTATTGAAATATATAATTTTACTGCCTTGTTTGAAGTTATCAAAACATTTTTTTTTAAATATTGTTTTATTTTAAATAAGTTATCTACCTAGAGAGCAACAAAATATTTGTCTAGATGTATGGTGTCAAGTGTAATTGCTTAAAGAAAACTATTTCTCTTAAATAAAGTTAATACAGTTGCAAATGAAAGGAATACTGGTTTTATGTCTAAATTATGCTATTTAAGTGATCGGCTTTTCGATTTTCGATTAAAACAAGGAGATTTCGCTATGAATTCGGCCTTACTTAATTTGCCACCGACGTTATACTGCATACGTTTCGTGGCTTTGAATTACCAATCAGAAGTTGAATCTTATTTCCGTTATTTTTCCTTGTTTCAAATAACAAGTGATGATTTTTACCGTTTTTATAACGCGAGAGTGCGTGACTACAGTGGCTAATTTTGTAAAGGATATGTTAATAGCGTGGGGGATCCTAGAAAAGAAATAAGAGGATATAAGGCAAGGAAAGCGTGGTGAAGGGAATTGTATTATTTTGTTACTTACATTTGATTAATTTGGCAAACTCAATTAGTTCACTAAAACAATAAGTATTCTTAAATTAATTTTTAAAATTTAGGATTAAGCTAACCAAAATTACAATTAACTCAATGCAATTATAATTTTAATTGTCCCAAAGATGGCAGTTCATCTATGTCACTACCGTAATAATGCCTATTCGGCACAAATTGAATACATGGCACACATGCCATAAAGTATATATCTATTCACCAAGTAAATGCTATAGGAACTATAATCATCAAAGCAGCAACTCCTAATGCACCTTGCTGCCAATGGGCAGCATCCTATTGATCCCTCTGAATCAACTCCAATATGGAGGATAGCTTGCAGGCGTAGCGGTTTAGACTGTATTCATTCTCACAATTTGTGTTGAACTGACTGCAATTTGTTTAATTTTTCATTATGGACCACAGTAACTCTCATATATATGCCAGTTTGGCCATCACGGGAGCAATGCCCTTGACACCGACGGCTGCTGTGAAGACAATTCTTAGGCTTCCCTCGCTGCAGTTGGTGTTATGGTTTGAAGCAACCGTAGGGGCTTACAGAGCAAAATGTAGTGGATGCAAAGTCGGAGACCGCACCAGCATCTTCAACTACATCGAACAGACAGTACCACTGTCCGTAAAGGCGGATAAGATCTCGCTCTTTTTTAGCTTCTCGGGGGGATACAGTGTATATCTCCAGCAGGGAAACTGCAATAGCGTACATCCGCAAACCAAATCAGGGTCTATCCCGTTGGTTTGTCGATGCCTTGAAAACGCGTAATGGCACGGGCATTAGAATCTGGAGGAACGGAGAGCAGGACGACGAAGCTTTTAGCCTAGGGCCTCCCCCACCATTTTCCAGGCCAAAATTGTTGCTATCCAGACTTGTGCTGCGGGCATCTCAAACTGTCTGCGCAAGAATGGAAGGGCAGAAATCATCTCCAACAGCCAGGCTGCCCTCAAAGCTTTGTTTGAGATAATTTATGTGGATCAAATAAACAAATGATTAAATTAAAGATATACAGTATTAATTTCAAATATTTGCGTTTCTCACAATCAACTGAATATTCATTTGAATAGTAATTGCAGTTATTAAAACAATCATGTTTTACTATTCCAACAAAGAAAAATTTCTGTTCGATCAGTGTTAATTGTCTTCAAGTCAAAACTGTATTTCTTCATAAAGAAGACATATATTTGTTAAACCACTCTATGTTTCAAGTTATTTTTTTCTTAGAATTAGTAAATATCTCTTTATCATTGTCCAAGAATTTTTTTAGTGTAAATAGATGGATGCTTTTGCTTTTCATAATCATACGTAATTAGCTAGAAAAAAAAAATAAACAAAAACTGCCTGGCATGCTAAATGTTATCTTAATTTATATTTCAATTAGAAATTGTTTATATATACAGGGTTTGGCATAATTTACTAAAACCAAAGGGCCTTCATAAAACCCCCTGAAAGATAATAAAACCGAATAGATTTTTTTGTTCCACCATCATAATAGGTATTGGTGTAGCGAAAGGGCCGAGGTCGAACATTTTTTCCACATTTATCCATCCCTTGTCCGACGCTGTAAACCTACCTTGATTTATTATGTAGCCCGAAGTCTGCTTTAGGTGTGTATGTGTAGAAATATATGTATTTACGATACCAATATAACGCCACACGCATTTATTATTTTGCAGAACGATACACGCAAGTCACGTACTCTGTAATATAACGATATTCGAAAAGGAAGAGCTAATAATGAAGCCGTAAAAGTATTTATTGTTGCGGCGGGATATGTAAAGAGTTTACCATTTTAGAAGTAAGAACCGAGAACTCGTTTAGAGCACACGTTTATGTCCTTGCCTTTTTCGTTCTATTTATTTAATTAAGGAAAATGTTAATGCCTTCCGCCGTTCAACTTGTTTGAATCTCCTCAGCAGCAAAAGTGGTAATTATATATGCAATTTGTACGATTGCCTTCATTTAAAATTATCTACTATATTGGTATTCAATACGCCAACATTTGATAGAAACCTATGATACCTATATATAGAATTATGTTTTCTAGAGTATCTCTCTCTGTCCTCGTGCATTCATTTACTCTTTCTTTTTTCTAAATAAAAACAATTAGTCCTAAAAAGTCACTGGTACAGAATTCCTCACAGATTCCTTATAAATTAAAATATGACAAATTCAGTGTGATTTCATCATAAAAGGTCATAAATCCTTTTGTTTCCTTTTATATAAATACATTAAACATCAAATATTTACCATTCTAAAAATAGCTACGTACATCTATTTTAGATTTAGTTCCATAAATGTATTTCCAACGTAAATCACACAAATGGGCTGAAAGTATTGGTTTAGAGGTAATTAACACGTACTAAAAATACCCATATTCTTTTGAAATATATACCTCGCAACCTCTTAAATGACTTCCGTAAATAGATTTTTTACTTAAACAATCGTAAATGTGGATATATTAGTCTGGTGGGATTTTGATATTTCCTTTTATAATTTCCTTTGAAACCTTCTTAAATAGCTATATATCTTCAAATTAAGATATATATTGGATTGTATACAACCAAACAACAACCTACACTTGGTACTTATTTCATAAAAAAATATGTTGCAAAGCATTATAACTTCTGCGATTCATTTTAAGGTGAATTACCAAACAAAGGTTGAAAAGACTGATCCCAACGTGCGTCTGGAATTTTTCAGCTCGACCCATTCGCACGTCTAACCGAAATAGTGTACGATATATATGTAAGTTGAATTCTGTACAACTGATGTTTTGTAAGTTTGTTTCTGCATATTTCTTTTTCGCCAAGGTTGCTAAATCTTTTCTCATTTAGCTCCCCTCTTTTAACTGTTGAGCCCCTTACTTCTTCTAGCCGTCTTCTTTTGAATCAATTTCTTCCTCTGCTTCCTGGCTTAGATCGAACGCTTGTTTCGTGTTTGCTGGCATTCTTCTCGAGTGCAAGTACCACGAACATTGTCTTCTTTATTTCTTTTACACGTCTTATTCCTAAATTGTCTGATATTGGTAAATTATTTTCACGTCAAATATCTAATTTTCGATAGCTACTATGTACCTCACCTTTATGTTTTTCTTTGTCGTCATTCATGTGCCTGTTCCAAATATGAAAATCGGTAATGTATTAAATTTGTATATATGTATTTTTGACATCTTTAAATTCTGGAAACCCAATTTGAATTCTTTACATCAAAATGTTTAGAAGTTTAGATAAAGGAATTACTATCACCGGAGTGGTCTTTCAGGATCTTGGAATATAGCATAGACAGCATATTACCTTTAACTACTCCATCTTCTAGACTAGAGTTAAAAGTAACGTCCACTAAATTTAACATTCCAATAGTGGCTTTAATTTCTTACAAGAGAAGGTTGTGAACTGTAAATCGCAGATTCTAATAATTTGGCTGTGAACATTACAAACCCTAGGTAGTGTTATGCTGCGGACTTTAGGAATGCAATTTGACTTTGGAATGGGGCCCAAGACAGAAAAAAAAAATCAATGGCGGATATGCACCGTTTATGCAGCCCTTATTATTACACATGATGCTACAATAACCACACCACGACATGTGTTGCGCTTATTTTATCGAATTTCGGAAATCATCATCATCGAATACTGTACACTGAGGTAATTTAAATAAGTATATCGGGTGTTCACAAAACTATAAATTTGTTTACACTTTCTTATTCTAATGAGATACTCTCTACATATGTTTTAAGTTAGGCACTATACTAGCTTCTACCTTTGAAAGTTGTCGCCATCCACTCACCCCATACCCGAAATTTTTGTTTCTTTTTTCTTAATAAAGAATTAAATATTATTCGTGCACTCGTCATTGACAAATCAGCATTTTCGCTGCTCGACATTGTTATCGCCGAATGCTCATCCAACGCTGTCGATCTCACATATGAATCTTGGTGTGGACGACAAGTACAAACCGCCTTGAATTATCCCTCTACACGGTGTTGAGGTTGTAACCTGGGTCTGGACGCAGCTTAAGACGAATGATCTGAAAAGTATTACTTCTTCGGTTTCTGCTTCAGGTTCTTCAAAACTATGATGCTATAAAGTAATACAAGAGAATTGTGATGAAGATGTGGAGGAAGTAAAACGCCAAAAAGACTACCGAACAAAACCACACCAATTAATATGTTCAGAGCTTGTGAAGCAGTCAGATATAATGAGAGATTAAAATTTCCAGAAAAACGCTTCAACAAATAATTTATTTTAAAACGAAATGGATGTACATTTCGTGCATATTCCGCACATTATCAGCACTATATTGAATGATTGATCCACTTCGTTTTAAAACAAAATAATTTGTTGAAGCGTTTTCTCTGGATTTTAATTTCTCTTTAAATAAATCCACACTACTTCATCATCTACAACGAGGGAATGAAGAACTTTATGTTGGTTAACAGAAAAATGGAAAATAAAGTAGTCGATTCAATCTCTTGGAAGGAATATGCCACGATTCCTCAAAAGAGGTAAAGCATAAAGAATACAAAGGAAACCCCTAGATCCAATCGATAAAGCACGACTCATAAAAATAGTTTTAAAAACGTGATTTTGTTTGTTCGACAAACGTTATTATAAATTGCACAAATCGAAATTTCGATCAATATTATAAAAAAAGTATTTTTCACGGGTTGGAGGATGAAACGGAGTTGAAAGCATTTATTGGAGTTCGTTGGCATTCATAAAGCTCGAAAACTAAATCTCGACGAATCATGGCACAACGATGGATTTGGAATTGATATTTCATCATCTATTGTAACTAGAGTTGGGTAATTGTCCGGCGGAGCAGATACGTATTGCGACGCGAGCCTTAAATGATATAATATAAATAAAGCAGATCAATCGTAATTTAGTATGTATTTTATAAAACATAAGTCACATTAATAGAGTTGTGCAAATTTTCCTTGGGACAAAATCGGACAAAGCGGGCGAACAAACGGGCCACCTTGGAATGCATTCGCATTTTACATTACTACATATTTAGATAAAATAAACATTTTTACACTTTATAAGAAAAACAAGCACTGTTGTTACTGACTTGAAATTCTACGGTTCATCTGCTTTATTGGACTACATGAGTTGGAGCACACGTTCTGAATACGTACCTGCCGCGTCGGAAAATTTGCCAAACTTTAATTATAACAACCATAAAATAGGTGTGAACGTACTAGATGGAAAATGCTCGTACAGTGTTCAAAGAGGAATAAGACGATGGGCAGTTGTTTACTACTCAATTTTGAACATTGCTGGCATAAATGGGCAAAGCACTTAGGTACGTATTTGGGAAATGAGAAGTGTTACTGTGCCGAATCTTCCTTCGTTGTCTAGCAAAACAATTCATCAAATCCAATAATAAAGCGCCCGCTACTTTCTCGCATACCTAGAAGTATTTCAAGCAACCTTTGAGAGCTTTTCCCGCAAAACATCACCAGGACAGAGCTTTTTGGTTTCCAGAATAATGTAATATTATTTTTTTTCTATTTACAACAGCTGTCAATTAGTTATTTTGTAATATGTAGCAGTGATTATTTTGATCATGTGATGTGAAGAACCATGTGGTTAAGTATCATCAGTGAAACATAAAATGTGTAACTAAGGATAATAATTATATATATATGCTTCAGCTTTGTGTACTTATGCACTCATTTAAAGTTAATTACCGGTAATTGTGAAAAGTTTATTGCGTGTCTCGTAGATACGAGATGATCATATATGTAACTCCCAACGATGGGAGCGTCAGTAGCGGCTGGTACTAAAGGGCACAAGGGCACGTGCCCACCCAACCATCAAGATAAACACAGAAACAAATTTGCATGTAATTCAGTGCATTATTTTTACGTATTTTTATAACGATGGTATCAAAGTTTCCTATCGCACCGCAGACGCTAGCGCATATGCGAACACTATGCGAAGCGAACTATGTTCCGGGGCACTCTTTCCGATGTACGTATTTGGAATATGAATCGGACGGTTCCGTTTATCTTCGCCATATAGGCTTATAGGGTCGCTTTGGGGCACGCAATATCGTGTCCCCAGTTAACGTCTTGCATTCGTTGCGACTGTATCGTTTTCAACGCGTACAGCCCATGTGTGATTTCAAAGACTTGAAGTGACGTTTATTATTAATGATGGAAGTTACTTGAGTGCAAAATCTTGAAAAAAAACCCGCTCTCATTTAAGGAAAAACTTTTACTTAAGGAGAAAGGAAAGCCTATTCCTGATCTTCAAATAAACTACACTTCCACAAGTAAAACTCGAACTTACAATAAAATATTTAATAAAAATATGAGTGGATGTGCGGCTGTTCACTAACAAATAAACTATTTTGTTTTATCTGCTTAATTTTAAGAAAGAGGTCAGTGCGTGGAATAAACAAGGGTTAAATGATTTAAAGCATATCGCAGAGAGGGAAGAGAAACACAAAATTCCGTTTCTCACATGAATGTATGCGTGGATTTTAATGGTCTAGGCAAAGTGGACATACGTGAATAGTTACACACTGCTTATTTGCGACATAAAATTAAGTACAGCGAAAATGTGGAAAAAAATCGTCATATTTTTGCGTCGGTTAATTATGTGTATAAAAAAATGTGAAATCTTATCCTAGGTTGAACAGCGTAAAATTGAAAAGTGAACTTTCAGTAATTTTTGAGCGCGAGGACATGTGTGACGTAGATGCAGGTGGTGTTTTGCCACTTTTAGTGTTCATAAGACACAACAACTTAAAAAAAGTTTTGACGGAAACATATAAACAGTTGGATATTATTTGTACAATCCCCATGTCGATAGCAGAATGTGAACGATGTTTTTCCATCCTCAAACGCATTAAGACTTTTCTGAGAGGCACAATGTCAGAAGATCGACTGAACGCATTTTTATAACAAAGTCATAGACGTGTTTTCCAACATGAAAAATAGGAGAATGGATTTTATGTACAAAAAATAGGCAAGTTCTTATTTTGCGCTCACCCTCTTTTATAACTCACGAGCCGCCATTGGGGAGTGTTAAATTGATAACCCAAAAGCAAATGAAACGCCTTTTATGAGGAAAAGGTTTTTTAATTGGCACAAACTGAATCCTAAATCTATTCACGTCTTTTAAAAGGTGTTACAACTATCTCCAGTTTTTACAGTTTGTAGCATCGTATACCACAATTGTGGTAAATCTATTATACGTCCTTCACGGTGTTTACAACAATTGATTAGCACCCGACATGAGATTCATACCTTTTAAACGAAGCTCATGACTGAGGAACTACAAGCACAAGAAAACAAGGGCCGACACATGTTTGCCCTAATTCAGACATTTTTCGAATGTAAAATGGGAGTTAAGCTAGGCGTATACTGCTAGCAGTAAAGTTTTATAATTAAAGTAAAACACTTTCCGACAAATAAAGAAAAATTATTGATTAACAGCTGCATTGATCCAATGAAAGCAAGCACGTTCATCAAAACTCAAAAGGAACTGAAGCTGAAGATTAAAGGTACTAAACAAATCATCCATTTTTAATAAGAAGCAGTGCCGGATCTTTTTTACGCCGTTCAGCTCGTCGTTAAATCTCCCCTACTAAACAATTCTCTACGTCTGTGACAGTCATTCGTTCGGAAGACGTGGCGCATAGATATCGGAATTCCATAGAGGAGACGGGCTTCTCTATTTCGCTCTCAGGCCGGGTACCGGAGTTTCCACTGTAAAAAGTCTTGACTTATTGCGGAGGCAAGATAAAATTTTTATATTGCAGTTCCTCTACCGTGGGGCATTATAATCCCTGCCTCGTATTCTTCTTTCGGCGCGTCATCGTCGTTGTTGGCATCGGCGTCACTGGCAGCCAGCGACACAACGGTTACCACACTACAACAAAACAGAAAACTAGACATAGCAGACATATTATATCTGCCGGATAAATAGTTCGGGACTCAACCGCGCCGCCAATTGGCGGCGTTCTCATCCGAGAATCACTCGCTCGAGCCGGTCCGAGTGAGCGAGCAGCTGAACTTATTTCAGCACCGCGCTGCAAGTTTAGTTTGTGTCGAGCCAACGTCTAGTTCATGTGTATGTAGAGACGAAGCAGCTCGCGAAACGGCGTTTACAATCTATACGGAGAAAAGAAAATAATACGACCGGATCCGATACGAAAGAAAATTGTACCGAGCCGGCGGGATGATTTAAAATTCCTATCCCCGCTTTAGTGTTTAGTTTTGGTTTCGTTTTTCTTTATTTCTCCAGTTTTTAAGTGTGTTATTTATTTACACAGCGATACGTACGCTCAGTTTGTTATGTTTGCTTCTTTCAACATCGGCCTCCTCATGGATTTACTTATCGGAGTTGGAGTTTATAAAGTTAGAAGGAAACATGATTCGTTTAAAGTAAGTGACTTTGTTATTAATACGAGCGAGACGGGATATTTATACTATATATTATAACTTTACTATTATGTTCGACTAAACGTATCAAGTGTCACATCGGACGTGGATATATTATACGTAAATATTAAGTCTCATGGTCATTTAATTTGAAATCTTTACGACGAATCGTGACTGTATGCAAAATAAGCTTACGTCGCGTCTATTGCCGCAGTCTATGTATACATCATTTGTGTTATTTTGCCTGTATAGCAGTCATGCAGGTCTCCTAATTACTAACATCCTTTCACATAGCGTAGAGAATTATAAACGACGAAGTAAATTTATGTAACTACTACAGGTCGTTTTCGTTGATAGTCTTGTAAGTGTGTGTAAATATAGAACAACAAAAATTAGTTCACAGCGAATACATTTAATAAAATTCTTTTATTATAATTAATTTTTGAAGTGAAATTAAGGATACTCCCTCTGCAAGTCAAATCAGCGATTTAATAGCAAAGTTTCCGAAGATCGCCTCAGAATTAAGTGTAGTAATTCTATTTTTTTGCTTTCCTCGTCCAAATGCTCATCTGGCAAACGTCCAAACAATTCGAAAAGCATTAATTGATGAAAATTAAATCGAAATTTCCTCCAGAATAAAAAGGATACAACAAATTCGCCTCCGTGCGCATCATCCTTTTTCACTTTTTCGATTACAGCTTTTAATCGTAGCAAATTGTAAAATGATTTCGTCTTCCGCTTTTTCCCTCGCCGCTTTATTTCGCACTCTCCGGAAGCTACCGTGATACTAATTTTTCTTTCGCCTGAATTCTTCTTGTTTCCTCCTCTACTTTCGTCGGTTTTTCCATTCGCCGCCAAATTGAATCAAGTGTTCCCGTAATTAATTTAACAGGGCTCCGAGGCGTGTACAGGTGGAAGAAGCGGCATCTGATTTAATCAACTGTTAATAACGATCCATTTCCAATATAGAAAATTCGCACGACCGCAACATTCGCTTGTTCCTGCATTTTATGACAGCGTACAGTGCGTAGTCAATAGAAATTGTTGACCTACATTCAGAGCAAATGTGTGGAACCACTTGAATAAACAACATTTAATCGCGTTCCCCGTTCGCACAGAATGTTCCCAGTTGTTTCTAATACGTACACCGTCAGAAAGGAAACCCAATGTCACTACAGTTACTTGTTATTCGCTATTTAAAAGAATACAGACGCAGTGCAAAACTTTCCGCCACGTTTAATTAACCAATTAATAGATACAATATATGATATTCACATCATAAAATGTAAATAGAAAAACTTTAACTAAACCTAGAATTGTTCTCCTTTGTTTCCTAAGAGCCTGATGAAAAACATAAAACTAGACCGGCAATTACAATAGAAAAGGTCTTTGAGCGATAATATTATCAAACGTTTGTCCAACACTGTCTATATGCCCATGTAAATATACACTTCAAACACATTTATGCACACCTACATGAAATGTATATACACATACATATCTACCTCGCATCAACACTGAGAAAAACGTTTGTTGCATAAAATGTACTTACATTTTTAGCAGTTTACACAACATTTTTACTTTTTTCCAACGCAGAAAACCTAGATTATGCTATTATATGTCTTCAACTTCTATATAAAAAAAACGACACTATTTAATTTTTAAAAATAATTCTATTGGCGTAAATATAGCTTGAACTACTATGGTTTAATCAAGCTGGATTAATACATATCATTATGGTTCGGGCAGGATTGCACATATTACTTTATGAAAGCATAGCATACAAAAAAATGGGAAATATGGAAATATATGCGAAGACCACCAAAAAGCAGAGAGTAAATTTGGAAATATTGGAAATATCTGTTGAATCAATACCAAATAACGAAATGTAAATGAAAAGCAGTCTATGCCAGAAAGAGGAAAAAATACTTGTGGTAACTCAAACAAGTGGTTGGCCACCAATAAAAGTAATAGTGTGAAGTTCATGTAACAGTTATTTGAACCACTAGGCCAGAAAATTTATTTCGTCTAGAGACTATGGGTACAGTTTGTGCGCATAGGTACTCGCAAAAAAGTCTCTAGACGTGTGTTACCGCACTACCTACTTTTTGTACTAACAAACCTTAATTTTGTTGAAAGTAAAAAAAATGTACACTAGGACAAATCTGCACTGTTAACAGGTTAGCAACACATCTTACATATTATATTGCCTTAGTATTTTGTTGTGATGGGTTACTATGAAGCAAACTGCTATTTTGTAGCAGCTTAACACTCGTTAGCTGTTAGTAGAAGCTACTCAATATCAAAAGAAGCTGCTACTTTTGTAGCAATTGCTGATATAGTAGACAAGAGCGAATGTTGTGAAACATACAGGTACAGCTAAAGCCGAGCCTACTCCAAACACTAGATACGTCGTGAATTATCGACTTCGCAAAAATCGGGAATGGTGACGTAATATCGCTCGAATAGGTGAATAAGATAGTCAATGTATTCATTTATATACCTACCTATTAATCTAATTAATTATATCGTGTACTACTTGTACATTTTTATTTAAATATTTGCTTGGTTTGGATTGATATTGTTCCCTTTAATTATTTTCGTGATCTTTTTGCTTTCCTCGTTTTTAGTTATTTATTATTATTTAATTGATACAAACTTACAGGAACAATACAAATACTTTAAACTTTATAAAGTAATTCCTTTCCCAATTCTAGTGATTTTCTTGTGGAATTATAATCCCGATCTAGTGAAATATGTCTTCTGTCAATTGGTAACACTGACTCGTGGCAGTATAGCAGTAAAGTTGAAGTAAGAAGTATGATGTTATGCGACGAGTATTTGTAGTTAATGTTAATAACATTTTATTGTATCTCCACTTGTTACTGAATCAAGTAGAGTCATCCGCAATATAAATACATGTAGATATTGAGTGAATAGCGGTAACAATAGGACACTATAAAGCTGTGTGCAAAGTTGTAGAAACAGTTTATCACTAGTATTTTCACATTGTCGAGAATATGTCTTTTTCGGTAACTTTCTTTGTACTATGGCACCTATGTGTCTATCAATAGTAAGCCAGATATTGCTCTATAAAAGGTACTTTACAAAGAACTTTTATAGCTTAATATTGACGTAAATGCAATTCAGCCACCAGCTCATATTATTAAAAATTCCGAAATAGCTTATTTACATTTTATAAGAAAGGGTGTAATGAAGAGTCTCATTTGTTCATAGGATCTACAATTTCAACAACCCGAATATAGTAGTGACTAGTGACTTTTTTGCCGGCCGTTGTCGGAAAATGGTGTTGTTGTTTCCGGACTAATTAAAGTAATTCAAAATCGGTGCAGAATCAGACGCAGGCGCAATAATAAATTTTAACAAAAGAAAAAATCATATCTACAAATAGTTCGCCCTTAATAAAATTTATTTTGTTGGACCTCTTTTGGGCTTTTCAATGTCTTATGCATAGACGTTTTAATTTTTTTATTACGTTCACGCACCCCTACACACTAAAAAAATGAGGTATTTTTCTCGGTAAAAATCACTTTTTTTGATAATTTTCCGCACTGAATGGGGGTATATGTACAGAAACTTAAGGAAAATGTCGAAATGTTAGAAATTTTCCCATAATACAAGTATTTCACGTGAATATTAGAAAATCTCCGTTTCTTAGGAAAAAATCTCTACCATTGTAATAGTACCAAGATATTAATATCTCTTAGGAAAACTTAAAATTTCTTACAATTTGGAAAACTACAGTCATAAATACAGTAATTTTCAAGTGATAAGGAAATAAGCAAGGCGCGCATGCGTTAACTTAGAATGTTCTTACATTATATGCTGTTCGGCCACACGTGGTTCTGTTTTCTGGTTATCTTAGAACTATTATACTGATTATTAGTAAATAGTATTAATTCATAGACAATCTATCTGTTGTTCTTTCAATGTTTTAAAGTTTGTTACGCGCTCTGCTACAATTTGAACATGGAATATCTGAAAGAACATGCAGGTTGGAATTAATTCAGCATTATCTATTAAAAACTCACCCACATTAAAAAAGTAATTTTTCTTGGTAAAAATCACTTTTTGGATAATTTTTCGCATTCAATGGGGGTAAATGTACAAAATGTTTTTCGTGAATATTAATGGAAACAATCTTTAACATTGTAATATTACTAAGAAAAATATTAATATCCCTCAGGAAAACCTCGTAGATTTAAGTCAACATTGGATTACAAAACTGTAAATATCACATCATGATGTTCTAAACATATAATAGCTAATTTTTCTGGCATATAGTAGCAAATACGGTAAACATATTCTACGAGTACTACTATTTCACTATATACACTAACTTTCCATACTCGATATAAGTTTTCTACATGGCAGACATAGTTACCAAATATTTATCTATTATTTGCGATAAATATTTCTTAAGAACTGTTATCATAACAGTTGTCTGATTGCATACGGTGGCCATTGATTTTTGCAAATTAACCACCATTGGGAAGAGGCAACGGGTAACTGACGTGCAGTGGTTTCGAAATTTTACTATGAATATTGAAAAATTATTTATAGTTAGAAATATTACTTCTGAAAGTAAAACACCTGTACGGTTTTAAGAGCACAAAATTCGAAATTTTACCAACAAAATTTTAGTGTGTACAATAACACAGTCCAATTTTTTGTTTTCGGATTCGTTTTCTAATGTTTCTAGGTAGTCAAACGGAAAATTGAAATCAAAATCCCAAATCGGATTAGCGATAACCAAATTTCAAGATCTGCTTTTGTTCGACAACTCCTCAATTTCTAATTCTGTTATTTAAAACACCTCATAAATATGCTATATAAAATCGATGCTAGGAACTGAGGCGGCATGTTTTTAGACGATTGCAGCATTATAAACATTATTACACTAGGTAAGATCTGCGTTTGACTGTACCGTTAAAGTCTAAACGTATCTAAAACGAGCATTAAATGTAAGTGTTGCAATCAGTCACTATTAGCATACGCGCGTTTCATCTTATGAAGGATCATCGGTGCTACTAGACGACCGATGCATTATGCGGAGATATTCTTACACATACTTAATGAGATAAGAAATATGTGTATGAAAGTTTAATACTTTTAATTAACGTTAGTTTGTTAACGCAATTTAATGGCTTGTCATCCTACAAATATTGGGTTCTTATTTAGAAACATGTATTGTAATTGTAGATCGATAATTTAGTAATTTATCTTTTTAATTTAAAGAGATATGTACTGTAAATTCTTATACACACAATGTTTCGCTTCTTAATTATATTTATGAATTTCTCTGTAGAATGCATGGGTCGCCTAGCAGCACTGATAATTCTTAGTAGGGTAAAACGTACGCTGTGAACTGAATGTCCAAGCATATAAGTTTAAAGAAACTAAAAATGACAAAATTAATTTAACTAGCTCAGCAAAAATGAATTTAAAAGGGCGCCAGAGATTCTTAAATCTCAGAGTAATTTTTTTAAAAATTAATAGTGGGCTTTTGCAAAATTTTCTTTCTTTAAAATCCCCAAAAATTGAAATGACAGATTCAAAAATAAAAGAACTATTTAAGGTGATATTTACAATCATTAGATTTTTATTGTAAAAAGAAAAAAAAAACATTTGATACAATTTACAGGATAATGAAAACCGTGAATATAAGATTCTGGCAAAAACAAACCTGCATAAGATTCTACAATTTAAAAAAGACATGCAATCCTTTAGCAAACAAAATGGAAGATTTGTTCAGAAGATAAATCTCCATGCCCAAAAAAATATCCACGCGGTCACGAAATTTAACCAAACTAAATTTTTACACGTGGAGAAAGAATATAATTTAAATTGAAATTTAATTTTACAGCACAAAGCTTCACTTCAACTTAACCGTGGTGATTAACATACAATACAAATCAGCAAAAAGAAAACGGAAAATTTAAACTTTTTAAACTAAAAACACGAAATCTCTAGAACATTTTACAATAATTACTGATTAATATTCAAAATGTGCACACAATTAAACAAAACGCAATAATTAAATAAAGAGTTCTTTGATGGATGATTAATATCAAAATACCCGAACAAAGATTTAAATTAAATGAATTTACCTACATGGTAGCAAACAAAATGAAAAAACATGTACTTACACGGCCCCATCATTCAAAGAACTGAGGGCTCCAAGGGATAACATCGGACATATAACAATTTACAATCTGCGTGCGATAACCGCAACGCATCGCAAAGAAAAAACTAGCAAATAAACTATACAATACTGGTACACGCAAAATGTACAAATAAATGAAATTAACTATACACAACTGACAAATAAAATGTATACTAACAATTATTAGACTTGGAAAACTCTATCATTGTTTTGACAAGGCTGATTTGGAATAAACAAAAATACACATTTAAATTTCCGAAACCCGGGGTGCCATTCCACAGCAGTATGCTATTAGTGAGACGCAGATCATTAAACTTGGCCTTTATGTAGTACGTTTTCTATGCGAAGCAAATATTTTGCAATTACGGTCCTTAAGATCCTGTAAAGGTTGTATTGTTGAGTTATCAAATTTTCAAAATCAGCAATTGGCGTGCAGCTTTCAATCATATCATCAATATATGTACTTCACTGCTCTAAAAGCTGAATTGCAGAGCGGAAATGGAAAGTTTAGCCACTTCTGCCTGGGTATGTCGACAAAATGCATTTTGTGAAATTTTTTGGATAAGAGAATAAAAAATCCACATTTCTATAAAAAGGAAAAACTCTTAAATCAGTATTGCTGCAAGAATGGTTAAAAATTGCCCAAAAAACTACATCGAAGTCAACAACTTAATGCAATAAATATACATATAGTAGGACCAAAGAAAGACCAACAAAATAAAGTACTAGATACTTTATGTATAGAGTAGGAATTTCTCATAAGTATTGTGTAACTTTATTGAGACTGAATCACTATTGTTGTATTTTTTTAGTGGAAAATTCTCTTTTTATCAACTGTAACATTGTTTGTGAAAATTGAGTTGCGTTCTTTTCTAACATTGTTCTACATGGAATTTAAAACAATATCTTATCACAGTTGCAAGTTTTCCAATATTATGTTGGTGTACAGTTACCTACTTATTTTAGTCTATACTTATATAAATTTTACACATCCACATACATGCATAAATTGCTATACTGTATGAGCCATCTCGACTACAGGCAGTTATATACATCTTTATAAGTATGTATGAAGCGCGCGCTTCTGTTCGTATTTGAGTTAGTTTCTGTATGTATATATATACACGTACATAAAAAAAGAATTTGCTGTGTGACGTTTACTTTAGTGTCAAATTACGCAATTGAAGCAGTGACTTATTATTGTTATTTTTATACGTAGTAGCGCTTATCAGTAACTCCAAGAATAAAGTCTGACTAAACATAATTTACTTTTTTTGTCCCTACAGCGTCAAGGATAACTCTTATCGCGAAGAATGTGTTTCTGGAGCAGTGACAATAAAAAAGAATAGCTTCTTACGAAAGCGTATCTCACACAAACGCAAAGATACGCATATGTCGTTTGGTGCGAGTTTGTGTAAATATATAGCTAAGTATGCTTCACATGTGCGCAAATGCGATTCGTTTTTCCCTGAATATCATGCGATTCGGTTTAATAACAAGCACTTTTGTAAATATAGTTTGTATTATTGATATAGGGAATCTTATCTTATTTCCTTGACCTTATTCAAACACTATATTGTTAGATACTCCTCTTATCAATCGTTATTTTCCATGTTTTATACCGCATATATAAATTTTATGTACCTCAAATCGTTATTTTAAGTGACTAATTCACAACCAAATAATTCTAGATAATCGGCCTCCCGCAAACAAACACTTTTGTTTCGAATGTGATAGTTCAGTTAATGGCTATATTAATATGATAAATGCTAAAAACACCAACATAAAATCTTCTGCACTCAAAGCAAGAAAACGAGCAATTTACAGTCTATAGAACAAACATCAATATAAATTATTTTTTATTAATTTAATCCTACAACTATAATGGTAGATTGGAAAGCAAGGTTTGTCATCCCTACGCAAATATTTTTTCTTTAATATCACCCATTGTTTATAAGAATATGCCCAATATAGTATTTCGCAAGGTTTCGGCGTAGACTGTTTCGGGAAACATACGTGTTCAAAACACCGACTTGTAGATTTGGATATATTTATAGAATTTTTTTAGAGTTTGCTACGAATTACAACCCAGAATATATTCAGATTATTACCTTATTTTTATTAGACATCTTTAGGAAATTATCCCTTGGCCAACTATTATTTATTTTGCAAACGCAAATACCAGTGTTGAATGAAATAAACAAAATTAAATTAATTAACAAGTAGAATTAGTATTTTCAGTGCTAACAAATGTAGACGTTTATTTCACAAATAAGAAATCGATTTTAGAAAGTGTATATTTATTATTTAAACTTATATTTATTATGTACGTCGCAGCTGCTGTTGCATATTGTACTCAAATTCCAGTATTTCAGTTAATTAAATTAATTAAAATTTAATACTCCCACCTTCAACTTCATTTGGATGTGCCTATTCTTATCATTGGCAACCATTGTAATTATGTATGTATAATATTAGAACTATTACCACTTACAACTCCTGACGGTGATCAAACCTGGGACCTGCCCCGGGATGACATGACAAAAATACTCCCAAACTGTGGTACTGGTAATGCTGCAAATTTCTAGACATGTCAAAAAAATTAGCTTTGTGAAGGAATTTATCACAAAGCTTAGTAACAAAAGTGGATTGGATTACAAAACCATCTTGAAATTGAATAGAAAGCCATCAAATGGTACACTGATGGCTCCAAAACGGCGGAGGGAAATGGAATAGGAATATATGGGCCTAGAGCCAAGCATTTCGAAAGCTTGGGAAAACACCCAAGTATCTTCCAGGCGGAAATACAGGCTATTGACAGATGCGTCCAGTTCAGTATTGATAGAAATCATCGAAAGCACAAGATTATGATCATGTCTGATAGTCAAACAGCCAAGGCGCTGAGCTCATATGAAATCAGATCTAAGATGGTCTAGGTATGTCTAGGGAAATTAAATGAGCTACGCAAAAGGAATAAAGTAACACTGCTGTGGTTTCCGGGTGACACAGGAGCGGAAGGAAACAAGATAACGGATAATCTCGCAAAAAATGGTTGGAATATCTTTTATAGGGCCTGAACCCTGTTGCGGGATAAGTTGCAATACAATAGTGAAGAAACTAAAAAGAGAAATGGAGCAGAGAAAATCTAATTACTGGGAGAATCTCCAGGGAATGAGGCAAAGTAAAATTCTTTTGGAAACCTATAACCAGAAGAGGTTTACAGAATGTATCAACCTGAGTAAGAACAATGTTCGCATATTAACAGGAATCCTTTCAGGACATTGTAAACTGGAAGGACACCTGAGTAAGCTTGGATTCGCAAACGAATCTGAATGGAGATTTTGTGGGGAACAGGATGAAACACCCATTCCATCTCCTCTCAAATTGCGTAGAACTGTGCAACTCAAGGGCGTTGCACCTGGGAGCACGTGAAATCGAAGAGGGAGACTTACCTAACCTGAGCCTTTTGATATCCTACAGCCAGCTGTAAAATAGCAAGAATAGGTGACACAATAGATTTTTTTGGTAGCAGTGTAACATCCCTCGTCATATATGTACATACCTACCATTTACAATGTTTTTTTTTTCCTTTTCAATTCTTGCTGTGTTAAAAAGTCATGTTCTTAATATTATATTGTGAGAGTTTATATAAGTGTTAGCTATTTCTTTATTTATATACTGCTATGATTTCGATCAACAAATACTATTTTAATAATAATCATACCAAGCAAAGGTCTTATAATTTAACTACATACATAACATACCCACAGTTTAATACTGTGTAGAAGTCGAATACTTTAAAGGATGACGACTAGTACCAGTGCCGCGAACTCGAATTTTGCTCTGACCAATGCCCGTAATTGTGATCCAGAGGGAAATTTGACACAGTGAGGGTGCCTACAACGTTAACAAATTGCTTAGGCCTTGCCCTGAAAAAAAGATTGACTTAAACATAGCTGTAATGTAAAGACGTTGTATAATCGTTAGATCTTTCAATTTGGTTTCTTTGGAGATTAACATATTCAAAGGAATCTGATTCATACCGCTGGTATGATAAATACTTAATTGGTTGTTAGAATGGACCAGAAACCAAGAAAATTTGTAGATTTTGTTTAACATCTAATCTTTCGACTATTATAAGTGAGAATCTTTGTTTGAACGGTTTCTACGACAGGTAGTTTTCGAAATTGATAGTTTGAGGTTGCACTAAATTGCTTTACAATTTCCTGCTTGCGGTGTAGTGGATAAAGTTGTACAAGTATGATGACCCAAAGTTAATTTTGTATGATTGTATCTTTAATATTTCTTAGTATTTCTCATTTTTTGTAACGTAACTCTCACTTCGATGCAATAGAAATTGTTCTATTTTTCTGAACGACCCGCATTTATCCACCGGCATATGTAAATACAGTTTGAATTGAACTCTTGCTGATAATTAATTCACAGAACGGCAATTGCTTAGTCCTTTGGCCATTAGGCAAGGGAATACGCAAAAACAGAATGAAACCGTTCTCCGGAAAAAAAGGACTTTATTAACTTGTTGAAAGTAATGCAGTGACCGTACAGGCTGCCCCTCCGCTAGAGAATACCGACCCAAAAGTGATGACGCAGACGGACATCTCTTTTGCAAATTAAAAATCCTATTTGTACATCGAATGAGACATGGTCCGCCGGTCACATACTAATTACAGTCAAATGTGGGGTGCATAACTAACACATTTGTATTTTTCGCTCCCTTGGCGGCACGGCGCGGCGTTCTCCCTTATTCCCCAGTAATTGTCCCTCAATTTCGTCCATCTGCATCAACTTTAATTTGTAATAATTGGCCCTTCCGTGCTTATACCAGTTTTTCGGGGCTGCATCGAGTGCTGCCGCCAGTTGACCACAGTTTTAATACTTTCGGTGCCAAATGGGAAAGATAATGTTTAATTTGGCAAAAAAAAATATCGCATAACCAGACGATTTGGTAACACGTGTGACACTTTCGATCTTTTTGTAATTAAGCACGAGGCTTTTTTCATGTTTCGAAGCTTTTAGTATACAGCAGTGCTCATAGCTCTGCGTAAATAGAGTAGTCATAAGCCACGCACCTGCTTCTGTTCCTCAATGCATATATTTATGTAGCTAGCAGCTGAGCAATATCGTACGTTATAATTCCTAAATACTGCTATTACTTAATTTATAAATATGGAAGTAAGAAAAATTCCAGTAAAAAAGGAATTTGTTAATAACATTAATTCTTATTATTCAGACACAATTTTTGCTTCTAAGGCAACGTATATTAACAACATAGTCGTTTTTAACAAAGACGAACATTTATTTTTCTTAAATAAACATATATTTGTCATTTAAGATGTTTGTTTTGTAAGTGTAAATAATATTGTTTTGAAACAAAGAAATATGGTTAAAGAATTACGTACCTGCTTAAGGATTTTCCTTACATAAGCATAAAAAAGGTATACTCTCTAATTTTAGAGACCACAAACATCGGTAACATTTCATTGCCCCGAGGGGCGAATGAAAGTATATTATTAAATGTATACAAATGTGCTGCAAGTCTCAGAAATGATTCCTAAATCAACATACTCGTGCTGTGTTACGACAAATGGAATTTTTAATCATATGCAAATATATAAATCCGTTATTCAATCCTATTGCACATTTAAAAATGACCATGCGCAGTGACAGGTGGTTAAAAAAGCGTGGAGCAGTGGTACCACTATCCATTGCCGGTTTATACAAAACAGTTTTCTGTGTATAACCAGATGACTTTTATCCAGTAAATAAATTGCTTTTTTAGTTATCTTCGTACTACTGATTGAATTTATAATATATTACATAAATATCACATCTCTACATCCATACTACTGCCAATTTAAATGTTTAATGAATTACGAGTCACACAAGGCTTTATTACTTTTTATTGTAATGCTATAAAAAAAATAAAATACATAAATGAACCATAAAATCGCGATACGAACACTTTTCCACTTTTAAATACGAGGAGTGCGTTTGCAATGTTAATTAAACGCGTAATAATATGCTAAAATGGTTAAAAATAGGTACTGAGGTCATGCGAGTTTTATAGTTGATTCAACTAGCATGATATATTTAATTGATTGCGAGAAGGAGTCGCTACAATTATTTCTTGTTGTTATTTGCGTAGTTTAAAGATATTGCGTTTACAGAGAGAGGTATTTGTTGTAACAATTTAAAAACCCATTTTAACATTCATCTGTTTACTTGCTCAATGTGCTAAAGTTGTTAGCTTGATATTTGAATAACATTAATTTAATGGTTAATGTTACGTGCTCTGATTTTCAATATATATTTTATTCAGAGCTTTACCTTTTTGCGTTCTATATGCATAGAGGATATAGAAATTAGGTTGAAGGACAAGTGTATTATCTAATGACATAGAATTGCAATATATACGCTAAGCAATATTTAGGAATTGCAAGTTAATAATTCACTCATACTCACAAATCTCGAATTTGTATTAACCCATTAAGTAACCCAGACATCAGTAGCAATTCAGCAATACCGCCTGTGATGGGGTATAAATCATCACTAAATGTTACATTGTTGAAAATTTTAACACTTTTTTGACTAATTTAATAGTCAGGAGAGGTCCACACTCTTTTCGTGTTATTTTGTCGAGAACTATAGAAGTTTAAATTTGACGAGCAAAGATAGTCAAGTATTGTTCTATTGCTAAAGGTTATTTTGTCCAACTGACACGTGGAATTATAAAATACTTCTAGTCACATTTTATTTGATCTAGGCTAGACAAATTTACTAGCTGTTTAACTAAATGAATGCGATCTATTGGGTGTTTTAACACCATTTTCTAAACGCAACGTTTTTTTAATATGCAACTCCTATTTCTTAGTGCTATAATATTCTCTCTTTAAGACGTTTCTCAATTATAAATATGCAAAACCACTCACTCACAAGTTTTGGTTTCAATTAAACGTACCAATTTTAAAATGATTTTTGAGAACCATATAAAATAAGTGAATGTTTATGCTATTTATTCAAGTCTAAAACTAATTGCGTAAATAGATGTTCCAAATACATTCTTTAAGATGTTGAAATTTTTTATGCCCACTGGAATTAACGTTTAATAACACGAGGTTACACTTTGCAAATCAGTCACATTTGGTGGTTTGTTTGGATATGTTAATACGGAGAATCAAACACTAAAACAGATGCACGTGCAATGCAGGTGGTGCGTATAATGCAATACTGTATTAGAATAGGTGGGGTTTCTATATTTCTATCCGAGGGAAAAATTCTGATTGATTGACGCTTCTAAATGTCTAGAAAAATAGTCAATCCTCATATCTGAACAAAGAATTCACACGAAATTCTAGTAATTTCTGTTCTATTAAATACGCGTAGTCAACTCGTCTGGCAAAGTTTGGAAAAATCAACACTAAAATATTTGACTAGCGCAAAAATAACGCCAACACCGTAATATTTTCAACAGTGTAGTGATATTTCTAAGTCACGTTATTTATGTGGGCTACTTGGAGGCGACAAGGAATGAAAATGTAGTTCTTTTTTTATATTGTTCTTTAATTTCAATATATGTAGATACGAATGATCTAGAAATTCTTTCTTAACATACGAAGACATTATTTCTAGAGATTTTTGCCGAACAAACTGAAGTACGTAATAGAATGGTTTTGTTGCTCATGTACGTAAAAAGCGTTGTCAAAAATATTCCCACTGATTAGTTTAACTCCAAACATAATTAAATAATCATATTATAAGTATTGTTTAATAAAGAAACCTTTCCAAATAATTTAAAAATATCTCTAGTTAAACCCGATATATAAAAAGTGATCACAGCGTTAAACAACTATTGACCAATTAGTAAAATATATGAGAGCTTCGTAAATAACAAACTGTGTAATTGATTTACTAAATTTAATCTATTTTTAAGCAGTCAACATAATTTTCTTGCCAAATCGTTTTATCAGCTCAGCTTTTTAATTATATTCCACCAGTTTTACAATTAACGGATGCTAATAAACCTACCTTCTCTCCTCTCCATATTGTGGTAGAGGGGTGGCAAAAAGAACCACACTCAGAATGGTCAAGGAAAGAACGATTAGGCATAGGCCTCAATCTCCTATCGGTGATCAAATCTGGAGCATGCCCCGGGAGGACATATCAAAAACAGTCAGCTTTGTGAAGGAATTCACCACAAAGCTTAGTAACAAGAGCGAGTGGGATCATAACACCATCTTGAAATTGATTAGAAATGGTACATCAAATGGTACACTGATGGCTCCGAAACAGCAGAGGGAACTGAAATAGGAATATATGGGCCTAGAACCAAATACTTTGAAAGCTTGGGAAAATACTCAAGTATCTTCCCAGGCGGAAATACACGCTATTGAAAGATGCGTCCAGTTCAATATTGATAGAAATTGTCGAAAGCAGGAGATTATCATGATGCCTGATAATCAAGCAGCCATGAAGGCGCTGAGTTCATATGAAATCAGTTCGAAGATGGTCTGGGTATACCTAGGGAAATTAAACGAGCTAGGCAAAAGGAATAAAGTAACCCTCCTGTGGATTCCGGATCACGCAGGAGCGGAAGGAAACGAGATAACGGATAATCTCGCAAAAAAGGGGCTGGAATATCTTTTCTAGGGCCTGAACCCTTTTGTGGGATAAGTTGCAGCAAAATAGTGAAGAAACTAAAAATAGAAAATTAGCAGAGAAAATCTAATTACTGGGAGAATCTCCAGAGAATGAGGCAAAGTAAAATTATTCTGGAAACCTATAACCAGAGGTGGTTTACAAAATATGCGTCGCCCTGAGTAAGAACAATGTTCGCATATTAAGAGGAATACTTTTAGGCCATTGTAAACCGAAGAGACACCTTGGATTCGCAAAGGAATCTGAATGTAGATTTTGTGGGGTTGCAGGATGAAACACTCATCCACCTCCTCTCAAATTGCGTAGAACGGTGTAACTCAAGGGTGTTGCAGCTGGGAGTAATGAAATCGAAGAGGGAGAATTACCTAACCTGAGGCCGTCTGATATCCTACATTTTCTGAAAGGAATAGCATTGGAAGGCCAGCTGTAAAATAGCAAGAATAGAGGCACAATAGATCTTTTAGGTCGCAGTGTAACATCATGCTCCCCACATACATACATACCCTTTCTATGTTTATTAATCTCTCGATTGCTTTCCATGTTGGACATTTTCTTCCACCGCGTGACAAATTGAAAACATTTAGTGTTAATGGGATCTCTCTTCAATGATTCCAAAGTTTTATATCTAATCGTGAACAGAGAGTAAAATTGATGAATTAAACTCTGATATGGGTGTTGTTACATATGGCATTCCACAGGGTTCCATTCTAGATCATATGCCTTTCTAATTTTTATTAACGATCATCCTTTTTATCTAACGTTCACATGATATTGTATGTTACATCAAGTATCAAATAACATTTATAAACTTTTCCGCGATTGCAATGCAGTTTATAGCCGTTTGTGTCCATGGCTACCACTAGATATTTGTTCTTGAATAAAAACGGGTTGTGACATTAGTAACTATGGAATAGTTTTATTACAGAAAACACCCCTGAAAATTATATTTGTTTATTCTTGCATGGCGTCAATCTGACAAGGAGATATTTCAGTATCAAAAAGTACTAACTTTCCATGTTTCAGAGTAGTCAGTACATATGTATAAGTAAATATTATACTGGTATCCATATGATTAAAGAACTGCACCACTAGCATATTCTATGGTTATGCATTTGTAGTGGTAATATATTTCTATAAGAGAATACTTCTGGTGTCATCTATATTTCGGCAGAGGAACATTTCTTTCACTATATGTGTACTCGTACAATATTTGGTATAAGCAAGAAATTTCTGCTAATTGTAAATAGATTTTGGAACTATGGAATACCTCTACCAATACGACTTAAAACTACTCTGTTTTAGAAAAATTTAAGCTTCTTGTCATGTAATTTGTTAATACCTTTCCAAATGATGGAATGCCATAATTAGTTACAAATTTTTTGTTCTAATGTAAAAAATATTTAGGTCAGTAAAGTGTTATTCGTTAGAGGATACTATAACACAAATAACTATTAGCATACTGCAGTAGTCATTCTCCTTATTGTTTACTTAGTATTTTTTCTCATTAGTAATATTTCCGTATGTGCTACTGTGCCATGTTCAGGTAAAGATTACTTTTAGTGGTATTTTTAATTATAATGGCTACTCGAATCGGCCAGTTTATTTCTCCTGCAACTGAACTAAGTTATTATTGTTATAAGTTACTTTCGGTATACACTTGTTCCACACAAAAGCCTCAGTCAGCAATTTCATTTACTAGCATAATGCCATATAGTTGTCTACTGCTTTTCAAATCCTATAGTCTTTCTTGAGAATGAGCTTTATTAGAATTGGTTTTGTATTGTTTGTTTCACTACATACGTAGATGCCAGCTTATTTCTATCACAAAATACAAAATATTGCACATAATAATATCAAAAACACGCAAGCGTTTTCCTACAATATATGTTTTCTTTTTAATTGTTCAACGGCACGCATGAGTGAGCAAGCCTTGAACTCGTGAACGAGAAAAGTGCTAAAGCATAACTGATTTAATTGCATTACTGAGGGAGTCCGACACGAAAACAATACAATTAAAGCAATTCAATCTAAAGAGCTGTGGAACAAGGACAAAAGAGCGTGGAATGTGTTTATGCGATGAAGTTAATCTTTTATTCAGGATATTAATTAATTAACAGCACATCTTGAAAGCGGCCGGGAATTATTACATTGTGCATTCAAGCGATTTTAATTTTCACTTTATTGTTTTCTCGTCTCATTACTTTTTAGATAGAAATATGAAATTCCTAAGGAGAATGAAATTTCAAAAGAAATCTCAATTCTCTTATATACAGCAAGAGAACTAGATTATGGGAAGTATGCGGTACTAGTTATCAAAAATATTTAAAGATAATAACGCAGTTAATTGGCTCTAAATGTGTAATGCAACCACTTTAATACCAGTAAAAATGCTTGTTGAATTTCTCTTCATACTTTTAAGAATTGGTGGTGAATTTATCATATCGATAAATAAAAATAAAATATGTACAACGTAAAATTACACCAGCAATGGTGTAACTAGCATATTATTAAAAACAGTACGTACTCTTGCACCATTTATTAAAATTTGTATAATCTATAACTAGTTGGAGAACATCTTTGGATCCCATCAAGAAATATTATATTCACAAGTAAATCAACGGCCCATTGCAATCTGTCGGCCAACGCGGAGCAAAATAAAGCCTGTTCGATTACATCTAACGTACAAGTGTCGCACGATTAAAGTATACCATTATAATTTGGCGCCCAACGTGGGGCAGAGATTAAGACCCCTAAGACAGCGATCCATTACAAGTTCCAATCTCTTATTTTAATTTTAATAGTTGTGCATAAAATATGAAGTATTTTTTATCATTTTGTTAAAATGCGCATAAGCAGATATTTACATACCAATAAAAGACATGATTATCGTCTGCTAAAGGAAAAAAAATTACTACTTACTAAATTATTCTCACACTTCATGATTCAATAGTTAAATTTGGGTTACGGAATAATTATCGAATTGTTCTAGTCGAAGTAATTGACAATAATTAACCTACATCGTAAAACGGTTAATAATGCTTCCATATAGTAGCGATATCGTGACACTACAATCGCGCAATTTCAAAAGAATTTAATCGATTTCGGTTCTGAACGGTTTATTGAGCATTTAGGGCTCGAATTAATAAGATTAATATTATTCCAATAAAACATTAAATTTCATTATTAATTCTTCTCAACTTTTGTATTTCAATTTTTAACAAAGCCTTTATAAAACGAACTTCGACACATCCTGATTGCGTCACCTTTTCAACGGGACGAGACACATTAGATTATAAACCAGCTTTTAACCGCAGGTACGTGCTCGTAATGGTTTAGGGCTGAACTTAACATTTCGTGACTAAGAAATTCAGTTTCGTTTTAGATGGGACGCCATCTAGTGTCCTTTGACTTCGAACTCGACCGGATGAAATTTTAACCGAGGAGCTGATAAATTTCAATTCTAATTACGAATCCCCGCGACTGAATCAGAATGACACCACAGCCGTTAAAGTGCACTTACAATTTTCTCGGTTCCGTCAATAACGTGAAACGATTGGTGTTAGGCTGTCTGTGGATTGGTGGATATTCGACATTTTTAAATTATTATCCTATGAAACTTGCACTCTATCTGTATTTCTGAATAAAGTGACTATTCACTTAATTTAAGTTAATCCGTATTTCCCCTTTGTGTTCTGTGCTATTATGCAATTAGGTAAAGCTTGAATGAATGGACGAAAACCATAATAAAGATTCAAGATCTCTAAATCATTTCAACAATGAAATTGATTACACGAATTTTATTGAAAAGAACCAATGTTACCAAACCGCTATAACATACTTTAACAGCTTTCATTGTTTAGCAGACAGAAATCAATGCAAGAAAAACTGAAGACATGAGAGTAGAGATGGTACTGTAATAATCCAGTTAATTATGAAATGGCACATTTTATGAAAGACAGTATCGCGCACTTTTCGATATTCAAATCTATAAATGAAACACGAGGATAAACTTATAGTGTAACCAAGTAGGAAAAAGGATCCCCACAAAAAAATATAATTTCTATTGTTGTCTTTAAATAAGATATCGAAAAAAAAACATCGATATTTATTAAAAATAACCATGTTTCAAAAACATCTATATATACCGTCATCTCTAGTATGCGTCATATGCAAATCTTTCACTAAGCGTACTGTTATTGTTGTAATCATCAAAAACGTTTAATAAATAATAAAAAAAAAACATATAAGAAAAATATATATTACTATGCATATCAAATAAAGAAGACATGTAAACAACATAAAACTTGTTTGATTGGAAAATCCAAGTAGAAACATTTACGAGAAACAAACATAAGACATATTACATGAAAGATGATTAAGTCCCGAACTACCTGATGATAGTTTACCACGGCGTGTTTGAGTGCTATAAAAAGTTCAAGAATGCCTACAGGCTAGCACTGTGGGTAATGAGACTCCGGCTAGGAAAGTTATGCACTTTCTTTAACGAGCTCAGTTTAATCTCCTATTCCAAACTTTTTTTAATGTTCTGAGGCTCTTGCCGAGTGAAATAAGGAGTAATGTAGAGTAGGGTTACATAATATAATGAAAATTCCAGCGTAGTTTGCAAAAATTGTCTATATTATTGAATTCGTTTCGAAATCATTCACATTTGAAGTTTTCATTACTGGTTTTGTGTGTTCAATTCTTCCATTTTCCATCTATGAAATATCCCGCATATATTTTTATTTTTTGCCTAACGTTTATGACAACTTATATATGCTTTTAAATTTTCTTATAACAGTATGGGAAATTAAAGTACTTCTGCATTTACCCAATTTATACTCAGACTCGGATTTGAAAATAATTTGGACAGCATCCGCGAATGATATGAAACAGTTGAGAACAAATAGCGATTTTCTAAGAGAAAATTTTATAATTTAACTCATACAACAAAAAAGAGAACAGATAGCATTGCCTAGAGTTGCTGTAGACGTAAAATTGAAAGATAAGTGTTAAAATACAACCTGTCTTTGAATCTGAGGCACTTGGTTTTCCGCTGGTGTTAGAAGAATCAAAAGCAGCAGAAAAAAAAACTCATGATTGGAAGTTTTTCATTTATAGATTCAAGTTAATTGGACAGAAGCAGCCGCAAACCTTACTTCAAATGCATATTCTAACTTCCTTTGTACTATTGCCACATACTTCACTTAAAAATTGTCATCACTCGAGTGGTCAACTTTCGTCTGCGCGCCAGGTCAGTACTAAGTTTCATATATGTGACATTAACGTTTAACACAAGTATACAATACAGTGTCGGGAAAGAGCAAAATTATTATTTAATTAATTATTATATACCAATGTATAATCAGATTTGTGCCAGCACAATAACTGTTTATCGCACACTGTACAAACTATTTATGGCACCACTGAAATGTAAATCCTGGAATTCACAGATATATTTTTCTACATCATGAAACAATGGTCTTTTCTGAGATGTTCTACGTCCGACATTGTATTACATTTACAATGCGCAAAACATTAACGGAGAATTGTACTATTCAGCACCAAGACTTGACTAACACTGATACTATGTACTAAACACACGAATCGCATGTAGTGATTTTACTGCCTTGAAGATATACTATGGCTAGATGTTCTGTATAGCACGATGCGAGTGCGGCCCGTGCAAACAAACGTCTGATCACTCACGTATAGATGGAACCAAATACCCTATCATTGCCAAATTTAGAGGAGCACAGAGTGACTTTATGCAATCTATTTTACGCCTCTTTATCGAATGAAGAAATATAAATGTTGATAGCTATTTTGTAGCAGGCGTGTTGCCAATATATGGTGATATGCTATTTTCATATTCATGGGAAAAGAGTAACAACGAAGAATAAGAAGAGTATATATAAATATACGCAAAAACGGTATATTATAATAAGATTTTATTAATTATTATTTGGTTATTAATAATATAGACTTTTTATTATGGAAGTAGAAACAATTTACTGAGAGCAACACAAATATACTATAGTGCATGTGGTAAACCTAATGTTGAAGGAAATAATCGGTTGCCAAACTGAAAATAACTGAGTTGACGTGATGTTTGACGAATGGGTCGCTTTTGTCCACAATGAAAACTTAAGACTAAATCAAGGGATGTGTGAAAGGCTTCAAGGAATATTTGACTTATGGTACTAATCCTGTACTGCCTTGTTTTGTTGGTAAATTGTTACTAATCCAGTAAATTCAAGTAACATACCGCAGAGCAGTAGAAAGATGTCCTCAATTAAAGTAGACACATTAATAAAAAGCATATCACACAGTGTATTGGAAAAAGCCATATACTGAAATTGTCACAGATTTAACAGACTGCGTTTTTTGAAGAAACTGAAATAGGTTTCAAATAAAGCAATTAATTTTTACATTTTATTAACTCTAATGCTGTAGCAAAGATTGTATAGTATCAGCGATCACTTTGGTAATGTCCATGATGCCAATAACAACTGATAGCTGACCAATTTACAGCAGATTCTGCATTATGTGACTTAATCACATTTTTAGTTGTTCACATATTTCATCGTTTCACATAAAACAGTATTCACATACCTGCGAGTCTACTGTATTATATTTTTATTATTATTATTTTATGGTCTTATAATATAATAATTTCTGTAATATTTGTATTACCAACATCTTAATATCTGCCTAATATTGCAATCACTTATGTAAGCTATAAATAACTTATTTTGTTCATCTAGAATAGACCTTCTAACCTCCAAATTATTTACAAATTACCATATTTGATGTAAATGAAGGAATAAGAAGTAAAATAATGTGAGTGATCAATTTATAAAAAACGAGTACTTACATTTTTAGTTGTTCACATATTTCATCGTTTCACATAAAACAGTATTCACATACCTGCGGGTCTACTGTATTATATTTTTATTATTATTATTTTATGGTCTTATAATATAATAATTTCTGTAATATTTGTATTACCAACATCTTAATATCTGCCTAATATTGCAATCACTTATGTAAGCTATAAATAACTTATTTTGTTTATCTAGAATAGACCTTCTAACCTCCAAATTATTTACAAATTACCATATTTGATGTAAATGAAGGAATAAGAAGCAAAATAATGTGAGTGATCAATTTATGAAAAACGAGTACTTACATTTTGTAATATGTGATAGGTTCATCTCATTTAAAACACATTTGACTCGTTTTTCATTAATTAGTCGCTCACCCTTCTTCCCTTCTAATTTAAAATACCTAGAAAATAAATAAAACGTATTGCCGGTTGCATACATAGTAATTATCCCCTTGCCCGTCATCTAAATCTGCTCTCACTGTAAATATAGGAATTTTAACGTTAAATTGTACATCTATATTTGAATGATCTGAGGCTGTTTTTGATGATAATTTGACAATTAAAACATTGCCCTCTAAGGACACCTCAGTACATTTATGTCATTCGCCATTATCTTTATTTTATAAATTTATTGAAGGAATTCTGCAAAAAAAAATCATCTTTACTTTTTTGCCTTTCTCATTTTTCCTCTTTTTTGCAATTCATCTCTTTTCTAGATAATCTCCGGCGGACATAGTTCTTTCATTCTTTCCCTAGCCTTCCCTTCGCTTTTGAGTTTTGGAAAAATAAATTAAACATCAAAACGTTAAAGGAATTGATGTAGTGGATTGACTCATAATGGAGGGCCTTGGTGTCGCAGTATCTGAGGCAGATGCGGCAAGGAGATCTAAACTTATAGCGACCCCATCAGCATCTTTAAGGCAAAATATACTTTCGAAAAAGTACTATGATTAAGAGGTATCGAAGAAGGATCGAACTGTCTGAGATGAAGAAGCAAAGAAAGTCGTAGTCTCGGAATATTATTCCTACCAAAACCACATTTCCGGAATCCTGCCTTTTTGTCTTCAAGCGTTGCTGTTAATTCTAAACCTGTAACATAGCTCGAGAGATGCATACCTAGAAAGAATATTATTTGATTACATTACATTTTCAGTCATAAAATCGGAACAATGTATCAGATTTGTTAGGAATATTTCACCCCTAAATGTAGAAGAAATAACAAATACAAAAAAAAAATTAAGTTATAGTGCAGAGAAGCTTTATTCCTTTTACCGCGAGAAGTTTCAGCCAATTGTCACAATTATAGAGAAACCGCGGTATTTTCTGTAGAAAATCTGAATCTCTCAATTTCCTTCCGTATCTAGAAACTTATAGTAAATACTGTAAACTTTTCCATTTATTTGTATTAATTTTTTGTGATATAATCTCTCTGGACGTAGAACTACCGAATACATAATTAACTTTTAACGGTACGTAAATCTGTTAAAATATGAAATATTCATGCTGATTTAAACTTCATAATGACTAAATACAGTGCGGTATATTTTAATATTAAAAAGGGGATATACAGCCCGTTAGAGGCTTTCGTTTATCATCTCGCCGGCTACCTATGAAGAAAGCAATTTGATTTGTATTTGAATCTGGTCTGGGATATTTAAGGTACGGCTTTCAGCTCCCTATCCGGAGTCTGTTCGAAAAACACAGCCTTTGGAGCAGAACGCGCTTTTGTTCGCATCCTCTCTAGTGTGCTCGCGCATGCTGACATGTAGGTATTGAGATTTTGCGATAATTCTCTCCGCTAGTGGAAGAGACTGCTTCTACACTGCACCAGCCGGGTGTACATACATAAGCGGACCCCTTCCGCTTTACGGTTTTCTTCCTGCGCTGCAAGGGCTTACTTGGATCCAAAAAGAATCAATCCTCACCCATTAAATTCACTTCGCACTGAAAGTGTTCATTCACGACACAAGAAACGCGATTTTATTGCATATATAAGTGTGTGCACTGTGCACACATTCTAGAGTGTACTTGCCGATTCTTTTGCTATTTAACGGCTGTTGGATATTTGAAGGAAACCATCACATCTTGTAGGTATAAAAGTCTATACATAAATTTACTGTGAGATACTGTTCATACATATATTATTGTAAAAAAAAAATATTACTTTAGAATCATAACACAAATAAAAAGAAATTAATATAACTCTTATATTAAATATTCGCAGAGAGAAAGAGATTAAATATATAAATAAAGAAACTGAAGAAAAAAGAAGTTTATTATACCTAGAAAGAGTTTTATCAACACAAGTACTAACAAACAAGGTAGTATCCCAATTGAAGATACTAGGTTCAATATAAGAAAACAATTTATTTTACAATTGGTTTAATAAATACTATTGGAAATTAATAGATAGTATTAACTAATGATTGTTACATTAAAAATTACATATAGACTTCTTAACCCTTACAATATCTTATTGGTGTATTCTGGAACTAGTTTCGGTTTTAATATACCAGACCTTCGACCAGAATCTACATATTATTATACAAATCAACAGTTGGAATTAATATAATACAGTCAAAATTGAGTAAGTATTATATATAGGTATGTGAATTTTAAAATAATTTCTGGAAATTTAAAATTTAAATCTAAATTTCAAATTTTAAAACTAATTCATTTCATATTTTTTTATAACAACGTTTAACCTGTAGTTTATCTACATTTTTATATGTTTTATATTTTATATTTTGTGATAATCTTATTTTTAACGTAAGTATTTATAGATAAATTAACTATCAATTCCACAATTAAAGCCTTTATTATTATTATTATTATTATTATTATTATTATTATTATTATTATTATTATTATTGTAAATGGCTCTGAAGATGATGCGAGTCGAAACATATAATCCTAATAAAATCAAATTGAGATTGATTGTTATTCTTTTTTTGCGTTATATATTTATCACATACTCAATTGGACAAATTGTGAATATTAGTGGATAAAAGGATGTTTAAAGTTTTCAAAAACTCTTCTATCTTTGAGCTGCTATACACAAAATACTGATCCTAGGTGGATATAAAGTGTTACCGCAAGAGATAGTCAACCTCAATATATCATTTGTTCTTTAGAAAGTACAAGAACAGGTCAGAAATTTATGCGCCTGTTATTCTAACTTCATTGTTATAAATATTTCTGACCAGAAATATTATATTCTTGATAAAAATAAACACAATTCTGGTAAAATAATATTTGATTAAGTGATAAATATATTTACAAGTGTTCTACAATAATTGAGTTCACATTCTTTCGTTTCTTTTGTGAAACTAAGTCTCTATTTATATATCTTAGGGTGTAAAATATTCTTCCCGGAATAAATATGTTGTGGTTCTTTCTCAAATAAATTAATAAAAATGCAACGTAAAGGTCTTATTGTAGACTTTCAAATTTCTGACACGAACACACACAAGCTTATTCTTAGTGTTAAAGAGTTGTGACTTTATCGTTCTGTGTAATACAAAGACTGCCTTTTTATTCGACTAATTCATACCGGTGTGAACTTGGCAAGCAACTTTATTAAAAAAAAATAAACGTAGTACGGTTCGATTGTACTTCGTTTGTACCCGTTTGTACCACCTTCAGTTTCGTTTGTACCTCAAAGGTTAAAAAAATAGAAAGGGTTAAAAAAAAAATTAGCCAGCAAGTACAAGATATTCAAAAACGGACAACGCCATTCGAAAGAGCATTGTTTGTACCCGTTTGTACCACCTTCGTTTTCGTTTGTACCTCAAAGGTTAAAAAAATAGAAAGGGTTAAAAAAAAATTTAGCAAGCAAGTACAAGATATTCAAAAACGGACAACGCCATTCGAAAGAGCATTGTTTGTACCCGTTTGTACCTCCATTTAAATCGTTTGTACTCCCACCAAACCGGAAGTAGAAACATTTGAAAATAAGTAAGTTGGCGAGAGAAATTTCGCTCATTTTTGAGATATCGGAAAACAGCCACCGCTATTCAAAAGAGCATCGTTTGTACCCGTTTGTACCTCTTTTTATATCGTTTGTACTTCAACCAAATCGGAAATAGTGACAATTCAAAATATGTCAAAGAGAGAAATTTGGGTATTTTTTGAGTTATCAAAAAACGTTTGCAACTGTTTGCACATTTTTTAAAATCGTTTGTACTTCAGCGAAACCGTCTTCTTTGGCGGTTATTTCACTCAAACATGACATAGGGGAGGGTGGGGCAAAATGGGGCCACGAGGCATGATGGGGAGATCGTCTTATCTATAAAACGGCAGTAAGCCTCTGTCAAATAATAGCAGTCCTAATATTGACAAGTGCTGTTTTATGTTTGTTGTAATGTAGGAAACTTTACTAGTCGTAATAACAAAGTTATTGCTGTTTGTGCGTGAAGTTTGCAATTTCCAGAATTTTGTTATTATTTTGATGGTGAGTTCAACGGCCAGTATCGGAAGCATAAGTAAATTATTTACAACTACACTTTTTTGTGCTTATTAATTGACATGTATTGCATGTATTTTCTATAGTGCGTTATTTGTTCATTTCAAATATTTAATATGTTATTATAACATAACCAAATGTCCCAAAGAGGCAAGATGGGGCTATTGGTATGGGACAACATGGGGACATCACTATTTCACTCTTCAGTCTGGTCCGTTATGCCTGGATATGCCATTATGCTTTCTCGAAGACATAATGCCTATTTCTCATGTTAGGAATAAAGTACAGGTTCAATCAAAGCGTAACAAAGACAACAATCCTTACAAACACTACCTATAAAAATCTACTACAAGAAAATAGAAATCTGGAGAATCCCTAAGGCAACTAGAAGTGCTGACGGAGAGTTAAAGGAAAAAAGAAATGACAAATAAGAAAACAGAAGAGATCAAGAAGCCGAATTTTGTAAGGAAAGCAAAGAGATAGATTTTTAGAAAACGTCAAGGAAATAATCAAGTTCTTCTGTTGAGGAAGATGACGCTCAGTGTTAGTATTGTAAGGGGAAGTATTGGTACAATGCCATGGATGGCGAGGTTGGGTACATGGAGGTTGTGCGAATAACGTGGATGAGTTCGTTTTCTATTGTCTCAATTGTGAAGATTAAGTTTAATATTCTTATCGTTATTGTATTTTTTTTATTTTAAGTAGTTCCGCTTTAAAGAGTTTAAGCTTTGTTCCTGCATGTTTTTAAGAATCAATTTTTTTTATCTCTTACTTAGATTTATGGTACGACCCACTCTTAACTCACCTGGAACCCCATCGTGCCTCCATGGTGGGGCAGGATGGTGTATTTACACATTTCTTTTCAAAATTTTCTCACAACATCAAGAGTACCCATCGAAAAATTGTAAGTACATCCATCAGCAGATAAATGTTTAAAGATTACAACAAGCGTACTTAGAACCTTGTATATCAATTTGCAATCCTGATGCAGTGTTCTAAACCTTAATGTTCCCATCTTGCCCCACCTTTCCCTATATATGCAACAAACTATGTGAATGTTATGGCTACTAACTTTGGCTTTTCCACAAATAATGCGCCTTATCAAGGTTCATTAATTGTTTTTAAAACTGAATGGGTAATTTAAAACTAATAAAATACGAAAGCTGTTGTTTAAAGTCGAGTTAGATTTATAAAATGAAACCGCAATGACTCATCCGTTGTCCTTACTGAGTTTATCCTATGCCTATTGCTTACCTGCATATTGATTGACAAATGAACATATTCACATATTTTTTCTTTACGATAACCAATGTTATGCGCTTAGGTATTCGGCAGTAATTAATATAAACGCGTTGACACATTGAGTATACACGTACAAATATACATTAAACGTGGCCGCCACAGTGAAAAAAAAACTTAATACTAATATCGCTATCATCCAGTGCAACCGCAGAGTTAATAACAAAATGACACCAGCACGCTGTTACCTAATGCCTTGCTTTTATATTTAGCAATGACATGGGACCTAACAATATTCCACCTCGGCACTTTATGCAAAATAAAGTGGAAAGAACGTTTCAGGCATAGCTAATACGACAAGGTTATATTTTAGGAGCCGTTTGCATTTGTTATGTTCTCGTCTAAATAAAAGCGTTTTTTTGCTCGCTATTTCGGTATTCAATTGTTGCTTTGGTTGTACGTTTAATAGCGTAACACGGGCGTGAAGTTATGAAAAGAGAAACAATTTACACGTAGGAAAGTTTTACTGCTACTAAAAAATGCATACAACCAGTACTTGCATGATTGCAAAATTCGACAGAAATTTCACCTTGCATAAATGTTGTGAACAGTACGACATATGTATCATACATAAATGTGTTTGATTTTTCTTTGTCAGCTCCGAATTAAAATAACTAATGTAAGGAGAATATGAACGATATCTCTACATCGACATCACTACACACAAATTGCGCCACTGAAAAAAGTGCGCTAATACGAAAAAGAGGGACGCACAAAGAGTGGTTTAATTATAATCCGCAAACAATGGCAACAGAAATGGTTATCAAATCTAGAATTTCGTCACCCACTACAACAAGAACCAAACTCGTGGTTCTTACATCCGTAATTCAGCCAATCGCGATGGGTTAGTATAAGCAGTATTATTGATTCTACGTAATAGTTAACAATAACTTCCACAGCTGCATTTTATAATCCGTATAAGTATTGTCTTGACGTGTTGGAAATTCCTTTTCGTAGCAGTTTCTAGCATCAGTGAAGTTTCCATAACGCAGATGTTGTACGACAGATTTCGCGTAGAGTGGATCAATAAAAAACAGTCAAGTACATATCAGCATGACATGAGAAAAAGGGGAAAAGTAGATTCAAAAATTTTGTCACGTATCCGGCACATCCTCGCATCTCGAGGAAGCAGGAACTTCGGGCGCACGTATGATGCTTCTTTAAGCATAAAACAAACTTAAAACCTTTCCAAATTGATTCCATGAAAAGTATTTCCCCGATACCTGAACACCTTCCTCACGACCAGAATCCCAGATAATTTAAATTCGCCCTTATGTAGTTTATAAGAATAAAAGGAAGTCAATATAAACATATTTCTCTCCTTAAATGAGTAAAATGACGATGTTCTGACGAAATATGAAAGGACTACTGTAGCTGTTCTTTATTTTGAATAAAAGAGAAAGAAGGCAATTATATATAGATAAATGCAGAGTTTTGCAGCTTAACGAAACGAAAGATTTGGAGTTTATAATAACTGGATAGATACTTTTTTTTTTATAAAATAGTTTCAATTTTTTACACCTCGGTTAACTAAACATCCCCACAAACTTTATTATTTTGAAAAGGACGCGCTTGATAATACATTTCTGAATTCAGCATAAAATTCTATGACAAATACAGCTAGGATTTCCTTTTTATCTTCAACTGTTTCAAGATCTTCTAGTTTTTTAAATAATGAAATTTTGAGATTTACGCTGTTGTACATAATTGATTTAATTTTCACTTGCTTTAAGTAAGTAAGTTTTATTTGTCTCCAGAGACCATTACAATGGTATAGAAAAAGTCATGCAAAAAGAAAATACAACTGAACAATTGAAATATCTAATCAGAAAGAAAAAACAAAGCTAAACCCGTTGTATTTAGGAACCACAAACCTAAGGCAAATAGTAAAACGTAGTAATTATAAATGTAATAACAGTAATAATAATTGTAATAGTAATAATAGCAATAATAATAAGAATTCTGGCAAGGGCATTCGAAAAATTTATAGAGAGTGAAGATATTAAAAATAAGAAAAACCTTAGATTAAAATAAAGCACTTAAGTAATTCTAAAGTCTAAGAATTCCTGTAGAAAATAAAAGGCATTCACTACTAATGGAAAGCCAACGGTTTAGATCTTTCCAATGATTAGGAATTTTATTACATATTTTGATAGCAAAATATCTGTGGGGACTGCTGATATAAGCCTGGACCTAGATGTGCGATGTCACTTCTCTGGTGTTATAATCATATTTATCTTTATTAAGTTGGAACTTATAGAAATTGTCATAAGTACAGAGAGCAAGCTCAAGAATAAGAATACAAGGAAGAGTTAATAATTTATAACGAATATAAACTGATCTGCAAGACTCACTGATAAAAATATCTTCAGCCATGGTTGAATTTCCCCAAAATATAATCCCGTAAGAAAGTCTGCTAAGAACGTAAGCGTAATACACACTAATCATCTGCTGACGCGTTAGAATTGGCTTTAAATTTCTAAATAAAAAACAAAGCGAATTTAGTCTGGGTAGTAGACTCACAATGGACCCTCTAATTGAGAGACCGATCTACTCACACTGCCAAAAATTTAGTATAGTCCGTATTGGTAAGCTGTCTGTCACCCAGTGACAAGTAAAAACCTGGCCCAGGTTGAAGCTGATAGGGATGAAAACGTAAATAACAATTTTATCTTCATTGAAAGGAATCCTATTCATTGCAAACCATGTAGATGCACTACTCAATAAATTATAACAAGTGTCATTGAAAATCTGACCGTCTTTATCTGTCACTACTAATGTCATCTGCATAAATGATTGTAACTTTGTCCAATTTCAAAGGAAAATCGTTAATAAAAGGTAAAAAAGTACGGGACCTAAGATTGATCCTTGTGGGACTCCAACATTCATGGGCAAAACTTCAGAAGCAAAATTTTTGAAGGTTGTTGTTGTAAGATATTGACATATTGGTTTCTGGTTCTGCAAAAAAGCTCAATCCAATAAAGCAATCCTCTAATGCCATAGGCCTGTAAATTATTTAAAAAAATCATGACAAACACATTACCCACTGGATAGATACCATTTTCAACCGAGGCCATAATTTCATTAATAAAAATATTTAAAGCAATAGAAGGAGAGAAATTATTTCTAAAGCCATCTTAGCAATTTGTAATAATATTAAAGTGAGACAGAAATGCCCCCAGCCTAAAAACAATATTCAAGTATTTTTGGTAGTAATTTGTCGCCCTTTTTAAAAATAGGAACCAATGTAGTATTTTTTAATGAATTTAATTTAAGCGTCAGAGGTTTGCCATTTAGGAACTACCAATGCCTAACATTGTTTCCCCAAAATGTAGTAAAAAGTTTCTTTGGTAACATACATGGGGTCTAATAATTGATTCAATTAATTCATATCCGACACAAATACTCAAAAGTGTGGCACAAAAAATACTGTATATATGACGGTTCCTTGTCACAAAACACCACTGTATTAGTATGTTTCAATTGAATTGAATTGCATCAGAATTGACCTGAGTTCATTTCTATTGCTGATGATGATACCTTAGCTATTGAAACGTATGTCCAATAGAGTGTAGTGTTTACTCTTTTGCAGTAGGGACGACTGAGGCTGGTCGTGACAGAGGTAGGTTGTTACAGCGGCAACGGTAGCTAAACAGAGAACGCTAACGTTAGGAAGTGGCAAATAATCGGCCGATGGTGATGTGATCATTTGCCACTTCCTAACGTTGTCGCTGTAACAACCGACCCTTGTCACAACTAGCCCCAGTCTCCCCTATATATGTACTAACAGGTATTACGAAATAAAAAAGAACAGTTTTACTGTTACACTAACATATCGACCAGGAATTTTCAGATTATAAGCTGATGGGTTTGAAATAATTAAGTAGAATGAATTTAGTTCTGGAAATAAATATACCGATATTGATATATATTGATGAAAGAAAAAAGCTACACAGCAAAAACAGTTTTAGAAATGATACAAATTAAAAATAATAAAGCTCTATTAACGACCGTCAAGAGATTTCGCAATTATCAAACATATACTTTTAAAATTTTGTAATTATCCTTACAAATTTCTTTATTAGCTAACCTGTATACTTTTTAAATAATTAAACGAATTTTATCAATTTTGAAAAATGTGAAATTTCAGGTAGCAATCAAAATTTGAAAAATATTGAATCCATTTTCTAAACAATCTATATATATTTCAGTTTTGTAATTGGTAATTTTGAAAAAGCTTTAATGCTCCACGCGAAACGTCGAATTAAATCATTTCTTCACAACTTAAGTATTATTTTTAATAACTAATCGGCTACTACCAGGAATATATAATTCCAGTTCTTAAATATTTTAATGTACTGGTTGCAAATGGACGGTACTTACCTTTGATTTATTATATAGCCTGAGACGAAAAATTTCTTATTAGATTTATACAAAATATATATCAATGTATTATTTTTGCCAAGTGAAATAGAGGTTATAAAATCATAATCGCCATAAAATTAAAATACAAATAAGGCATTAAAATTTTATTATTTATTCAGTCAATGTATTTTTCTAAACACTCAAATCTTACCAACGCAATATAATTTGCATCTGCCACCGATCAAATTACACGCTATAATTTGAAATTCATCTGATCGATAGTTGCAAATCAATGTTAATTGATACATCTAAACTTTAGCTAGAATAACCTTTCGTATTTGACTCGAGTATTTGTACAACGTATCTCAATATTTAATTCATTTCATTTGACATTTATCGCAAATGTAGGGCAAAGTACTACTATCATTTCTTAATTTATTTGTTTGTTCAAGAAAAAAGGAAATATTACATCATTTCTTTTCCGTTCTTCGGGAATACACAACTAAAGTTATTTTTCAGGAAGCACTTCATATATTTTTCAATCTATTATTCATCTACTTTTCCGCGTTCTGCATGTCGTGATAATAGGATAATAGGCGTGTCCTCATTGTCCACGATGCCGATCAATTAAAATATTTATCACAATACTATAGAAATGATTACATCGTGTTAGAAATTAATCTATTATCGTTTAGCAAATGAATTAAACATTGAAACATCTGCTCGGTTTACCTAATTTATTATTTATGAAATTCCAATGACTAGGTATCATTTGCTGCGCCGGATATATGAAAACTATTTGCATTTCCCCCTGAGCGTATATGAATGCACGTGCAAGGTGCAATGTACAAAGGGAAATACTACGTGGGACATGAAACACAAACTACTATCAGCTTTTAGAAATATTTAATCACTAACGTTGCCTATACTAATGGATCGATCGCCGACTGAATGCACTGACTACTGAACCGTAACAGAAATACAATACTAAATAAGCAGATAACTACAGGTTTCCATCGGGTGTTCTATTTCTGAACAATTCCTCATGGTTCATTGACCAAGTCCATGATCTACGAACATGTCTGTACGTCTTTTCAAGTATACAAAACAAGTTCCTGCACTATACACTTGGCGATTCGACACTCTGAAAATTATCTGCCTTTTACAACACGCCGAGCGCAATAACTTGTTTCCTGGGAAGATACGTTACATTACACTCACTGTCCAGTTGGTGGTTAATAGCACTTTTGTCCCTAATGGCAAAAATCTAATAAATGCCATGTGCTGCTTATAAAGATGTAAGTACGTGTTTGGAAGAGTTTTACGGTTAGCAGGCTTTATTCTCTACGTTATAGGCAATGATGGGAAAAATACCAGCGATCGTAATGATATTCATGTCACACGGAACGCGAATAATAAAAAATTATTTAACTATCCAAAGCGATAAGGAAGAATAACAAAACTGGTTTATTTTGAACGGGTATTTGTAGTTGAGATGCGGCATAATAATGTGCTGAAAGTTCTTGTTCCAGACTACTTTAAAACTAAGTTATGTGTTATACTTCTACAAATATTTCCTGGTGTATTATAATATCGGCAGAAGTTTTAGGTGAAACAATTGCAACAATGTTTGCAATTATAAAACTTATTGTATTCTTGGAAAATATATTGCGCAATATTTGCAGACGCAAATCCTTGTGATGAGTTTCTACTCCAACACCCACCGGTTTTTTTTTTTTCATATAGAATACAATACAGTGAAACCTCTCTACAACGGACAGCCACGAGTCCATACGACTTTGTTTCTTGAATTTGGTCTAATTAAGTATACTTTTTTATACACTCCATTATTATTGTAACCTAAGTTGCACTTCAGTGGTTATACCAGCTAAAGATAGTCTAATGTTTTAGATGTAGTTAAATTAAAACACATTGCTGATATATAGAAAATATATGCATACTCAGCTAAATGAAATATAATGAGTAGTAATGGGCTTACACTAAGAAAAATTAAGGTTCACCGTTTGGACGTTGCAAAAAATGAAGTCCAGATGTTATCAAAATACGAAAAAAAAAAATAGATACCCCTCAAGTTATTTACCTAATCCTGAAATGAATTGGTTTTTTAATACTTCCACACAAGTAACAATCCAACAAAGCAGATCAAAATTTCCCCGGCAGAAATGAAAACCTAGTGAGGAGAGGTGCTAATTACCAATTTTCAATGAAACTTTGTACCTACATTTGAAAGACCTATCGAGTGCCTCATGATTTGGTGAAGCGAACAGCCCGTTAAAAGGAAATTACTAACAGGTAAAAAGTAATTGCAAATTCTAGATTGGCACAGCATGCTTGGAAAATCAAGCAATAGAATAGATTGTGGAAAGACTTTCATCCTAGCCGAAAAAAGTGGGCAAACGAAAATAACATACTTAAACAGAAGCACTACACCGTAGTACCGAAAACTGTTAGTTCACCGAAACTGGAATGACAGGGGAATGAGATGATTACGTTAGTACGTTACTCCATGCAATATGAACTTTGCCACAATAATAAGACGGGTTTAATAAGGTATATTTAATTGTAAATGTAGAACTACCACATCATAAGCAACAATGCAACACAATATATTTTTAACACTGTAATGGGACACCCAGGATGCATCTTATTTTAAATTTGATTTATTATTTACTTCCTTAATAAAAGATACTTGATTTCATCCTAAGCATATAAAACAAGTAAAATTTGTAACGTATTTTTTAGTTCTATTTAATCCCTCTCTGTGTGTGTGTGCGGTGACGTAAGCGGCGTCAAGAAACTAATGGACGAATAAAGGAGTTTGGCGCGGTCACGAAGACAGCGTAAACGTTCCTGATTGGCGTACATCCGAGGAGATCGTAGGTACGCAAGCGAACAAGGGAGTCGACAGCTAGCGCTGTAAGAGAGCGGACGTGCCGTTCGTCTGCAGCGCGGCGGTTGGGAGAGCCGCCATTAAATGCCGGCCACAGGACAGTTATATAGTAATAAAGGTAAATAGCGTAGCGGGCTAATTTATCCACGGTATTGGTGAATACCTTGGCCATTTGTTGCTGCCGGAGAAGAATACCAGATATTGGTAAAAATAAACGCGTGGCGCTAGCTAGCTAGCTAGTCCGAGCCGGGACCAAACGACCACGCCTAGAGCTGAAGGACCGCCAAAACCGCAAGTGTTACCGGCTAATTTTTATTTGTTTATTGTTTATAAAACCAGCAATTATAATCTTGTTTATTGTTTACCTTACTTAAATTTAATATTCAATTCATTAGTTCAAGGAGGCCCCATCCATTCAATTATTATTTTTCTATTAACAAATAATCCAATTCAATTTGGCGTACAGCGCGGGTCACGAATAGCGTACTATTTCATCACTAAAAGCGATAGCGAAACCTTTTGTAGAAGCAGATTTGAAAAATTTCTAATATCGATTTAGAAGTTAATTAAAAAAGTAAAAACCGCAAATGTACTCTCATGTATACAAATACCCATATACTAGATATAAATATAGTTGTCGAAAAATATACATATACCTCTTCCCGGTGAAGATAAGATACAACTGTAGCTATACATATAGTAAAAAAATGACGCACTGGCATTACTCGAGAGATGCTTTAACAAAATACAGTGTCCTGATGACGGCAGGAGAATCACTTTCGTAACGCCGGCTGCAGACATTCCATTCAAATAAACGATGCAGCTACTGCAAGCACCAAGTTAACCTAATCGAATGAACTCCTTCTTTTCGGCAAAGCCCAACAATTAAGGAATCAAAACAGCCCTTAAAAATCTGTAATTTCTCTTTCTAGTGCAGCACTGAAATCGATTTTGAGTCTTTCACTTTTTTATAGCTATTTAGTCATTCGGAACAACTAAAAACAATCGCTTAAATGCGGATAATACTAAAATCTATGCAAGTTTTCGCTGGCTGATTTATATGTGCTTAAATAATTACGATTTATTCTACACTAATTAACTAGTGCCGAAATATCCTTCGCGGATCGTTTTGGTCTGAAAAGAGTTAATGAGACACAATGGTAGGTGCAATAAGATATCATTACCGCCATAACGAAAGGATGTCAGAGAAACAAGACTAGTGCAGTCAGTACATACATACACAAAGAAGATATTTGCATTTTTTTTTTTTATTCGTTAGCGTTAAATTCTATTTTAATTGATTTATTGACTTTTAAACTTTGACTGCTGTATGGAATTGCTGTGCTAATTTAATAATAATGTTTAACTATACACTTATAAGATTAAAATTAATTTAACATCAGGACGTATTGCACGAAACACGCATTTAATTAATTGATAAATGCTTAACCGAATCATTTCTTTCTTCCAGTATATTAACGAATAAAGAACATGGGGCATATTGAGCACGTTTTCAATCTTTTGTGCTTTCGGTTTAGCAGGAAATACTAACCAGTTTTATAGAAGCATCTTGTAAATTTTAGCTACTATATGGAATTACTGCCTAAACATGGTATCAATATAATAATTAATAAGGTACATACGTGTTGATGACGTTTTTAATCTTTTGGGCTGAAAAAATAATATTAACTAGTTTTTTTAATGAAGCATCCTGTCCATTTTGGTTACTATGTGAGATGGTTCTTTAAAGTTGGTGTAAATATAACAGCTAATATCGTACATATGTCCTGATCTTTCTTTTTTTTTGTACTTCTGCCAGCAAATTTTCTTGGTGGAAAATGTATGCAACATTTTAACTATTATATGGGATTACTGTGCAGATTTGGCATGAATAAAATAACAAATAAAAAAACATCAGTGATTATGACATTTTCAATCACACTAGTTCTTTATTGAATCATTTTTGTTAATATGCGTATATCATTATTTAGCTGGACATCACACTAACTAGCCTATTTTCGTAAAACACCCTGCACATTTAAGCTACATTCTGGGGTTGCAACTCAAATTTGGTATATAAACGTAGGTAATAATAGTTAAAGGATATGTGTAATTTTGATTTTTTTTGAACTTCAGGTTCGACAAGAATTCACACATATCTAGAAAAAGCCAAACAATTTACTGAACTGAAAATAATTTACGTTTTCTTTAATTTCGATAAAATAATTGTGTTACAACCACTAAGCTTTTTGATTTTTATAACAAATTAAGATTGAAATAAACTTTGACATTTAGAAGTGAATGCTTATTCAGAAGAATGTTGAATAGATAAGGAACTAAGACGAATAATTAAAATAATGTTCGTCTTTCAAATTTTTCACTACTCAAACCTTTTGATTTTGAAATGTAGTTCAAGAACAGAAAAAGTGTAGCTTCAGTCATTTTCCTACAGCTCTAAGAAAGATAAATCAGATACTATTAAACACAAACGCAGTCACTTCCTAGCTGTTTTCGTAAGATGCAGATATAATAAAAGTCTAACCATATCAAGACAATGCAGTAAAAGTATTCATGTACAAAATTATTTAATTTACCAATTAACACCTTTATTACTGCTTCAATTATGTATTTGTTAAACATTGAAACAGTGTTAAATACTACTTATATATTAATGAATAAACACTGAAGTGTACTAGGTATGTGTATTTCTCTCATCGACGGTTCTTGTGGTTATTTGCTTAAGACCTTTACCCAAGCTCTATTTCTGACTACTTCAATTCCTGTATAATTTTAGACAAAACGTGGAAAACATTTATAAAATGTACCTACGTCATAAATAGGTCGAATTCTGTAAGTATTCATGTGTATCGCCATTGTTTATAACTATATACATATCTTTTATGATTACGTCCATGTTGACATATGCACACGCATATGTCACCTAGTAGGTACCCATGTTGTATTTAACTTAACCGTAGATAACGCTCGAGTAGCAACTATATTCCAAGTGATTGATAGCACGTACAATTTATCATACATTTGCTCATTCGTATACGACACGATTAATTTGTTACACTTCGATTTATCGTCAGTGCATGTTTATTTATGAAGATGTACAACCGTGTGACCATATACCTGTTCCAAGATTGCTGTATGTGTTCTCCTTTAAGGAAATGCACACCAAATTCGAATTTCTAATAGGCATACATTCCATCTTCATATTTATGACTTCTATATGTAAAAGGACATTTACTTATGTATTACACATGTATGTAACAAGCATGCCAGTCCGACACAATTTGTAATTAGATTGTAAAGTGTCGATGTAGGAGCATTTAGTTTGTTTATTTTGTGTAATTTGTTTTTCTTGTGGCGTTTCTCTTCGCGGGCGCTAGTGGCGGTGAATAATAATGCCGTTGCGTTTCATAACCGACGCGTCGGGCGAGTTGTGGAACTTTCCGAACAGTTTTCTTGTCTTGTTGTTTGCCGTAATTTGAAATTCGAGGATCCGAATTATCTTTTAACCGGGCCGGAGACGACCTTCTGAGCAGTTTTTAAATCGACTTGACACGCTCGACACGTCGTCCGAGAGGTCCGTGACATGTTTTCATTTGCCAAGCTTTCAATGTATCCCCAACAAACGAAATAATTCTTTATTGTCTCCGGGGACGAAAACTCATCGAAAGTAATTATAAAGTAATTTTGTACGATATTTGTTGCGTATCCATAAAAGTTTATACTATTTTCTTTCTTTATATTAAAAAGAAACAATATGAAAGATACGGAAATAAGTTTATGTAAGAGATTTCCTTTTTCTTATTTTTCTAGAGAAAAAAGATGTCCGAGATTGTTTTCAATTATTCTGTTTACAAAGCTTCAATACAGTAGCAGACGACAGAAATTTTGCTCACAGCTACAAGTTGCCATATCAAATGTATAGATTCATCTTTTCTTTTATCCCATGCTAGAGTTTTTTTATTATTTTTTATCTTTACAGCAAATAATGAATTTCAGCTTTATTTATTCATTTTTTCGCTGTTTAATACCAAGAAACTCACTCCTGAATTTTAAAATGTGTATGTGATGTTACATCAACCTGGCATTACAGGATGCTTGTACCTACATTATTTGACGAAATATATCCAGACGGGCCTATTAGTCCTTTAACGGCGAATAGACTGATAAAACAGCTTAGCACACCCTCTATTAACGATCTTTCGATAGAGTCTACAAATTTAGCAGTTTGATTTAGAGTAAGATGTAAAATTAAAATTAAATATTTACGTGTATTATGTGAAAACATTTAACAGGAATATAAAAATTAGATTGAAATTTTCAAAAATCATTAAATTAAGTTATAACAAAATTTTAAAATAATAAAACGTTCCAGCAGCAACGTCAATTTTACACCATTTAGTTCTCAACCGAGAAATTAGGGTGCACTACTTTGGATGTTTGACGCGAAATTTAAAATCAGGTGTATAGGGTTTAATAACTACATAATCACCGTTAGGATTGGGAAGTGCGTAACTTGAAAACTATTTAAACCAAGACGAGAAAATTCATTATTATTACATTATAAACGCACTTTATTGTATCTACACATCATATTATGTTAATTAATACAACAAAAATACGAATAGAAAGCAGCATTAATAATTATTAATAACTTTTTCTCATCTCCGAAAACTGACAATTTTCAAATGGCGCATCTCCTAGTTCCAACAAGAATTATTACCAGTGGGAGGACAATTTCGGGCGAACTGGCATTACATCATCCAAGGCAGGGGCGGACGCCCGTAATGTGCCCGCATCGTGCCGGCTAGACTTGCCCTGTGTCGCTACGACGTGCACATACGTGTGACCGTTGCTGCATTTTGTTTTTTGTTGAGAATTGTTTCATTTACATATATACATGCATATAAGTATAATGCGGTTACTGTTAGAAAAACAATTATGCCAAAAAAAGAAGTCTTCAGTAACAGAAACTTGAAGTTCCTTCACCAAACTTTCAACTACATATACATATTACATATAATGTTAAAATTACTTCAATATACATAGTTCAGCTTGAAAGAATTTTCTATTATTTTTAAATCAATAGTAAATAGTAAATGACAGTAAACTTTGTAGTGGTCAGTACTATTCAGTGCTCGTAGTCTTTTGTTGAGAATCGTTGTACGTATGTATTACTTTCATATGTTTCCCTACAAAAGAGTTGTTTTTCCCTTGCGATTTGCGAATAATAATATATAAGAAATATATATAAATAATAAAGGCGTTTCTTACCTTTTCTACTTCGTATTTACTTATTCTTTCTGTTTCAAAGTACATTTTCTCTCAGTTATAATTCTTTTGCCATCTGCTTCAGGTTTTCTTGCTAAAGGTTTTAAATTTTCATTTTTATATCATATTATATCTGGACATCAACAATAGAAACAAATTCACAAGTAAACTCTTTCCTTTTATTAAAATAACATCTGTAATTACACACGCATGCCTTTAATATTATTTATTTTATTTTAAATTGCACTAGTGCGTAGTGTTAATGAAATACAGCTTTTGCAATAATTTACTATTATAGAAAATCTAAAATTACTAAAAGTATCACGTTACTGCAGCTAGAAATTAAATAAACTGCGTATTGTACGATATATAATTTAAAAACAACTTTTTTAATTTTAATATACAACAGCGCTAACAAAGACGTAAGGACGCCACTGTCTTTTGCATGTAATTGTATTTCATTGTCTATCGCACGATAGAACATGCTAAGTCCGCTGCGCTGCCATTGGAGTATCGCCTGTGATGTTCGTCCCCTTCAACCAGCTAGCAGTACAAATAGTCAAGTGCCCGTTTACATATACCTTTATCAAGAGAGAAACATGCTACCCTTGTATGTCGCCGCCTGAAATCATCCTCGCTGTCATTAGTACATATCAAAAACAAATACATATTCCTTAAAAATAGACTATGGTATGCCAAAACTATTAATTATTAATTTACTAGTGTAGTATATGGAAAAAGAGTGAGTTAATAAAATAAATGACATAAGTAGTAATAAATAAGCAATAAAAGACAGTGCGGGCAACAAATAAATTTCACTCACCACGAAATTTATTTGTTGTTATCTTTGCTCTATTTTTGTTGTATATACATATATAGACATGTACACTATTACTAATGATTACAGTATCAAACTTTGCAAATATCTCTAACATTACCACGTAAAGCTTACTTATTTAAATAATCTGATAATTTATTATTCACTATATTACAATATTACAAATCAAGATGACTTAACCACTCCAGTGCAATCTCTCCTGAATGTATTTCTAGTATATCTATTACAATTTAATATAATCGTTTAAGCGCTTTTTTTGAAATGGTTGTACTATTGCATAATAATCAGGGTGCTAAGCAATGATTGCCTGATATGCACAGATTCTAGTCCGTAAACTTAACTTAACACTTAGTCTACCACAGAATCAACTATACTTGCTAATTCTTTAAAATTCACACATTATAATCTTCGTAATAGCTAAATCTGCATCCATCAATATTTGCTACACTTATTAGCGTATCATCAATCAATAGATTGATTGTGGAATTCTCCGCAATAGTAATGTAATAAATATGATAATAATAATAATAATAATAATAATAATAATAATAATAATAGTACAGTATACAACAATAAAACGATATGTACTTTAATTTTGCAATTTTTTAGCAGGCATTTGGTAAAAATATTCAAATTAAATATATGTATACTTGGTGTTCTCAAAAAATATTTGGAATCTTAATGGCAATTTGTCCCACGTGACAGAGGAGAGCCAATAAGAAATGACGCATTCTATGTCCACACTGTTGTAAATAGAGCCACTGTATCCGCTCCATACAGACAACGCCATCTACTGTGACGCAGTGGAAAATTTAATTCAAACAAACCCGGCCAACAATATATATAAAACAAATGAAGTGATCGCAACTTTTGCAGCAATGTTTGCGAGTGGAGGCAACACAATAAATCAGCACACTGAAATACGGTATATATCAGATGTAATTCTGGGAAATGTAATACAAGGCTTCAAGCAAAGGTGGGGATATTTTTTAATAGAATATGCTCACCAATTTAAATACTTTATTAATTCAAGCATGTAGCTAAAAAATAATTTTAGGAATATTGATACATTAGATTAGAGTTGGGGTGGTCAGAAAGGCCTTTTTTATCGCAACCTTTACATATGTCTAGTAGTCTTTGCTTTCTTAATGGACCTACTCCTTTATACTCACGGAGCCATCGCACTGACACAGAATATGAGCTGAGGTTTCTTACGCCTCTTGACGGAACTTGCTAGTAGTGTCACTTGCCAAACCCACGTTATACAAATGTCTATATAGTCTACAATGAGCGGTCAACAGCCCTACTATCACTTTGATAGTCTTCACGTCCTTACTCAATAGGTCTTTGAATTATAAATATGTTACAATTGTTTTCATAATTTTTGCTTTTCTGCTATATAATTCTAAGCGACAGGTATCTAATATTAATTTTTAAACATCCTATAGATTTATTCAGATTTTACCTTTTTAGATATCATGTAATATTTTGTTATTACGTTATTGAGCATTAAAGTATTTATTAATGTTAATGTTGTTACTGTTGAAATGTTGAGTTCCTGAATATTTTGTTAGAGAAGATCAAAGTTTGACTTACGTAGACTACAAAAACTTAAAGCAAAAATGATTCGCAAACAACCCTCAGTTTGGATGTATGCACTGATAACTATTTCCCGTATTAGTCAACATATGTTAAGCAATACATAAAATAAATCTGTTTTGGAACGCTCTTGTTCCGCATAGTCGTAATATTTGTATAAGCCTTTTACCAGTGACTGCAACATTATACCAGCGAAACGTTGGTGTAATCGTATCATCAAAAGCAAACTAAGAAACATGGTAAGTACGATTTTGCGAAAAGTTGACATGCGCCAAAGATCAAACTCTTCCCATTATACACATATGTAAGCATGCTAATTCCTATAGAAGATGAGAACGAGCACATTTGGTCTTTAAGATTCGTTGAAACTGCCATTTTAAAACGCCGATATAAGCGATAATGACGTTTAAGAAACACCGTCTACCGAAACGTGTCGAAACCTGGCACTCTGAGGTTTAACCCATTTAAGAAATGTATTTCGTATCGCTTTATTTCCGCTTTTATTGTCGATAATCTCTTTTGTGTGACATAAAGACGTAAATTTACGGTTTATTCGTGTGCTCTATTCAACCATCGCTTCGGTCAATAGCCTGCGATAAATCATATTTAGGTGAAATTTAAAGAATGTTGAGGGAATTAGAAAGGTTACGTTTGTAATGTTATAAAACTCGTTCTTTATAATATTAACGAGATCCATAATTTTCTTTTATGACAACCGTTAGAGAAACGCAATAGGAAAAACATGATTATTCGTAAAATGACAAAACCTGAAGTTTTGACATCAAAACAATGAAACAATTATACTTATTTCATCAAAAAAAAATGTAAAATGTGCAAGCGCTGTATACTTTAGTGAAACATTGGGTATTCGTAAAGTACACGCCTATTCTAATTTATTGGTATATTACGATTACTTTTCTGACAATAATAAGGTTATTGAACAACAATTTATTAATACTTTAATGATAATTCTGGTATACTCCATAAATGACATCTATGTATAAGTTCCATTATTATCTTATATTCAAACACTATGACTTATATAAAAAAAAATATGAAGACTTTTGAAAATAATTGTATGTATATTTTATTGATTTATTTCTTTGTATTATGTCTAACGATATCAACCCCTGAATACTTTGAAAACTTTAAATAAAATGCCTCCACGGTTTTCCCACAATTTGTATTTTTAAACTTTCAACTCGTTTCATTTGCTATAAATATCCTAAACCATATTTCATAATTTCATTCCAAATTTCAATTAGTCATTTCGCAACACAAGAAATCTTTATATAGATAAGAATAAGAATGCTTGGGCAGTTACAATGTAGGTGCTATATAAACGCTTTTATTATAGAAAGAACTATTGAAAAAGTTGAGATTTAAACAATAATTCAATTTAAATTAAAACTTTTTAGTATAGTGATGGCATCTACCAACGTTTGCTGCATTCTAACCAAATTGAATGTTTTCAAGACTTTGTGTCTTAGACTATCTGCACATCTTTCAACGTACAATATGATATTTCATTATTCAGAAGTAAATTTATATATAATTATTTTACAGAGAGGGGCATTGTGAATATGTAGAAATGGAAGCTTTTGAACATTTGGAATATGAAAGATGAGAAAGAATATTTGGAAGAGTGGGAATATACCGAAAGCTGCTAAAAATTAATAGTAATAAGAATATCTTCAGACATCAAACAATCAATGTCGGAAGAAATAATTCACTAAGAAAAATAATATAAACAGAAACTGTTATCAGAGAAGTTGACAATGAACAGCAAATTGGAAAAGAAGATGACACTGGAAGCAAGAAACAAATAAAAGTAAGAATGCGTGAAGAAAAATAAAGGAAGGAACATTACAATAGACGCTTCACACTTACAATGAAACGACCAATATTGAAAACTTTATTCTCAAATTCCAAATACAAATTAGTTATTTCTAAAGCACAGTGTATTTGCCTTAGATTATATTTTGTTGTATTATATGTTAACTAGTGTTGCGATTAACGTGGTTTCATTCGCCTGTATAGCTATGAGTAAATATTGCAGTTCGAAGCCACATAACGGATGAAACAAATGCTCAAGGTTGCTTTCACAATATGAATGGATACATTTCGTGAAAGGCAGGAGCAAGCAGCTCCGTTCACGGCGTGGCTTTTATAATAGATTACAATTTAGTTTTTGGGCAAATACTTTATTGATAATAATTTATTGATAAAATAAATAGTAAATTGTTTACATACAAACAGGTTGCTGCACGTTTATTCTCGTGAAAGCAATGTGTCATGCACAAGCCCTTTATTCACGCAATGAGTCGCATTATAAAGCGGACGATCTACTGTGAATGATGATGAAAGTTTTGTTACCACCACTAATGTTAACATAAAAATATATTTCCAATTTCTAAAATTTACTCATAATAAAATTGCTGGGTATTCAAATTCAAGTAATGAACCACAGCAATTTGCTTTCCCAACATGTTACAGCTTTTATTTGGAATTGCATGGGACAGTTTAGCTAAGCTATGGCAATATTTCTCGAAATTTATACTGCCAACACCTCTTGGCTATCCTTAAACCAAATAATGCACACAATATTACAAGCAATAATAACGACCAAGAACTATAATAAAATCTAGCTAATTATTAGCTAGAATTTACAAGCATTTCTAATGAAGCCTCCTCCTTGTTAGGACTGCATTCCAAAATATTTATTAAAATTTTTGAGAGTGGGATATTTATGGATTACTTCAGCCCCCGATTCAACTTTTTATTTTGCTGGTAACTAATCGAGTTTATTTTTAAAGTCGGACTTATATTATCAAAACATTACTAACAGAATACTTAAATTTACCGTGTACCTATCTACAAAATAAAAATATACATACCTAAATCTAAAAAACGTAAATTATATTTTGATTACGTGGCAGTGCCAGTGCTAGTGCAAAAAATAATCGAAAACGATGACTAGAACATTTATAATGCGGCTCATAAAATATTCCCCTGTAACCGAAACTATGATGTTCCGCGCTAGATAATAATTATTGTCTCATCCGGAAACGTCAACACTTTCTGTCATCTTATTTGAGTTATGCCTACAGCTTTTCTATAATGAGTTTCCTCTATGGTTCAAATCGAGACGAACTTTTGTTAACTTCGGATTAGTTACATCAAACATGCTGCGTATACCTGTTCGCAACAGGAATATGTATTATCATGTAATCCTCTTATACTCACTTTGCGTCTTTGTAATAGTTTTAAGTTGAGGCACTATTTAAATTTGAGATTGCTTCTCGTTGCCGCTGTATTTAGTAAATTACGACAATAAATAATAGCCTCTTAGTGTCTGGTATCTGTTTAGTAATTAATGGCTCTGGGAATAAATTGTCCTAGCGGAAATAATTTGCTTTATCGATATTACTATAATAAAACCTTAGTTATAGGAGGAGCATTGCCTGTATTTTTGCTTCAACTAAGAGTAAGTAGTATACACTATTACTCATCATCGGTAACTGACTTAAATAGGTAAGAAGCAATAGCAAACTTGTTCTAGAGTATCGATTCCATAAAAGTACGAAGTTCTTGAGATGAAATCTGTAATTTATCGTTGCTATGGTAGAGCATATCAGCAGTTTAAAAGAAATAACGCCTACAAGAAACATAGTAAATTTCAATATAACGTGCTCCTACTTTATTAAACCACAGTCTAAATGGTTCCAGTTTATCATCACAAGTTAATAAATCTTTTGTAGTTTCTCTAGATCTTAGGTATTTGCATAATACGTCTTTTTGTTGTATGTATGTTCAGGATTACTCAACTGTGATAAGAGAAAGAGGTAAACAATTTTGTTGTCTCCATATCAAAGAAATTAAATTCTAATAGTTAGCTTATTAGGAATGTTCCAGCTTTTTTAATTTTATAATTTCTGATAACATTAAATTGCAGAAAACCAATATCCCGTAAATTGATTCACTTCAATTAATGAAGTAGTGCGGTACGCTAACAAACTAAATTCCTAGTTTAATTTCAATTAGTGCTATTTGCCGTTTTGATATAACTCTATCTAATAACGTGAAAGTGAAAGTGAGAGTTAAAACAATAACACCAAGGCTAAAATAACAACCAGACAATAAATCTACTCAGGTACACCTAAATTAAAATAATGTGGGTAGCACATACATGTGTTTAATGGTACTATTGACGAATAAATACGGCCATTAAGCATATCATATTATGTGTGATATCAGTAAACACCGTCAGGAAAGTACATAATGTATGCGTATGTGGGTTACAGAAGGATAACTATCATATAACCACAAATCCTCATTTACTTTAGAATAACATGAGAAAAGTTTCAAGAAAGCTACTATCAGAGAAATACATAGATTGGTTTAACAAAACATTTATTTTTGTTATTTAATTTTGATTAAAAAACAAATACATAGATATTCAGTAATTTCAACTAAAATAAAGATAAAAATTTTAATGTTGCGGCAATATAAAAATTATGAAAGCAGTAGAAAAACTGTTGGAGGAAGAAATAATACTTTGTGCTCAATACAATGTGCGTTAAAACAACATATTGTTCCGTCTAACATTAAAATTATGTTAGAATGTATTGCGGATTACTTACAGTAGTCTTTAAGGTGAGAAACCAATTTTTTTAAGAAAAATGTGGGTACATAACCCACCTTTACAGATGTATTTTCAAGCTGTATACTACAATGTTTATTAATCCTGCACTAAATATTTTCAACAGATCATTTATGATAAAAGAAGCATACATGAGAAATTTGGGGCGCCATCTACTTCTTTTCAGGTTAACCGTCGCATTTTGTAACTACCAAGGAGTGGTGCTGTCGATATTCGAAACGCTACCACTTGACCAGGAGATGGCGCACAGCGAAACTCACGACGATGGCTTTGAGATTTATTTATATCATTTGCATGAAGACGAGGCAATTTCATATTTACCTGGCGTAAAAGCAATATTAAGGTGGTGTTCTTGGCACGAGGCTCCTCCATTGTGCTTACTATTGGACTTGATACCGCAATTGCCCGCCAATGTGAGAAGGTGGAAGGCAACTATGGTTCATAATTTTTGTAATAGCAACTGTGGTAATTATCAAAGATTTTCATGTGATACAACAAAAAATAATGTTCATTTGATAGCATTTAAGGGTTATATTGATAATTGTGTTCATTTAGAAATACATCAAAAAATGCCGCTTTAAATAAAAAAATATATTCAGAATGAATCAAATAGTACAAATCGGTACTTGCTTCGACCAAATTTTACTTTTCAACCCACAAAAATAACTTATTACATTTATATTGTTCGCTCAAACAAAACAGCCTGTCTCTGTATTTAAAATTGTTGTTGAATTTACTATTTTTTGGTTGAATCAATGCACGTATTTTTCTAAGTGTAATCACAAGTTTCATGAAGATTTATGGAAGACCTAATAAATTTTGCTTAAGCACATAAAAAGAACGATTGAAGGTTAATGAAATTTCTGTGTGATTGATGTTGAAATTGCATTTCAAAACGAAATAACCAATTCGTTACATGTAGACACAGATAATTGTTTATTGCACAGAGAAAACCATTGGAATGAAATTGAATTCGTGTCTTCATCTTTATCTAATAAGAATTATTAAGATTAATGTTAACAAAACTTATTTGTAAAACGGGAAAAAAATAAAATCTCTGCTCAAAATAACTAAAGAAATGAGCATAAGAATGTATCTCGAACATATTATAATGTGGATGGGAACTCTGACATGCAAAAGCTACCTATAGTTAGAAGGTGTGTTAACATTGATATAAGTTATTGACATATTCACAAATATGCTAATAAATAAGTAAAATAGATACCGATGTAGCTGCTATTATTCGCAAAATTATCCTTGCGGAGAATCTATAAGTAAATGTGCTGATGGAAAACACATTTATGCTATACACTGCGGAAATATTGCAAATGGCTGCGGGTAACGACGCAATTCTAAGGTCAAATAACGACTGTCGTCAACAGTAATTAGCACAAAGTCCGTATTTTTTTTTTCCTGCTGACATATGAGTTTACATTTGATGCGCTGTTCCTGGTAGGCACATAAATAGCCAATTACTTACGTATCTAAGCAAAGCTCCCACGTATAGATCGATTTGCAATTAAAACCGGTTCCCTTAGGTGACGTTAAAATGCAAATGAGCCTACGATTAATTTTTGTTGTGGATGTGGTTTGCATGTAAAGAGAACTAGTTTCGCCATATCGAGTTGTAAATTAGTTTAAAGCTATACCTACAGCTGCTTATCATATAATCGAGAATACACAATTAACCTTGCCTTATGTAAAATGTCATTAATAACCAAAACAATGGCTGCTTAGTTGCGGATAGAGATTGAGCGTGTCAGGGACACATGGGCGAAATATAAATAATTAATTAAGTATGTTATGATATCTTCAGTTCAATATATCGGAATATGTACTTAGGTGTAGGTTTTCAAAACATTAAGGTGTAGGGAAGCAGAGAATTATTTGACGCTTTAAGTACAATATAAAACTTCGGTAGAATTCGTTGATTTTATTGTAACTCAGAAACAAGACAATTTAATTTCTACAAAAATTAAATTTTCAGTGTAAATGCTATTTTAATACTTAATATTGTGTTATTGTTTAGGTAATTGTTCAGTTTATATATTCTGGCTGATGATTCGGCTAAATCAAGCCGAAAAATCGTACATATGTAGCTATGTAAGGATTAAAGGGAATCTTTTTCTTATATATGAATTAAACAAGCTACAACATAAATCTTCTTCAAACGTTTTATAAAAGGCACTACACCCAGAAAACCTACTGTGTTGAATTAACAAAATGCTCCTTGTCGAATTTTTTTGTTTATTATGACCAAAATTTGAGTTAAACCAAAGCAATTTCTCGGGTTCTATAAAAAAACTTAGCTTGAATTTGTTTAGTTAAATTAAAGTGTCAACTTGTTCAAATTAACAATGAAAATGGTTCCTTTAATATTACTAGAAAGCGACACGTTTTTTTTTCCATTCAACTAAAAATACGGTGACATAGATAAATCTGAAGCGTTAAATAAAATTACGTTTTGGATCGTGGAGACTGAAGAATTGGAGTACGATAGTAGCACACCTATTTTGTAGTAATTTTCTCCCTGCGTAATACAGCACGCACATACACGCTAAATACTTACATGTATTACAGAAATTGTCCCATAGGTGGCGCTGCTCTTATTTCATTCCAGTAACAGCACATATTCAGCAGATATAGTAAGGTAAATATGATTATAAATTATAAATGTGGTATATTTACCAGGATAATATCTATAGAGCGTTATGTGAAAAAGACTCTCTAATCACAATACGGCGGCGAAGCGATCCTTGAGATCAACCCCCAATGTGCCGGACCTTGAATAAAGTAAAATTTGGTTGACTCAACCAAATCGCTTTTTTTGTGTATACAGAGAGAGTTGTGTATAATTTTTTGTGTGATACGTTTCAAAGGATTCAATTGACTCCTTGCTAGAGTTACCACAACAATATAAAGTTGTTGCACTAACAACAAATACCTAACAATTTTTGGGATCGCCATATACAATCCAACAGCGCAGGTACTTTTTTTTCTGAGTGTAGTTGATCAAGATATTATTTTTTCTTTATTTCCTGATTTCAAAATACTCTCTTTTAAATGACATTTTTCCAACAGGAACATTTTCTCTTCTCTTCCAAGTACAATGATAGCAACATAAAACGTATTTTCTGGAAGAATAAAAGGTTACCATTAAAAAAAGAGTAGCAATTGCTGATATCACAGTCAAAAAAAAAATGGTTATTCGCGATAGAGTGGATAAAACTATGAGCCCGAATGCGATGTTCAGTGCTCGCTTCGCTCGTGCTCTAAACATCGCGTTGGGGCGTAAAAAGTTCACTTCACCCACTGCTTCATAAATATTTTTATTTTCCTAGGGTTCATTATAAAAACAAAACGTGTTTGGATGCTTTTCAAAATATAATTTAATATCGCAATTATTGTGCCTTATATTATTACCTGTCGACACCCTGTATAAGTTAATTTTTGAGAAATAAATTATAATTGTACAATTACAGCGGTTGTAGTGTTAATTTTAGATCTGCTGACAATCGAGAAGAGAATGCATTTGCTCGTAGATTATTGCATGAATAATTAAGGCAACAGAACTCCTCATTGACATGATTCGTTACAACTATACTGTATAATTAACAGTAACGTCAACAATAAAATCGAAATTACGTCTGTGAGCGTACTTGTTGATACCACCGCGTGGTGGTAATTATAAACGAAAATGCGCTATTAATTTGAAAAGCAATCCAATCGGCTATAGGTAAAATTCATCGTTTAATATAAGAGCCATTGATCCAACTATATTTCACTTCTTTATTTGGTTGTCTAATTAACTACACTACTTTACTAGGCTATCTACTATTAACTAAATTACAAAATAAATAAAAAAACAAAAAAAATGGACCGGTGTGAACTTGGCAAGCAACTTTATTAAGAAAAAATAAACGTAGTACGGTTCGATTGTACTTCGTTTGTACCCGTTTGTACCACCTTCAGTTTCGTTTGTACCTCAAAGGTTAAAAAAATAGAAAGGGTTAAAAAAAAAATCAGCAAGCAAGTACAAGATATTCAAAAATGGACAACGTCATTCGAAAGAGCATTGTTTGTACCCGTTTGTACCACCTTCGTTTTCGTTTATACCTCAAAGGTTAAAAAAATAGAAAGGGTTAAAAAAAAATTCAGCAAGCAAGTACAAGTTATTCGAAAACGGGCAACGTCAATCGAAAGAACATCGTTTGTACTCGTTTGTACCTCCATTTAAATCGTTTGTACTTCCACCAAACCGGAAGTAGAAACATTTGAAAATAAGTAAGTTGGCGAGAGAAATTTCGCTAATTTTTGAGATATCGAAAAACGGCCAACGCTATTCGAAAGAGCATCGTTTGTACCCGTTTGTACCTCTTTTTACATCGTTTGTACTTCAACCGAACCGGAAGTAGTGACAATTCAAAATGTGTCAAAGAGTGAAATTTGGCTATTTTTTAAGATATCAAAAAACGGCCAAGGCTATTCGAAAGAGCATCATTTGTACCCGTTTGTACCTCTTTTTACATCGTTTGTACTTCAACCGAACCGGAAGTAGTGACTATTCAAAATTTGTCAAAGAGTGAAATTTGGCTATTTTTTAAGATATCAAAAAACGGCCAAGGCTATTCGAAAGAGCATCGTTTGTACCCGTTTGTACCTCTTTTACCATCGTTTGTACTTCAACCAAACCGAAAGTAGAAGCATTTGAAGATATGAGAGAGAAATTTCGCTAATGTTTGAGATATCACACAACGGGCAATGCCATTCGATTCAATTCGTTGAATATGTCGCTACGCGACTCAATTGAATATCTTTCTTTATAATCTGCCTAGCAGAGGTCCATAATAATTAGATAATAAGAAAAGTATAATTGGTGTTAAATGCATATATTTACAACCGGTATCTGCAACCAAAGATATGGAAATATATAATAAGGGTTGGTTTAAAAACAACATACATATTTAAGAATATACTTAAAGGTCTCACAAAGTAAAAATTAAATACATAGTTAATTAATAAATAATGGTCACATTACTAGGTTGTCTGACCTAATTTGGCAAAATGCAGAATATCTGTATTTCTATGTTTTCTAAAATAGGGGATGGAATCTTGGTCAATTAAGACAAAAATGTATCATAAATATTGAAAAGAACTACTTCAGACTTCGCTGAAGTACAAACGATTTCAAAAAAGGTGCAAACAGTTGCAAACGATATTCTATCGAATAGTAGCGTTAGCCACTTTGCGATATCTCAAAAATTAGCAACATTTCTCTGTCCGAGATATTTTCAAATGTCTCCGGTTCCCTTTGAGGTACGAACGATTTAAAAGGAGGTACGAACGAGTACCTTGGCCGTTTTTTGATAACTCAAAAAATTGCCAAATTTCTCTCTTTGACATATTTTGAATTGGCTCTACTTCCGGTTCGGTTGAAGTACAAACGATGTAAAAAGAGGTACAAACGGGTACAAATGATGCTCTTTCGAATAGCCTTGGCCGTTTTTTGATATCTTAAAAACTAGCCAAATTTTGAATAGTCACTACTTCCGGTTCGGTTGATGTACAAACGATGTAAAAAGAGGTACAAACGGGTACAAACGATGCTCTTTCGAATAGCCTTGGCCGTTTTTTGATATCTTAAAAAATACCCAAATTTCACTCTTTGACAAATTTTGAATAGTCACTACTTCCGGTTCGGTTGAAGTACAAACGATGTAAAAAGAGGTACAAACGGGTACAAACGATGCTCTTTCGAATAGCGGTGGCCGTTTTTCGATATCTCAAAAAATTAGCGAAATTTCTCTCGCCAACTTACTTATTTTCAAATGTTTCTACTTCCGGTTTGGTGGAAGTACAAACGATTTAAATGGAGGTACAAACGGGTACAAACGATGTTCTTTCGATTGACGTTGTCCGTTTTCGAATAATCTTGTACTTGCTTGCTGAAATTTTTTTTAACCCTTTCTAATTTTTTTAACCTTTGAGGTACAAACGAAAACGAAGGTGTACAAACGGGTACAAACAATGCTCTTTCGAATAGTTGTCCTTTTTGAATATCTTGTACTTGCTTGCTGAATTTTTTTAACCCTTTCTATTTTTAACCTTTGAGGTACAAAAGAAACTGAAGGTGGTACAAACGGGTACAAACGAAGTACAATCCAACCGTACTACGTTTATTTTTTTTTAATAAAGTTGCTTGCCAAGTTCACACCGGTATTTGAGAACGAAAAAAAATATGTACTGCATTCGATACCATGGAATGATATAATTTTATAAAAATCTAAAACAAAACACACTTAACAGCAAAACTAACCAATGGAATATACAGATGTTGACTTTACTCAGATATCTTCAATTTTTAAATATAGCAATAAAGCAAACAGATTGCAAGAATTCACTAAATTACAAACAAGCTGGTAAAGTAAAAAAAACGTAAAAAATAAGTTTAACACTGCTTCCTTTTCGTCTTATTTTAAAAAAAGTTGTGACTACTTTCTTGTCCCCAGTGTACTCGATTCGCTTAACTACATATCGCTATCAAGCGCGGCTCGTGCATGCGTCATCTAGGAGGCTATGCTGTGAATCGAATTTCTTCGTATAACTTCGTAACTACCTTCGTAACGTAGTATCTTCCACACGATATTTTACGACAAACTTTGATCATGTCATAGCCTCCTCAATGAGTCATGCACCGGCTGTCCCTAATCTATATAAAGTCTAAGGTATCCCTGAAGCTTAACTTCGTTAAGATTTGATGAATAAATTTATAAATGTTATCAGTGTTGCTCTAAAATTCAATTTCTGAAGAAGATATATCCGTTTCTTTCATTTAATTTCTTTTGCAACCTGTTGTTAGTGGTCTCCGCATTTGCATTACCTTCTCCCATAAAATCTGAAAACAGTTCTGTCTCTGAACACCTAAACTCCCAATCAAATAAGATTTTCATTTGAAGTTTCTATAGACTATAAGTACAAGACTTCGCTTGTGATTAACAGTTATCCCGCTCAATTATATCAAGCTCATTCATTACAATTTTTAAAAAGAAAATGATTGGACACATAAAATACCCAATCACTTCGCGCTATACGAATAAATAAAATTAATAATTTTATTAATTCAGGGCAATAGTTTCGGGATATGTGAATTTCCATTCTCAATCGAAGACCGAATGAATAAAGAGAAGAAAAATAACTACTACTACTACCTAAACATACGTTATCTCTGTCTAAAAGGGTTAATGATTCACATTGTGAATGTGGTGAGGTAGATTCAACGGGGCATGTGTTATTAGTGAGTGGATATTCTCACTAATAAATTGCGATCACGTACGGAAGTTACGGCATTAGATAAGGCACGAATGAATACAGAGAAGAAAAAAAAACTACTACTACTACCTAAACACACGTTATCTCTATTTAAAAGGGTTAATGATTCACATTGTGAAAGTGGTGACGCAGATTCAACGGGGCATGTGTTATTAGTGACTGGATATTCTCACTAATAAATGGCGGTCGCGTACGGAAGTTACGGCATTAGGTAAGTGGTTAAATTGGCCACGACGCCAAAGAGATATTGAGGGTTAATGAGTTGGTCGAATGGTGGGAATGTTTTAGTAATACTATTAAAGAATTAAATTGGTTACGGCATGATATTTAGATAGTTAGTGTGGTAGTACGTATTTATAAACGAATAGTAGATACTCTCTAGTTCTCTGAATTGGTGTTAAATTATAGCTTTTAGATAATGACAACACGGGCGTATAAATCTTAAATTTAATTAATATTATATATAAGTATAGCATATAGTACAAAGATTATGCACACCAGATCGCACAAATTTATCTTACCACGTCTGAAAGAAGAACCCTCATTAAAATTGGTCACCGACAACAAAATAGTCCACCGTTTCGGATCATAACGACCTCTCCTCTTCCCACAAACTCTGTATTTCCGTTTACCACTCGACGGTTCGGTCAAAAATTCGTCAAAATCCGGCATTTTTTTTTTATATTCCCCCGGGGCACCAAAAATAACAATTATTACGAACGCCGCACTAATTATTCCGACATGTCGAACCCACTCAAGTGGGTGTCCACTGCATATTCCAAACCTAACGTGAAGGTCTATAACGAGCGCCAAAATCTCGATAAAACGCAAAACGTCGCACGTTGCCGAAAAACTCACTCACAATGCGTTCTATCTAGTCGGCGGGTCATAAACAAAAAAAAATCAGAGACACACGTCGCGAAAACCGACGACGCATTGATCCGTTGCCAAAACATTAAATCTGACCTAGGAACGAACAGATGGACAGTTGGATAAACACAGGAATGGCGTACGGTTAATGATATAATACGTGCGTTCACTGCCCACTTGGTGCGATTTCGAATTCAGCGAGAGTGGTCCGGTAACAAATTGCAGCGTATGTTGATGTAAATTGGATCTCTTCAATCAGAGATCTCAATTGGTGACCACTCTTGCGTCAAATGCAATTGTCTATCGTCAATAAAACAACATAAAAACGCTGCGCGAACAAAGAAGATGTATGCGTATTGGTTGAATCAGAAAAGAGGATGTGAGGAATTATGTTATATCTATCCTGCTTTTAGAACATGGATCCAATAAATATATTAAAGGTAGATTTCCAAAGCACGCGACAGACGGCAAGAACACTTGTGATAACGAAAAATGACATATTTCGTAATGTTATTATAGTATTGTCTGCCGTGTGATTTGGAAGTCTACCTCCACACCAAACATCGCCTTTGGTATGGCTTTTTTTTTGCTATGGAAGCCGCAATGACATAGAGTCTGCAACCTCACTTATTTTACCAATTGAATTATACCAGCTATGCCAGTATCTCTAGATTCATTTTTTGACTTGTTAGAAATTACTTGTCTTTTGCATTCAGTGCCTCGGATTCATGCAGAATGTAATAAGGGGCCTCTCAAATTCTATTGCATAGTCTGCAGTTGGTATTTTCAGTGTTGATCCCAGTTTTCTGTAGGTATCTTTCCAGTATACAGACTGCTTACATACTCTCGTGCGGTGTTTTTAGACACACCTAGTACAAGTTCTGTTCAATATATGCGACAAAATTTAAGAGCTGATTCCTGAGGTTATTTTGATCATAAAAGTTCATATGAGTATGTATGTCCAAAACGGTTTGGTTTTAAAGTTATTGAATGTTTAATAATAAATTATCAACTAAGACTAACACGATATAATATCACAGTTGGTTCTTCAAAAACTATTGTGTTGAGAGGGAATTGTTTATTTGTCATTTCAATATTTGTCAATAGTTGTCAGAGTATTCATTCAGTTTATTGCCAGTTTCTGTTTTCTAAAATGAATTACACGAATGCTGAGATGTGTGATATGCATTTCGTTTACGATCTTGCCAATGGAAATTCGCGTGCTGCTAGACGTCTTTATGAAGAACGATACCCGAACCGTATCATCCAGCATCATTCAATATTTGCCAGTCTTCACCAACGTCTTAGTCAAACGGGAAATTTTAAAAAACGGACGACTGATAACGGGCACCCATCTACAGTGAGAACTCCACAAGTTGAAGGAATGGTACTGAATGAAATTGAGAAACATCCTACTACAAGCACCAAAAAATTGCGTTTGCTTTAAACATTAGTCAGGCCACGGTTTGGAGAACATTGAAAGATCAACTGTTGTATCCATATCACATTCAACGGGTGCAGGCACTTTTGCCGGCAGATTTTCCGCAAAGAGTGGCTTTTTGTTAATGGATGCAACACAAAATCGCACAAAATCCTGACTATTTGGCTCAAATATTCTTCACCGACGAGGCTACTTTCTCTAGAAACGCGATTATTAATTTTCATAATAATCACATATAGGCCGAAGAAAATCCGCACGAACTAGTGAATATTCGTCATCGACATCAATTCTCTGTCAATGTGTGGACCAGAATTGTTGGAGATCACTTGATAGGTCCACTTTTTTTACCGGTGCGCTTAAATGGCGAGGTATACCGCAATTTTCTTGAAGAGGAGCTACCATTACTGCTGGAAGAAGTTCCGTTGCAATCAAGATTACAAATGTATTTTATGCATGACGGTGCTCCAGCGCATTTTAGCTTAGTTGCTCGCGAGTTTTTGGACAATACGTATCCAGATCGGTGGATAGGACGGGGAGGTCTACAATCGTGGCCTCCTCGGTCTCCAGACTTAAATTCTTTGGACTTTTTTCTCTGGGGTCACCTTAAATCATTAGTTTATAAGACTCCCATTCAAAATGTCGATGAATTGAGAAATCGTATTATCGCAGCTTTTCAAACAATTCGAAATACCCCTAGTATTTTAGAATGGACTCGCCAGTCAATACGATGGAGGATAGAAGCTTGTATTGCAGTTGAGAGCGGTCATTTTCAACAGTTAGTATAAGTTGTTTTACTAATTATTTTGTTAATTTCTAATAAAAACATTAATTATGTTAAGTTACTATTAAACATTGTACAACTTTAGAATTAAGCGATTTTGGACATATGTTCTTATGAACTTTTATGATCAAAATAACACCAGGAATCAGCGCTTAAAGTTTGTCGCATATATTGAGAATCACCCTGTATATGAAGCAGATGATCCCTTTCTTGCTAACTCATAGGCTTTTTCGTTTCCTTCGATTACTGAATCTCCGGGCATCCACAGCACTTTATTGCGGTCTGTCAGGCTATTCAATTCTAGAATACATTCTAACTAACCAGTCTTGATTGTGTCTTGGGGTTCATTAGTGCTCTCAGTATCGCCTAACTGTTTGTCGAAATATAGATCCCCTTATTTTCATAATCCCTCTGATTGATTTCAGTTGCACAATACAATATTATGTATACCCCTGGCATATTTTCCTAGTGGAAAGGTTATCAGTCTATTTCTCAGTAGATTCCAGCTCCCATCCCGATTTTAATCCGTCTGTAAACCACATCAATTCTGTCCGATCTGTGACTTGCACATAGAAATTTCTGTTAAGGTACGTGTCCACTAGCAACAAAATCGCGACACTGGTCTCAGAAACAACTTGCAAAGATGTGTCTGCATTGTAAGCTAAAACATCAACTGAAACATCACAAAATTTAAAATATTAAAGCCGATTGCGTATATTATTATTATTATATTTATTATATTTATATTCTGTCAATCTGGCGAACCAAATTATCGTATTACATTTTTTAAAACAAAGCAAGAAGAAAACAGACAAATGTGGATGTGAAACTAGATCTCAAGAAGATGCAATCTTGGAATTTATGAAACAGTTGGAATTAAAATCCGAAGATCCTAGCCAGCTTGATAAATTCATGCGAATGTCAGCACCTGATTTTGATCATTGGAAATTGTAGGACCGACGATTACGAAGCAAGATACCAAATCGGCTATCCCGAGCGAGACGAGTGGTGGAAAACGCCTTATGCCTAATAGATTCCGTATATTAAGAAAACCAATTGAGAAAATCATATTTAATGTCTCAGCAATATGAGTACTGCATAATTTTCTTTTGTCGCGTGGAAGTAAATTATGTGCCTCCTAGGTATTTTTGATACTGATAACACACCAGATGACTGGAGGACTCGAATGTCTCAATCAAATCTTTTAGATGTAGAACATGGAAATGCTCATAATTATTCAGCAAATGCTGCTAAAGAGATGAGTGATGAATTTAGATAATTTTTTATTTCCCCACAAGGAGAGGTGTACACTGGCAGTATCAAAACATCTAAAACTATTTATGAACAATGTTTTTAGTTGATCTTTATGTTAGTAGCTAATAAATATATGTGTTAACTTATTTTAAAACTTATTAACCATTATTGATAGTACAACAGTCTTTTTATTGGAATGACCAAATTGAATAAAGTTGATAGTTTCAAAAAAAAAGAAAAACCCCCAAGGGTTTGGTTTTTTTATTATTTTTAGTGCCCCTTGTTTTTTTTTTATTTATATACACTGCTGTTCACTCAAGCAATAAATATCGCAATTTTATTCCTTGTGAAGACGCACCTTTAAAAAGATATCTCGAAAAAATGTGGTCTCATATCATTCCAAAAAGATTATATTCAACGCGATATTGTTGTGTCACTTGGTAGTTTCTACAATCCTAGATGACCGTATTATTATATTAGCTACACCGTTATCACCAAATGAAGAGCAGATAGATCTCTAGCATTCCACAATGTTGCTGTAGAATAGTCCTCACTGATGTTGTTATTCCGAATCACGCAAGCATACATAAGTGATCACGGGCTATCATATTTTCCCATAAGCTCTTCTAGCCAACATGCGTGTTGTATCCGTCTTCGTTTTAATTCTCTGAAGCTTGAATTCTAAGTGAGCTTACAGTTAAGACACTTTTTCACTAACAATTCTTCACTTCTTAGTTTTGGTGGTCCAAGACTATCCAACTTCCTCCTTCTCGTGAATACTATTGTAATCGTTTTGAAAGGGGTGATATTTACATCCCCCTCTTCCATCTTTGCTTATACAACTTGTACACTACAACTACTTTGTCGTTTACTCTGGGTTAGAATGACAAAATTATCTGTGTACCCCAAAGTTATATGCTCTTCACTGTCCAGTTTTATTAGCAGTTCGTCCGCAATCAGATTCTACATCAGAGGAAACAAAACCCTATCCTATGGACATCCTTTTCCCACCTAAGCCACGCGTGTCTCTCCCATGATAGGGTTGGCAGTACTTTCGAGTTTTTCCAGATAAATGAATTTAAAGCTTTCAAATCTCTACAAGCTAAATTATTATGTAAACACGGTGAACAACGTCAATATTTGCTACAACTTTTCGTTACTTCACCTCCATCGTATGAAAACTATTCCAACAACACTGGATGCCAGAATGTACAATCAACAAACTCTCATCAACGCGTCATCGCCGTCCCAACTCCGAATAATTACGTGAACGAAAGTGGAGACTTTGCACGCACCGCCACACTAATGCGTCCTCTTTAAATATAGCGCCGTTTGGCCCTGGTCCAGTGTTAGAATCTCTTTTGCTGTTCTATGAATACGGCTATTTCTGTATAACCTATCGTCTCGGCCACATCCTGTTGCAATAATTGCGATTGCAATATGTAATTTCAGAATGTTCGGCGAATTGTTCGAACAAATGATGAGGTCGCCAAAACGGGTCCAATATTGCAGGAAAGACCATGCTGTGCCTGAGGTGAGCAGAAAACGAAAAGTCTGCGATTGATTTGTTCGATGTTGCTTTAGGTGTTGTTTGTACAAATAAACAAATCAACTTTAATAGTGTAACCAAAGGCGAGTTGATTGATAAATAACGAAAAGCTTTCATAGCAACGAGTTGCATAAATAGTTTAGTCAAAAGCGATTGAAAATCGCTGGATATTACCTTATAACACGTTTTAATCACATTTTAGGTTATTATTGATCTTATGAAGCCTACTGAAAATTATGTAGACGCAGCTATACCTTTCATGAGCTGGTTTACATTTCTCAGTATTGCGGTAGGTCGTGATTTATTTGAACACCTCTCAAAAAAAACATAATATGTGAACTATGCACAACGTCACTTTGCCTGTATATAATCACCCTTTAATATACCCTAATCTCATTTCCCATAATAACAATTAATACTACAACAATAGTTATCTATCCAGATAAGCATTAATCGAAAAAAATCCTGATAGATTAATTAGCAAGCCTTTAAATTCATCCACGAGTTAATAATAAACGTACGCTTTCAATTAAGGACAAATTTATTGCTAAGTAAAGACATAAACCGCAGAACAGGCAATTGCCAATGTTGAAAGTGAAAATTTATTTTTTCAAGAGATTCTAATAGGAGTATCGATTCTTCATCTACATTTTTCGTCAAACTCACCTGCTTGAGCATACTTCCCCGATTTTGGTGTTGATGTCATAGTTCAGTGATTATTTCCCGGGCATCTTCATTGCTCCGACACCTACACACACTCACCAAGAATATTTTTCGCCTAGTCGAAGAACCGAGGTCTACATGTTCATTTAATTATAAATGTTTCGTAAATCACGTGCGGCGACAGCATCCCGTTCATAAAAACCCCGGAAAATATAAACACGAGCACCGAACCGAAACCAACCAAGACTTCAATCTAGCAGCAGAGTGCTGTCATCTACGACATTTGACACAAAAACAATCGATCGATATTCTTGAGAGCTCTGATCAGTCGGTAATATCGGTCTTATTTCCCTGATAAGAAGATAAGATAAAAAAGGTGAAAATTTGCAAAATGCATGCATAAATTAATCCCCAATATGGGAAATAAATGCGGTTTCATCACATATGCTTTAAGAAACCACTCTCTTGTTTATTTTTATTTATAAGCTGGTTAATTAAATTTTGGTGGTAGTTAAATATTTTATTTTAATTTTTCATTAATTTTTAACCAATCCAAGTAATAACACATGCGATGAGGAAAATGTTCAAATGTCGTAATTGATGCAATTATATCTATGTTCAAACAGACGTTACTTTTATAAGTATAAATAAATTACAACCCATAAATGTCTGGTAACACATAAAAATTATCAGAAGAATAAATTTATTATATTTCACGACCAATTATCAGAAATATTGATATTAATACCACAATTCAATGAACTCGGTGTTATCGAAGAGCTCCCGTCCAAAAAAAAACTTGGCAATGGCATGTTGCCGAATTTCATCTTGTACCTGAAATTTAATTCATCTTTTCTAATCCAATTCTTTAAGGTTTCCTAATAATAATATACCGTTTTTATGCGTAATGATTTACAAAGAAAAATCATGAATACTAAGCAATAGCAATGTTTAGTAGCAATCTGGAATAGAATCAAGTAGTATGCAATCCGACAACGTCGCAACCAGCTGTCATACGTGTATAAACGTCAAATTCACGAGAGCTTTAATTATCAAATATTGATGTTCTTTGCTTGAATATAATAATACGTAATGTTTCACAGAAACAATAAGTAAGTATCGATAGAGTTTACGTGATTAGATTTAACGCTCTCTTTCACAGACATTGAATAAAACTTTAAGAGCAAGCATGAGATGATATTGGGAAAATGGGCAATTCTGGTCTAAAACAGCATTTGGAAACTGCTAAGAAAACGGGTGTCCTTAAAATATCTAATAATTTAAATGACTTCCCGCCGGGATTCCTGCAGTTAGAAGGGAATTTGCGCACGCTAGACCTATCGGACAATAAGTTTGTCACGCTACCTAATGAAATCAGCAGGTTTATCCATTTGAGACACCTTAACTTGCATAAAAATAAGCTGAGTAAGATACCTGACTGTATTGGTGCTTTGACGAAGTTGGAAACTTTGAATTTATCACATAATAACCTTACGTATTTGCCCAGAACAATCACAAATCTTATACATTTGAAGAATGTAATTTTGAGTGATAATCATTTCAAGGAGTTCCCTGCAGTATTCTGTGGATTGAAGCATTTGGATGTGTTGGACTTGTCAAGAAATGAAATTAGGGCTGTACCTTCGGAAATAAGTGGATTGCATGTGACTGAGTTGAACATGAATCAAAATCAGATATCAGAATTGTCGCTACAGATCATCAATTGCCCACGACTAAAAACATTGCGTTTAGAAGAAAATTGCTTACAGTTAGGTGCTATACATTCCAGGTAAAATTCTTGTTGCCTAAATTCAGGTATTTTTTAACTAATTTTTTTTATTTTTAGAATTTTAACGGATACAAACATTTCAAATTTAGCTTTGGAAGGTAATTTGTTTGAAATGAAGCAATTAACTGATATGAACGGTTACGATGCATATATGGAAAGATATACAGCAGTCAAGAAGAAGTTGTTTTAGGTATTGATTTCCATAGCGTAATAAATATGTGTGTGTAACTCTGCTCAAGCTCAAATTATCTCTTGTAATGCGTGTGAAAGAATATATTGAACTGCTGAGTGCAAGGAACTTCATTACATTTTTATATTAAAAAGTGAAAGGTGTCAAAAATATTTTATATATACATTAATGAATAATCTACATGTTGCATATCCACTTTCAAAGTATTACACTACTTTATACACTTACTCAATATTAATTTATCACAAAGAAATGCTAAAATATCATATTTACATCTAATTTTAATGATATGTGATATATGAAAGCAATTCCTATATTTTGAAAGCTTAGAAGAAACATTTTTTAAATTTATTCTATTGAAATTTTTACCATGATTTTGCATAATGTTAATGTGCTCATAAAATACATAGTATTAAGAAAAAATCAATTATAAGTAACTACTATGGAAGTCTATCTTTCGTTTATTGTTATCTTTTTTTTTCAAACAATATCATTTTTATAAGGTTTTGTAAAGAAAAAAGAAAATGTCATTAATATTTATAGATAGCAAAATGATTGGACGTCTAGATTTTACTTTTTTCTAATAAATGAGTGTTGTGTTACTACTGGTTATATAAGTGGTCCAAGTTATTAAATACCAAGAAAAAGTCCTTAGAATATAGCACCCGCGACAACCCAAATAATTAAAATAATTGTAGTGTCATGGTTCGCTTTCAATGTTCTAAGTGTTGCATGAATATTGTTCACTTATTCAACCAAATGAATAAATTAAAAGATGGGGAAACTTATGAGACAATCAGTGTTGATGTCAAGTCTATTACGTACATACATGCAAGTATAACATAAAATATATATAATGGTAATACTGTTAATGATATGAATATTATTAAATGGTGTTCGATGTTTTAAATCTAGTCAATTGTCGATGAAACATTTTAAATGAAATGAAATAATGTGTGAACTACCTTACTAATCAATTCTTCTCTAAAGAACTCAGACGGGGATGCGAACTTCCATACTTTACATTATTATGATTGGCTCAATCTAATTTGAATCAACCGATTAATCGTAAATAAGTACTGAATACTAACATTTAGGAAATCCGTGATTTTGTTGTAGCTCGAAAATTACACAGTATTTTTGATATAATAGTTGAACCAAATATATATATTTTTATCAATTTTTATTGTTATTAATTTATTAGTATTTATATATTTGTAAGATGAATTAATTATCATTTGCAAAGGTTGTCCAGTCAAGTATCGATACATAGCAAGAAGAGGGCATAGGAAAAAAGCAGCAGCACAACTGTCAACGTCAACTTAACGTTGACATTGACATTTTATAGGCTTATGTCGAAATTTGAAATGACAACTGAATATTTGTAGGTCATTTATTTGAACGATTTTTGTAATACTTTTGTATTTTGGTTGATTCAAAATCTAAATGATATTCCTCTATATTGGCTGTTTTATACATGATGCTGCTGCTGCGCGTATTTCTTAAAATTATATATACATATATATTTACCAATTAAATCTACCTATTTCTTATTTTGGTATGTATTTTTATACACTATTCACATTATATCAGTGGCGGCTCGTGACTTTTAAAATAAGGGAAATGATTACGAAAGGAACCAATTTGACAGATAGATGCGGCCATAAATTATTTCGTAATAATTTCCCTTGCTTGAAATACACCAATCGCTACTGCATAATTCCTATTCCATAAGCGTTATGAGTTTCAAATTCACGCACTTAAAGTTTTACGCCTCAAGTGTACTTCTAAACATATTTATATATCTCGCCTCTACAATTAAAATGGAAAAGAAATTTGTATGGTAGCACATTTACTATTTCTACATATTTATAAAATACATATGATTCAACCATTGCTTTTCGTTTTTATTTATGCTAATCCTACACCTTCTATGGAGAATTTAAAGTCGTCGCATTTATCCTGTAATTGCGGGAATTTTAAATTTTATATTTAATGAGAAAAGAACACTAATGTGAGCGCCAGATGGCTCAGCTATCTTCTTTTATTTACGCCAACAAACAGTGTGTCAGAGAGGGGATTACAATCTCGACTCAAAAAGACCGCTGCTTATCATCTGTGTTAAAAGTAAGTACGTCCTGTGTGAAATTTGATTGGTAATAAAGATATTACTGTTATTATTAAATAACAATACAGCAAGAAACAAATAAAATGACAATAAGTTGAGTTAAAAACGCGGTAGAATTACTTCAATAATAATGCTTAATTATTCTCCATTACTCCGAACGAGGATAAACAATAGAAAATCAATGATTTATATTACTAATAAAAATTAAAACAGTTTTCTTGGTCTTCAATAAGCCCTAAGAATTTGTTTGTATTGTAAATGCGAATAAATACGCGCCACACATCCAAATTATAAACAATGGAAATGCGTAGACTGCGTAGATATTGTCTATTTTTATAATGGGGCGTCCTAACTTATTACTTCTAGATTGTTAGCGTTAAAATAACCTTTGCAGATACAAATTCTTTGAAAATAAAGTATAATACCAAGAAATATACGTGAGTCCAGCTAAATTTCATTATGTAAAGGTAAATAGACATGCAATAGTTTGCCAGTAAAATACAATTTAGTAATTTAAATTTTTCTAACGTTTCCATGTAAAATAGAATCCGCTTCGTTTCAATAAGTGCTCTAATATAATTGAGGGGTTATAAAGAAAATATGATTCATGCTACCCTCCATCATCGTTCGTAAACATTATACATATATATTTACTATTATAATTTCCAAACATCCAAAGTATTCACCTCTCTATTCGCTATTTTATTTCATGACATTCTGGCTGAACGCACCGAGGTGTGTTTTGTTTTCATGTAGTGGAATAGCAACAAGATTCGCCGGGTGTGATTTCAGTTTGTCAAATGCTAACCATCCTTGCAGTCGCTCTCTTTCTCACTACGGAGAACCAACGGCGGCCAGTAAGCGATGACCTGATATTTACCGCCGACGATACGTGTAGAATATCGACTTCGGGTGGTATTGTTTATGGCAGTCTGCTGTGTTGTGTATTACGCAAAAAGCGTTTTTCTTGAGAATAATTCGATTTTCGGCGTACCGTGACAGGCTTTCGTCTTATCTCAGAGGTAATAACACGTATTCCTATTAATTGGCGTGACTTTAGCATTGTCAAAAATATTTCCATGCTTTGTATTTTTAACCCAGATGGTCCCCGCGTTTATGGTCTGTTTTTGTTTACCTTCCGCGTAATACTCTGTGTTTATACTCGTATCTGTATACCGTAATTGCAAATACTTAAGTAAGTGCATATTAATGGAATGCCGGCTAATTATCGTAAGTATGAATTTTGCAACCTCCGTCAGGATTGTGGAGAACGTAATCCGATTTTAGTCACTAGGTATACTCCGCATCGTAGAAAAAAAAAAGCCGAGTAGTTCCAGTCATATGGCACGTATTTCGGTAAAACAATTTAATCATTTAAAATTTCCAATTAAAATAGTTAATATACCCGTCTCTAAATGTGCATATAATGGAATTCATTATTCTGGAAGGTTATTTTAATATTAAAGTAAATATAAATAAACTACCTATATGATGATAGTTTGTGTAGTATATAATCGTGTTTTTATAAAATTTAATTTGATATTTACAATATTGCACCCTGGATCGTAAAAACGCCACCACTTTCTTTTCTAGAAGTTTCCATGAATAGTATACAACTACTATGCAGTGTATTGCCTAATATTTTTGTGGTAGTGGTGATAGGAATTGGTCAGTGGGCATATTAAAGTTATTGTAAAGTTGTGACTTCCTTTACATTATTTGTGAAAAACGTGTTGAAGGTAATGTAATTTTAAGTAAAATTGGATATTTTATGGATATCGAAATAAGAAAAAAAAAAAACAAAGAAATTGAGGTGTAGTGGTTTGAATGCTAAAAACTTTTATATTGAATTAACACTGTTAGATTGAATTTAATTATTCAAAAACAGAATAATTAGTGTAATTTTTGTTGGTATTTATTAAGTCATCAGGGGTATAAACGCTTTGGTGAATGTAGAAATGTATATAAATAAATACTTAAGTGTTTCAATTATCATTGTATAATAGATATGATTTAATGATAAGACTTCCAATTTTTCCGTCCATTTATAAAGTAAATAAGAAATAGTGATGTGATATGATAACATATAAAGTTATTTGACATTGAATACGTCTGAAAGGGGTAAAATGCACACTTATACTTTATTACATATTTGAAAATAATTTTATTTTAAAAATCTTAAGTACTATTTTAAGCATTGACTCGATATACCATGCAGTCTTATTTTATCTATATAGGTACCCATATATCTTGAAGCAATTTTCAAGCATAATATCTGAGGTGTCAGCAATAAAAACGCATTTAAATTTATTTTTGAAGTTAATGAACTGTTTAGTAAATTATTGCACTTCACAGTTTATACAATAAAAACAGAATTATTTTAATATACATTATTACCTTTACAATTAATATCTAGTAGAGCTTGTTTGAAATAATAAAGTATAATCGTTATAATCGTTGGAAACGATCATCAGGCGCATGCGTACTTTAAAGTTAGTGTCAAAAATTTTGAATTGCGCATTCGTTTGATCGGCTCCAACGATGGGGCAACCTTTGCTTAATTGAAATTTATAGTTTTTATAAAGTATTAGAGCCGACTAAACATGTTTAAACACATTTTCTTAAATATAGATAGATAGATACATTTATTTTTGCAATTTTACCATTATATCAATTGTCATAATGTTGTAGCTTTCACGTGGTGAATATAGTAAGATGCAGATATTTTTTGTGCATTTTGTTGAACATTAACATGCGAAAAAAATTATGATGCCAGTGCTGCGTACTTAATTAAAGGTTATAGCTAATCCTGGAACTTTTACTAACAAATTTAAAATTGAGTGTTAACCTTATAACTGTGCTTCCCAGCAGTCAGTAGTTAACGGAAAAAAACTCGCATTCATAGAAATATTATGTATCCAAAAATCATGGTCATTACTTTTAGCTGATATGATTCAGTGCACTTAAGTGCAATTTTCTTTTTTTAGGTACTGTTAAAGTAATAATTTGTTGACATTTACTAAATCACTGTAGCTATATTATGGTCTTACAAGACACTTGTCACCACTCTTAGTGGGACAGCCTGTATTTTGGAAAACCGCTACGTTCAATATTGCTCTCAAGTTACTCCATGTTACACTCCGATGACGTCAATTTGTTCATAGTCATGATATGCTGTTAGTCTGGCTTCTCTTTCCACAACAATGTGCAGGGTGGTAGGTCCAACAGGGTTTCTAATGCGCTATTTCTTGCATGCTATAGGCATAGAGTAAAGCCGTGCACCAATAATGCAACAGCAAATAATGAAATAATCCTTTTGCGTTTGATTTATTGCAATTTCTCGAAGTGAGATAAAGGAAATACATTTGCAGGATTATAAAACATTTTTCAAGCAATACATAGTCTTAAATATTTAAACCTATAATGTGGATATGTCTCGTTTTCAAAACATACCACAATTTACGATTTTGTTATCTATTTACAGATTGATATGATTTAAGTGCCTTTGAATGTAATTTTCGTGTTGCTTACTGTCAAAATGATAATTTATTGACATTCACCCGCTTTAATAAACGATGCAAGCTTTAGTTAAGTTATGGTTATAAATAAGTCATAAGTCTATCCCCAAGTGAGTCTTTTGTTTATAAATACTTGTTAATTACAAAGTAATTCCCTTCAGGTTGAAGATATTATCGCATTGATTATTTGAGAAGAAGATGGCGTCCGATTCCCTAGATGTGGAAATCGAGAAAGAACTGGGCTTGTCAGAGAACGCGTCACCGGTGTCCGGAGCCGCGGCCAATCACGATTCAACCGCCTCCAAGAAGAAGCAGAAGAAGGTCAGCCGTCAGAGTAGCCGCGAGAATGTGGTAACCAGCACTTTTTTCCACGGACCGCGCAGTTGGAAGAACAGCAGGCGATCGCGAAACGGCTTCGGCCGGGGATTACCCAAAAAGGGCGGGGCCGGCGGTAAGGGAGTCTGGGGGGCTCCCGGTTCTGAACTGTTGGAAACCTACGAGGACGTAAACGATCCTAATTACGATTACGAGAATTTAAACAACGGCGATATCGAACTGAAGGTGGTAGTGCCAGAGATCTCCGACGATGAGATACGTAAAAAAATCGAGCCAATCGTGCTGGAATATTTCGAGAACGGCGACACGCACGAAGCGGCCGTCTCCGTAGAAGACTGCATCCCCTACAATCGCCGCGCGACTTTCGTGCAATTAACAATAGAGATCGCGATGGATCACAAGCCGTCTCATCGCGAAATGACGTCCGTTTTGATATCCGATTTATTCGGGCACGTATTAGTCGAATCGGATATAACCAAAGCGCTGGAGAATCTGCTCTCCAACGTGCACGATTTGATTCTAGACATACCGGACGCCCCGACGGTCTTGGGGAACTTCATAGCGCGAGCCATCGCCGACGATTGCATCCCTCCGAAGTTCCTGGTGACCACCAAGGAGAAGAGCAACAACCAATACTTCCTGGAGGCTTTGCAACGCGCCGAGACCCTCTTAAACATCAAACACGGTCTAGTCCGCCTGCACGACGTCTGGGGCGTCGGTGGAGCGTTGCGTCCCGTTAAGTATTTGACCCGGCAGATGTCGCTGCTCCTGCAGGAATTCATTTCCTCCGGAGACATCGAAGAAGCCAGCCGTTGCCTTCGATCGCTCGAAGTACCTCATTTCCATCACGAATTAGTTTACGAAGCGGTCGTGATGGCTCTAGAGGCCAATAACGCTCACAAAGAGGAAGCACTGTGCAAACTATTAAAGTCTTTCGATGCGGCAGTATTGGTCACCCCCGATCAGATGGAGCGCGGATTTATGAGGGTATTCGACGATCTTGCCGATATTTCCATGGACGTGCCGTTAGCTTACATAATCCTCGATCGATTCGTCGATCGCTGCTACAAGGACGGATTCCTCACCGAAAATATTATCAAGAAAATGCCATCCAGGGGACGTAAACGTTTCGTTTCCGAGGGCGATCAGCACTTCATTAAGAACCACCGAATTTTGTAATTCCCCATTCGCTTCTTGATAATGTTTAAACAAAAAAAAAATGGCGGCGGATCAGCTAACCATGTTGGAAAATACAACCATTGGCCATATAATAAATATATATACAGTACTGGTTAGAGCTCATGCCACTGAATTCATTTGATATTTTATAAGCGCTAGGTGCGTATAAAAGAGATAAAAAAAATAATACGATGTTAATTCTTTTTGTATGTATTTGTTCTTTTATGAATAAAGATTATTTGAAGTTGATGGGTTATAGTTTTTCGATAATAGTATGTAAATAGGCGATGCGATTTTGGAAAAAAATTCTTTCGGCTTCAAAAAATTTTGTTATTATTATTATTTTCTGTAATTTTGTATGTGTAAAAGCTATTTTGGAATATAAGAAATAAAAGCGATTTGCATTTATTCGTTGCGTATCTAATTCTCAATACCTATAATAATACAAAATTTTACCAACATTATAACTATAAACCATCTAGAACCACATCTACGTGCGAGAAAGTTCCAACAATTGAGGAAACCAAGATATGCATTTTTGAAATTACCCTTAAATATTGTTTCAGTACCGCTAATATTGCAGCCGGGCCTCGATTATTTGTTAAATAATAGTGTAATACATTATTGTATTTAAATAAATCCCACCAAGTTGTAGGTGAGGAGTACAGATGTTCCGTTTTTGCTACTATGCAGCAAAACATCCAGTAATTTTGCTGAAACCACTTCAAAACCATCGTTCCGTTTTGAAAATGGATGGAGATAGTACTTTCAGCACTATTAAAAATGGAACGGAAACCACAGCAAAATAAATACCGATAAAGATGGTAACATAAATAATTTGCAGTAAGTATATAAAAAAGTAACGTGTTTTTCACGCTTGACAAGATGGACAAAATACTTCCAATAATTATAACAGAAACGGTTGAATAGCTGGATGCAGAAGAAAGTTCGGGTGACAAGAAATTAATTGTTAGGTATAATAAAAATTGCACAAAAAAGACACGTACTTCCTAAACCTAGAACGTTAAATATTGGAATTGTTTATTCTTTATTTAACAAGGAATTTAAAAGTTATTTTCGGTAAAGGCTTAAGCTTTTAAAATAACTCTTATAAATTAAGCCATTAAAATTTTAGTATGCACCGACCCTAATAGCCAAATTTAAATTTCCCGCCACTATTTTTAGTAACTTAAACGTAAAGGCATTAAAATAACTATCAATGAAGTACAAAAAAAATAGGTAATTTTATGTTTCAACGTTGAAGTTACTTAGAATAATTGCGGGCAATTTAAATTTGGCTATGTGGGGAGAAACATTTCACTTTTTATTAATATCAAGGAAGATTTGCAACGAAAAAGCAATAAGACAATGAGATATGAAGTAAATCCTTCCGTTTCTTTATTTCAGTTAGGAACATACATATGTGCATATAAAACTGAATTATAATTTTTATGGATTTTATTTAAATACATATGTATATCCCACATAGCCAAATTTAAATTGCCCGCAATTATTCTAAGTAACCTCAACGTTGAAACATAAAATTACCCACTATTTTGAACTACATTAATAGTTGCTTCAATGCCTTTACGTTGAATTCACTAAAAATAGTGGCGGGAAATTTAAATTTGGCTATTAGGGATATTACTATTTGTAATCCTGTGTATACCTCCTAGCTTACTAAAACATTGCAACTATAATTTGTGTCTACATTAAAAAACGTTACATTAGGTATTTTTCAAATTTTTATTTTGTAAACACGCATAACCTAATTAAAAATATACAAACAGCTGACCTGCTACATTTACACCACCTATCTGTGAGCTAGCACAATCAGCAGCAATGTTAAGGATAAACATGTAAGACAAATAATAATTTATGACGTCATTAATCATTTTGCAGCTTGCTGAAACCAATTGCGTTTATCGTTTATCATTTTACCAAAATTATGTTAAAAAAAGAACAGTGAAAATATTTAATTTTAACTTTTAACTGTATGAGTATGATTGGTTGTATAGATAAAAAACTTGAATAATTCTTTTAAAAAAAGCTAATTATTTCTAGTTCAGCGCTAAGACAGGCGCATATAGAACTTGAGTTTATAAAGGGAATAATGGAGATTATATGGAGGTATTTTTATTTTAACAAAAAAAAAAACGTATCTGCTTTTTTTTAGATACAATTCAAGTAGTGTCATCATGGGAGGGGTAATTTACACAAAAAAAGGGGAAAAATGTGTCTTTAGATATAAGCTTTTCATTTAAAGTATGTTTCGCTGGTTCATGGAGAGGGGGGAGGGTAGTAATTATCATCCCCCCACTAGTATAGTAAAATGTTGTGTTGATCTATATGTTCAAAAATTATGCCATGAACTTACGCGTTTCATTTCACAAAAAATGTAAACAAACTGGCCAAGAACATAAGGAAGTTTCCCACTTCAGACTACAATAATAAACGCTTTTCAACTAGTCAATCTCGTCTTTAGCTTGAATGCTTTCACTTGATATATAGGCTACCAGAATTCATGGGTAGTATCAAAGGAATCGGTTAGTGTCGCTTCTTATCCTCAATTATTTAGACAACTTGTGATACCTATAACCGTTAAAATGGTTGCATAAATCAAGTTAATCCATATTAAAAACAGTTTACGCATAAAGGTCTTTATTATTTTAACATAATATATAATTATCTAAAAATAATATATATAAAATAATAATAATAATCATGATAAAAGACATCACAAAAAGGAACAAAAAAACAATCAATTTGAAAATGGATAGGGACAGAAGTAGTCTACAAGGTATTCAGTTTTAATCTACTTAAGTCATATTTAAAGTACAATCAATAGAAATAAAAACACAAAACGCACAACAATATTTTTTAAATATGTGTGGTGCGCGCCTAATAAATATTAATCTCATGGAGTAACTGCTTGATGCGACTATGACTATTACAAGAACATCAACGATACGAAGATGCATGAAACTAAAAATAAAATATTACGATCACAAAAGGTATATTATAAATAATTTGCTGATATAGGGGCAATAATATCCACGGCTGAATAGGATATTTTTGCAGTTTTGATACGTCAATTACATTGAGATATTATTTTGTATTTACAATACTGTACACTTTGTTTTCGATAATTTACAGTGTTTAAATCTTGTGCTACTTGCTTTTTCAATATATGTATATCACATGTCATCATGTTAAGTATATTTGGATAATAGATACCCTGAGAGTATAAAGTTTCCGAATGATGTTAAAACTTAGCATTGTTTGGAAACTTTATCCTTCAAGTGTACATTAGCGAGCGAATTAAATCAGAACACATTCCAAAGGTGTGTTCCGATTTACATTATCCATAGATGTACATATAGCTTATAAAATATACAAAATAAGAAATAATTAACATATATAATTTCAAATACTTATTTAATGACCTCTTTTCAAATGTTTACACTGGATTTATGATAGGGTTTACACTTAAAAAATACTCGTAAATATAAAAATTATTGCTTATAAAATAATTTAAAAACCCTCCATAGAATAAAGCAGACAGGAATACAAAAAAAAGGTCCCTCGACATCCGACCATATTGACCAATACGTCATTGTTTTCGGGATAAAGTATATGCGATAAAAATCAAGTAATAACGATAACGTTCGCCGTGAAAGCACATCTTTTTCACTTACTGCTACTATTGTCATTGTAAACGTATAATAATGTGTATCTCATTATCTTCTCAATCTTCCTTAGTCGATAAATATAAAATTCCAATCTTATAGTCACTAAATAGTGCCATTGCTAATGACAATGTTCCGTCACATCGACTATTACAGACTTTTTCCACCCAAACAGGAAATATCCGACCGCAGCGCCAGCTACCACAGCTATACACAGCCAGACGTTGTAAGTCATGAAGATCAACATCAGAAAATACGATAGGACCACTTGTATTACGTGCAAGCCCGTTTGAAGGAAGTGCATGGGACTGACCATGGAAGGCCTATGAATAAATAGTCAAGTTAAGTATATAGTGCGTTTTTGAGCAGATAAATCAAAGATAATAGAGCAAATAATAATGATTATAATAATAAAAAAAAGAATAAGAAAATAAAATTGGTAAGTGTAGGTAAATAAGATTTGAGGTTAATTCACACACAGCCAACTATTCAGAAAACATTTTAAATAGTTAGTAAAAAGTAAACAGAAATTAATAGAAAGCATCAAAGAAAATTAAGTAAAACAATATACGAGTACCGACACTTACGGTTGCTTGTGGATGACTTCACCGACCATACTGCGTTTAAAGAATAAAAAAAAAGTTAATAATAGAATTTGTAATCATTTTACAAAATTAGTTTAATCTACGGTAAGGGAGAGAGATGGGCGTGTTTCTAGCCTCATGTATTCTCCTCTCACCGTAGGAATAGGTTTTAATAGTAGGAATTTAAAGATACACCCATGGTTGCATTACCGAGGATTATGTTGGCAAATGTTAAATTAGTTGTTACGATGTTCATGTAGTAAGTGATAAAATGTTTTATATTCAATTTCTTGACCTTTGTTTTCTGAAATTATTCTTCTTCTCAAAAAAGTGCGTTTGTAGTACTCACTAGCATTTATAGAACGAATTTAAAAGATGATTTAATAGTTGGTCAAAAGATGGCTCTCAGAGTTCTCACATTAGCGCCATCTGTTACTACAATTAGGAACTATAAGCTTTCAAGTCGTGGTTCTTTTATGTATCGTTTGTGAACGATATGTTGTATTTAATTAGATTTGTATTGTTCTTAACTTCTTGAACATCAGGAGATCAATTGACACAAAAGAAAACATTCATTAATTACAAAATAATCAAGTTTTCTTTACACACTATATTGGTTTGCAGATTTTAGAAAATAATAACAAATACATACATGCATTATTTATTTACAGTCAAGAAAACCTTAATTACCTATGCAGCAATCGATTCCAATAAACAGCAAATGTTTTATCGGGAAAAATTACTGATACTCATGAAAAATAAAGTTTTTAATATTTTTTTTTTTAGTCAAGTCTAATTTAATTTGTATAAACGGACAACCCAGACAGCACACTGTCGCCATAATGACGTCAATTATTGGTAATTATTCGTCGGATACATTTAAGACGAGTAATTGACGTACATACCTACGACGCAGTATATACACGTGCATTTGACTTTACTAAAAGTCGTCTTTTTGACGTCTTCAATTGGTCAGATCATTATAAAAGGCTCAAAGTCCACCTGATACATAAATTAAAATTGTAATTATGTTGTTAACATTTAGCAGAATCTTTTCTTGAACTCAGTACCAATAAATATAAACATTATTGCTAAACAATAAATAAATATTAGACACGGGGAAGAATCTTTTAAATTTATATGAGCAACTGAATATTACATAGTACGCAAAATAGCTTTATAAAATTTTGAATGTCGTTAATTTTAGTCAATTTAATGCTTGAATAGAAAAAATAGATCCCATCTCAATACCTTAGTCCTGCTTTAGTCGCTCTCAGCTGAGAGGTATACTGTTGTGTGGTATTTTCCCAATTTCTTGTTGAATCTAAACATTCATAAATATAAATGTATTCTCTTTATGTTAAACTTTTATTTTTACCCTAAATTAAGTCATATATTAAGAGATGAAAATACGTCAATCCGACGTATCAAATAACGTATTGAGTTCGTCTTAAAATGACGCCGGTGGGGTGTGACATTAACTCGTCATTTTGACGTCGTACGTATGTCATTTTCGACGTCGTAGCTCGTCGTGAACGACCACCCAAACAATGTCATTATGACGACAGTTTGCCACCTGGGAAATGTGTGTCCTAAACTATATATTTGCTAAATTCTTGTATAATGCAATCACAATACAGCGGGCAAGTGCCTAAAAGATCCTCAAATAAACAATTAATACTTACTGTACGACTTGATTATCTTCTGAAACCACTCTTTTCTCTGCCGGAAGGGAAACTGCCCTATATTGTAACGAATTGTATGTCCTCCAAAAGAGGTATTCCCTACATAAAAAAAAAAGAAATTGAAAATCTTTCTGTACGTATATGGCTCTAATTTATCCAAAGTTATTCCAAATTAACACTATGTAGGCTTTCACGGCCGATATAACTATTACTAAAACCATCTTCTGGGTTTGGTCGTGAGTCAAAACTATCGCTCGACGTTTCGTTGTTCATACTGACAGCTTCTTCAGGATAACTTACAGAACAGTTAAATACAACATATAGTTTAGTTATCCTGAAGAAGTGAAATGAATGAACAGCGAAACTTCTAGCGAAAGTTTTGACCCCCAGAAGTATTAGTAATAATTATTCAAAATTATCAAAAAGTATTAAGCTTATATGGTGCTCTGTAAACAGACTTTACATTCTCTGTTCCTTATTTACGTTAAAAAAAAAAAAATGGTTTTGCCACGAAAATGGTGAAGTTTGTATAAAAATGTCAAAGGTCATTTAGATTTGGTTTAAAGACTTTAACCCGAGTTTACACAAAACAACTGCATATGACGTTGGTATTAGACACAATAACTGATTAAATCTTTTAAAAAGTACGAAATAATTGATTACATCAATTAAAACTTTTCTGGATGTACCGTGTGAGCTTATCTTGGGACAATACGAAAACTGGCCATCCAGGAAACTCAACCTTTCACACTTACTTTTGGATGGTGGTGCTGGGGTTAACTTCCAAATCTTAAATGGAAATCAACATTTTTTTATTATAGATTTGGATTCTTCAGGAAAAAAAAATAAATGGCTTATATGACGATCATTTTGTCAAAAATAAATAATAATAAATTAGACTGTTTCCAACAAACTAACTTTATGGGTTTGCGTATTGCGTAAGTGCTTTGTAGTGCATTTTTGACTTAGAAAGAATCGTGCCATTCGCATATAGACATTCCATCTGACAATTAGCAAATTTAGTTTATTATTCCTATACTCTCCTTCTGTGTATCTCTGAGGTCTATTCCAACATGCAATTTCCGTACGATTCTTGATCACGTGAACCAATGAAAGGATGCATTTCAATTTTCGTAAATTCCAATCGTTTGTCTGATTGGATTAGGTGATCAAGAACTTGTAGAGACTTGCGTCATCCATCAAAAATTAAAAACAAAGTTGCGCACAAAATTAATATTTCTTTATTTCTTATAAACTATAACTGTTGGTTGACAGCGAGCGTGTTAGAACAAACCCAATAAAAAAAATTAAATGTTAAATGTTTTTTTTTTTTTTGACAAAATCATTGTTATACAAATTACGGATTTTTTGCCGGAAGATAGAAATCTGCAACAAACTAATGCGAATTTCTAATTAAGATTTAAGAATTGATCCCAGGCCTACCCGCTAGAAGTGAGGGTGAAAGGTTGAGTTTGGTATCACAAAATGGACTCCTTCAGTAAGAATAATTTGTATTTACAATTTTTCTGCTCGACTGCATAGTTTTCGTGATATCAAGTTGTTCATGCGTGATACTTTGTTTAAATTACTTACTTTATGTATGATTATAATCATACATAAAGTTTACCTATGTAATAATTATTACATAGGTAAATATATTCAGTAATATTTATAATTGTAGTTGATCAATCATGTAATTTTTAGAATTGTCAAAAACATGGGTAACAGAGGCAAAACGACCTGACAAATCGATTAAAAATTATTAACAAGTTGAAATTAATAATATTTAAAAGCATCATTAATTTGGAAATTTGATAAATATGCATAAAATTAACATATTATATTCGTTCTGTACACCATGGAATCTTCTACTACATTTTCTGTACTATGTATTTACCTGTAATATTTTAGTCCTTCATACAGAGCTGCCATGAAAAATATACCGATCATGGACCCTACAAGACCACCAGTGGTTGTAAAGTTCCAGCTGGAAAATAAAACGGTTTCCGTGGTGCCAAAGTGGAACTAGAAGAGATTTGCATTTCAAATAAACAAATGGTACGAATTTTAAACCAAATGAAACAAAAAAAAAATGACTTTCTGGTTATTTTTCCACTTGATCATAAAACAAAAAAGTTTTGCGTTAGTGTTAAACTTACTGCCATGCTCATTGCGTGCGACATGCTCCCCGATCCATGGTCGTGAGCGCTGGATGCTGTAGTTGTATCGGGCCTTCGTATCCATGTGATGTCGTGATGTCCTGAGTGATCCATTGCTATGCCTGAAAACGCTATTAATATGTTAGGACATTATTTAATTTTTGATTGTAAAAGTGTTTGGCTATCGTTGCTCAAAGCGTGGTTATAGATCCAGCTATCTCATTTCGATGGCACATCAACATATTAATCATTCCAAACACAATAATAGTTGATAGTTGGTTAGTCAGCAGTGTCTTTATCTGGAGTAATGAAACAGCAAGGAAACATTCTGATTACTTATGTTCCGGCATACATGGATAAAAATGAATTTAAAATCAGTTAGCACGTTTAAAACTGCATGCTGGTCGCTTTTATTTCCACGAAATATCCTCACTTAGACACATAAAACGATATGATTTAATTTTAAGTGTGAGAAAGGCGTTATTGATGAATCAATTCAATTGTATAAATAACCCCTAATTATTTGCAAATTAATACGGTCTCAGCAATATGTCTTAGATCTTTTTTAAGTAGATTTAAAATTATAAAATATTAATTTCCAAAAAATTAAATAATGAACATAATATGGAATTATAAAACCCAAATGCCTTCTCTTCAGCTCTTGTTAAAACTTCTCACATAAAAATAAATTTGAAATTGAAAGACAGCATAGGGTACTTAAGGTCACAAGTAAAAATTATCAATTTATGAAATATATTGAATGATAAAAAAATTTAAATTTTACATATACACATTAACAATTCAAAAATAATCATCCAAAAGTGGAAATTGTTGGAAGACGATTGTATATACGGCTTTCTTATCGAAATATGAATATTTATTTTACTTGCAATTAGCGATAATAATGAACATTCGGAAAAGAAAAGAAATCGATACTGATATTATTATGAATTTGTTAAAAGATGTTATAAGTAATATGAATGAATGTTATATTTTATAAATTAAAACGTATTAATGCTCATTTAATAACTTATTTTCATCGTAATATTTGTATTTGCATGATCAATATTTTACATGCTTACCTAACATTTAACGACTTGAATAAATATTATAGGAAACTAAGTAAGTTTAAAGTTTAGGTGCAATAATAAGTGTGACGAGCAAATGTCAGCATAATAATTTAATTATATTGCGGTATACGCATAAATACTGTGCGCGAAAATATATTTAGTATGTTCACTACATATCAAAGAAAGAAAACATAATGATTATGAAATATTTGCAAAACACTTGTCAGTAATAACATATATTTTTGTTTTGAAAGCAATTGTCCTCTGTATTTTCCTCAACAATAAATATAATAGAAAAATAAGCAAATACTCTCACCTGCTCTTTTAATAAATACAAAATTGTACCAACAAAAAAATTCAAAATACGCTGCTCAGTGCGATTTAATGATGACTTTTTCAATTTATCGGGTGTAACTTTTGATGCTCTGTTCAACAACTACTTATGACCGTCACCGTCACAGTTAACTATGCTCTATTGAAGCGATTGCGGTAGAATGAAGTTATGGACGGAGAACCAACTTTATCTTTGTGGTTGACGCGACGGCAAGGTGGATACGTGAAAAAAACAATTACCGTGCGGTTGTAACAAAGAGAGATAGGTAGCGACATGATAAACGGTTGTTTTCCTAAAAAGACAAATTTTTTTTTTTTGCAATAATTTAGATTGATAAATAAAAAAATAAGCAGGATATCCTCTTTGAAGTATAAGAAAAATAAAAATAATCTACATATCCTGCAGCATAGATATCAATAACTTTAAAATGTGAAGGTAAAGGATTTGAGAAAAGTAAATAGTTTCTCTATCCTACTTTTAATTGTTAATAATAAATAAAGTATAGTGTCTTCAAGATGACAAATAATTTTTAATGCACCTAAATAATGAAAAGTAAAAATTATAAATATCAAGGAATATAACAATCTATTTTGTAATCAACGTTAATAAGGCCGATTTAGGAATTTAAAATTTCAAATTAGGACAGTTAAAAGGTAAAACTATTTAACTATCGTTTAGGAAAGAAAATCCATAATCAAAATGAGATATTTATTAAAACAATTCTTCTTTTTTGGAATATCGGCTGAATTTAATTATAAAATTTAATGAAAATAAATTTTTGTAAACGCTTCCACATTTCTTTATCTTATCTTTTTCAGTAATTTTATAAAATTTAAACAGGATACATTTTTTTTGTAGACATTAGATGCTATTAATTTTTATAAATTGTTCTAGTTAGTTTTTTTAGATTTAATTGTCAAAATTATTAATAACTGATTACTAGTTTAAATATTTTAAATACTAACAAACACAAACATTTTAAAACAATTTTTAAAATAAATGTTTTCTGGCACACGAGAGATTTACTTATGCCCAATTAAATTAAGTCGATATTCTAGGTAAAAGAGAATCGTTTTATTCAGAGCATGAGAGCTACAAAAACAAAAAAAAATATTTTTATTTTGGGGGTCAATTCTTTTATTTATTTAACAATTAACTCTTAATTTACATTTTACCCAATAATGAATTATCATTCAAAAATCTAATTATAATGAATATCAAAGATCTCAATTTTGCGTTAAGAAGCATGAGTTAAAATACGTGAGAACCCTTTATTCAATTTTAATTTGTAGTAGTATCATGTTTTATAATATACGTGGCATATTAGATATTTCTCAGAATTTTCAATTTCTTAATGCTTTATCAATACGTCTTTCAGACAAGAAAACAACTGGTGAATTCTAAGAACTCCACATTATTTTCAACAACAATGTCTTTCGAATTATCCTCTTCTATTACATTTTTCTTACTTTGAACATATTGCAATATCTGTTTTTTGTTTAAACTTTTATAAATGTTTCATATCGGAATTAGCATCTTCTACTTTTTTGTTATGATACCATGCAATGCTACTACATGAGAAGGACTTTAATAATAGACATAAAAAATGTCAATAGGCATCCACGAATAATTTTTGTCTCTTTCAAATTGTAAAGAATGTGTCCGTGTCAGTTCTGACTGAAAAATACGTTCATTTAATTTTATTTTTAAAAGTGCTTCATTGATGACCAACCATAATGGCTCCAGAATATCAAAACATAGCAACTAGACCAGAAAAATAATTGTTAGAAATTTAGGACAGTTGAAATCACTACAAAAAAGACCTGAATTTTAATCAAAATGCATTTATTTCTTGATCTCGAATACTCAGTAAACAAAATTCAAATTTCCCGCAATTATATTCAGTAATTCAACTTAAAGGTATTCAAATAATTATTTATGTAATACAAAATCGTAAGTGACTTCATGCTTTAATGTTGAAGTTACCAAAAATAATTGCGGGAAATTTGAATTTGGTTTACTGGATATGTGCTTAATAACAAAAGAGCATTTTTACTAGAATCCTCCTCTATTAAATATAAAATAAATGTTAAAAATAATATAAACCCCTTCAACATATATATGATATATGTTAAAGGATAATTTCAAATGAAATCAAACATGGTTCTTAGATATACAAAAAAAAATTGTAAATATTGCAGAGAAAGGTTATTAATCATCTATTCATCAATTTTATTTTTAGTTTTGTTCCATAATTATTTTTCTTTAAATCCCTAACAAGTGCAGCTGGCACTTCTATAATCTAACCTTTATTTTCATCACACCTAAATAAAGTTTTAACATACAGTTTTCAAAACAAAGAGGTTTACAACTTATGCTGATATACCATATGCGAGATAAGAGCTTGGTCACTCGATGGCCCGGTACAGTACAATACAGATAGATCATTGAAGGTAATAACTTATACTTATACATTAAGAAATTAATACCTTATTGAAAAAAAAATGCTATGCTTTATCAACTGTATCCCACCTTATTAAAAGTTTATGCGTCATTAGATGAACATACTCGGTGCCGCACATGGTATATGATTATGAAACTATAAACAGCAACATTTTTTTTTTTATAATATGTAAAGTCACAAAACTGTAATTTAAACATTTTTTTCTCTTGGTGGAGAATTTGTGGCTTAATAATAATAAATAATTACAAAATGATATTTAGTTTGATGTAAGACATAACATTTATCGATATATTAAATGTTTTCAATTCTCTTCTGCCGTGTATAGAATTAATATCATGTCAAAATATAAAGTTTACGTGAATGCTGTTAAGGTTTATTTCGATATTTTTTTTGGCACTATAGCTTTTTAAATGCTTGTGTTATGTGTTTCTATAATACATACATTCACGGAATTTTTAAGTCAGTAATTATAAGTATATCTATATTATAGACAATGAGAGAATTTGAGGTTAAATTGACTATTAACAGATATTTTATTGTGATAATTAATTAATTATTGTATTCATTTAATCAATTTGATCAAAAATTTAAAGACGTTACCAACCGCTGCCTAATTCCCTGTTTTTACGGAATTCTTTTTTATTATTAAAACCCCATTAATTTAGGAAAAAAAAAAAACATAAACGCGTTTTGTAAAGTAAGTAAAGTATTATATTATACTATGAATTATTTTACAATTAAAGTGTCTACTTTAACAACACAAAAAAGGGTACTTTTTCAATTATCGAAAATACATTTAATTTAACACATACGAAAGGGTATTTTTTTTAATTAACTTAATTTTGTAAAATAATTTTGTTTTTGCTAGTGTATTTATTTAGTTTCTAACAAAGAAAAGTGTTTTTCTATATTTAATCAGAATCTAAAGGTGTAAATAATTCCTATCAGTAAAAAAACAACCTTTGCAATGGGTTTTATTTAGCAGAAACATATTTTCTGTGCACGGATTAAAGTATCAATTACTTTTATGGCATACATATATAGTTCAAGATACATTGCCATTTTAGATATTTTCTGGATATGAAACACCAAACATAAATATTTATTTAATGTTTGTGTATTAAATAACTCAAAAAAAAAATCAATAAAATCAATTTAAGACAAACGAAAGTGATTTCAACACCTTTAGACATAGAAAAAAAATTAACGAATTATAGTTTTATAAAACTGAAATATTTCATTATAATCTTGTCACGATCGAATTTGAAAGTGTATAGAAACCCTGTGTATGTGTTAATTCAAATATTATTTCAGACATTATATGCTTACTTCGTTGGAATAAACTGGAATTCTATTGGCATAACATTTGGGACTAAGATGATACAACTGTGTAAGAAAAGTTAAGAACATACTACAATAAAAAATGGTGGAGGTGCCACAAAATAATGCGCAATCTATTTTTACGATGCTATGTTTACAAAACGCTTAAGTAAAACCTACATCTCAAGGAATAAGGGTATTAAAATACGAATATTTATACTTTATTAAACGGCAATAATAGCGTAAAACTACCACTCATACAAATTCACGCTGATAAAAAGAGGATCAGATACACTCTCTCATCAATATTTGTACAGATTATCTAACGCCGTGATATGAAAATTTTATGATATAAAAAGTTACATATGTGTATGTGTGTGGCATAAAATAAAATTATTTTATGCCGCACACATTTTATTTAACATAAAAAAAGGATTGTTTTTACAACCAAACACATGTTTCTCTCTTATCTTTTTAAATATTTGCCAGTAAGTTATGTTGGTTAAGAATGATTTATTTTATTTCTCTAGAATACCTTCGCTTAAATTAAAGAATTTTTTAAATATTACAAACATACCATGCTTATATATATAACAATATTCATAGAAGAACAAGGAAACGAGACTGGTAATTAAAGAGACTATTTTTAGAAAAAAATATATTATTGTTTTATAATTATCAAGTTATTAACAAAAAAAAAATCTAGTAGTTTATACAAATCAATAAATTAAGTTCAGGACGCGAAAAGGATAACCATTTAACATACCTATAAATAAAGGTAATGGAGAAAAGTAAATTTCATAAGTGAAAATTAAAAAAAAAAACTATAATGAAAAATACCAGTGTAAAGAAACAGAAATTGTAAAGAAAATTATGTTAAGATTAAATTTTTCAGAAGCAAAAGAAGATAGAGAAGTAGAGTGGAATATAACCAGGAAAAGATATGATCAAAAGCTTTAAATAGTGGAAGACAGTTTTATTAGAAATTAGATCCCCCCCGTCTTGTATAGCGGGATAAATAAAATGATTCAGAACAATGATAATAATTGTAGAAGGGATGTTTGTGAAAACGAAGAGATACGAAAGGAATATTTATCAGAAGAAATCGTACAACCTCTGGGCATATGCAAAAGAGTCGGTAATGAAGGATGTGCAATAATCGTCAAACTAGAATCATATCAGCATCAATATTGAAATTTTAATTCAAGATTAATCAAACAATAAATTAATAAACCTTAGTTATATTTATCGAGACTTACTTTCAAATAATCTTCAAAGAAAAGAATGCGAATAAGTCGTTGCCGAAATGAAGTAATGAACAACTATCAACCACGATAAGAAAAAGTGTACGATATCGAAATCATAATTCTAGTTTTATTACAACAACTACAAATTTGGTGCTAATGAAAAAAAAAAAATAGATAAGGAAAGACAGAGATAAACCCCATATGGCGTTCCTTTTCTACCGAATCAGACATTGACCAATGATAGAAAAAAACCAACCGTGTTATAACAGCGGATCTAATTCAGGCAAATCCGTAGATAAAGACATGCTTAGCAAAGGCGAAATGAATGTTAGAACCGCAATTGATTTACGTTGATGGAGGTTTTGCACACGGCACGAATTATCTAGAGCGGCGTTCATCGAAATCTATGCCCAATCAAGGCAGGTATTAGGATCGAAATTGGTGCACCACGATCAGGTATTTTTGCGCACGGCACGGTCGTCGATCGAAAGTACTTGGCGCAAAAAGTTTATTGGTGCCGTGCGCAAAACGCCATTATATGCCACCTTGGTAACATGAATAATCAGTTTATCTCGTACCGTGTTTCATTGTTCGGTATTATACGAAGTTTACGGTTGTATAAATGCTTACGATTCGACGACGAGTGCGATTATTGGGTGTGTCCGCCATGTTGATGATAAGCCCATCACTTATTATTTTATTTTTTTACGAAGACAAATCGTGTAAAAGTTTTTGAAGACCCGGTATACACATGTGATTTACGTTATTTGGTAGATATGTTTGTGGTAGCAATTAGAGGGATACTTATTATTGCAAAAATAAATATTTGTATGTTGATGCAAAAGATTATGGTATTGAAAATTACTCAGCATATCTCACTCAGTCACCTACAATTATGAAAAAAGGATATTATACCTTTTACATTCATTTTCATAACTACAGACTACAGTTATTAATATAAAAGATATCTAGAGTGCAGATAAAATTTTAACATTCGTAAAAGTAGATTCTACCAGCAAACATTTTTTTCTTATAACAAAATATCTTTTTTTAATATATGTACAGCTACGTGCATCTAAATCGACACCGTTCTAATTGATCAACTGTAAATGTATACTCTAGTAAACAAACAATAATCCCTTTGATACCTGTGATGCGTAGAAGACAATTATCCTGCATAGCGTGCATAAGGTCGATGTTTGCTTACAGGGGTCTCGTTTTAGATGATCGCCGCTGTACATACAAACCGATTCAAAATTTGAAGGAAAAAAATTAATCCAATTACCAGAAATATGAAGGAATACGCTATAATTTCAACACAACTTGATTTTAAATACTGCAATATTCTTCTCTAGTGGGAGTTTCCATTTTTTAAAAAAAAAACTGACATTACATAGCTTATGAAAGAGACACATGAATACCTTACTAGCATCGCCAACATTGTCCCAACAATAACATTATTAACAATGGGTGTTTTAGAAGGTAGAACATTAACCAATAAATCTATATTTAACCGATCTCTGAGAAAAATATTCCAAATAAAAAAAAAACTCATTACATTCAAAACCAAAGCCAAATAGAATCTAGCTAAGCCTAAAGTTTCAATATTTTTGCTACAAATTTTGAATTCCATGGGTGGTTGTCAAAATCAAAGTGATATTCCACAGAAAGAAAATTTTCTTGTACATCGCTAAAAGCCTTGTTCAATAAATCTACCAAAGGACTATTTAATGCCACTTATCTTTTCAACTTTGTTCTCATCCATTGCAAATAATTTATTCATTACCTACTTGCTTTTATAGATTATTCAAGCCGGGTTGATAGACAGAATTTATCAGAGGCATGATGTTCATCAGCATTAGGGGTATCACCAACTTGAACCTGAATAATGTGCAGATAATATTCATATATTGGTGCAGTATGTATATCCTACCAGATGCATCTTATATCTAATCTAAATGATCAAATGCATTTCTTTTAGAATGTAGTTAAGGCATTATTTATTATCTATTAGCATTTAATCTGACTGCGCTAAAGTATTTACAAAAAATGTTCAATAAAAAGTAAGAGTAAAGACTTACATACCCATTTACAACTTAGAAAAAAAAATACATTTTGCCCTAACATGCAAGTAATTTTTTAAAACGGTCAAAACGATATAGGATATGCGGGTTATAACTTCCTATTTTCGCGGTGAATGATTCCAAGAAATTATCATTTAATCTTGATGCAAATTCAATTTTTTCCTTTTAAATGCAATGAAATGCTCTCTGGCAGTATATTAAAATATTAAGCATTTGTTTTTTTTATATTTAACATGGTGCACTTTTAAATGTTGATAAACCGGTTACACCAAAAAGAAAAAATTAAAATATGTAGGTAGTTTGGGATTTAGAAAAATAATGAAATAACTTCAATTGAATACCAGACTGAGAATATACAAAAAAAATCCATCAATCTATAAATAAATAATATAAATTCGTCTATATGCCTATTGTTTATACAAAAATACAGTGTAATTTCTTATCTAAATCAATAACAACCATCACAGACATCAATTTATAGCTCAAGATAAGTTATTACCCGAAAATATTTATGTCTAACAAATACCTAGACAAATAAATAATAAAGCATAATTCTTTAAGAATGGAAAATCCATATTTAGGTGTTAATATTAGAGTATTGAACTATGGAGGCTATAAAATAGCAGGTTCTAATTAAGCGCTGTTGCCGATACTTTTCAAGTCGATATCAAATATGATATTTTATACCTGTATTACACAACGATAAATAAGTTTAGAGCGACAAGTACTTGTGTACTATTTCTTTTGTGAGATAATACATGCAATAATACTTTTAATTTCATAAAATGAGTCTAGTCTAAAGGTAAATAAATGTATTGCGAACGACAAACAGAATAGTTTTGGAAGAGCATTTGTAGACCTGCATTTAGTTGACGTCAGGCATTTCTAAGTAAAACCATTTCTAACGATCGCGTTGCTATAAACTACATTATGTAATTACGATTTATATTATTCATCATTTCTATTACTTCCTTAGGATTTAGTAAAGAAAAAATATGTTGGAAAATATCTACACCCTAATCTAAAAAATATTTGGACAAACATTACAATGCACAAAAAAACAAACACAAACCACAATTTGATTTATTTGAAGGTCGTCATGTTTTTTTATCTGTGGTAGTTCAAATATTCCTTAGCTTTTATAACAATAATACAATAATAGCATTTTGTGGTCAGAGGTTGTCTAACATATCACTACTACCTTTTTTAATTTTGTTTTATATTGCACTAAATTTTATTTAATGGCACTAAAAATTCAAAAAAAAATGTAAGCATTCGAAATTACAAAATTGCTCTCATACGCATTTGTTAACAATATAAAAATGCTTTGGTTGATATATTATTTATTATTATCATTATATAATAAAAGCGAAATTTAAATTTATTATCTTCCACATATACGTATTTTGTAGGTGCTTGCGCAAATGCATTATTCCCTCTTTAAAAGTGTGAAATTTTATTCATAAAAACAACTTATATTTTAATGGATTAAAAGTAGGTATTAGGTGCAAGTCATACACTAATTGGAATTTCCCAAGAATATTTAATACATAAAAATTGTTTGTTACAGGAATCTTAGCACTGCAAATGCAAAGTGAATATTGGGCATTTTAAACTGACTTGTTACTCTGAACTTTTCAACATTATTTTACCAATAAAATTGAATGGGCATTTATAAATTTTATTCTAGATTTATTAGATGCCAAACAATGAGACTCGAACAATAGTAGAGTATAAATTTGTGACCAATTAGCAGGTCAAATGATAAAGCCAATTGTTATAAGCTAGTTCATAGATTGTTAACGTATAGGACAATTAATAATATTTAACAACACAAAACACTTACATATGTTACACAATACTCTGGCAACTCTGCCCTACTAAAGTGCTCACTGTTAACTGTCTACCGCGGTATAATTATAATTTTTTTGATACTTATGTAACGATAATTTGAGTGTTGCATAAATAAAACAATGCAAATAAATGATAATACAGAAATGTGTGTTTTTGTTACATAAAAAGAGAATAACCTAACCTTAATTCCTTCAGCTCCTTTCGTCGGAAGAATTTATTTGCAAGTTTCTTATTCCCTACCTGCTAGGTTTCACAAATGGGAAAGGCGACTGCTTAATCTAGTTCTTTCAGAAGAAAGCATAACAGGTAAGATACGTACAACCTTTCACTTTTACAACTGCTTTCAATGAAATATAGGTTCGCTGTTAATTACGGCAACGTCATGAGTATCTCCTTCTTATTTACATCTAATGTGCTATTGAAAGGAGAGAGAAACAAATATCTTTGTGACATACACGACAAAGAGACTAGAATGTCTTGTCAAAATGACAATTAGGATGTTGGTTCTTTCACGTTGGTTATCGTATGGACTAAAATTAATATGAACTAAATTAGGACAGAATGATTGCTTTTTATAAAAATTAAGGCCCCTTTTATTGTCGTAATTTAGTGATAGTGACTGGAAGCTGTGTTTAATTTTCACATTTTTAATATAAATAAATAAAAGCAGAATAGTTACAACTATAGCGTTCACCTGCCTGCTAGTGCGCATTTAGCGCTCGAAAAATTTATTTGACTTAAGCCCGTTTTATGGTTATGTGTGATTATTAGCTATAATAGCTGTAATTATTGTTAGTGTAAAACGGGAAATATATTTATTTAAATAAAAATGGTTCTATTTTCATTCTGCTCATAATTAAAAATTATTCCTGGACTACTTTTAATTTATTTTTAATCCAAATTCCACACATGATTGTACGTAAATGCGTACATACGCCCATGGCTGTTGACTGTCATTATTATTGCCGTTTTCGTTAGAAAAAAATTTATCTGTAGATTAGACTCCCCTCTCTCACACATTCTTTTTGATTGGTGTCGTTTATAGTGAAAGAAAGGACATCTGGTGTAAAAATCGAAAAATTACTTTAGGGTATTTTTTACTTACACCACCCTCATATCTCACTATACTGTGCCTCTGCGATTAATTATGCACAAACCACAGATTATCATAAATAGTTAGCGCCACTTCATATTTTAAAATGGGAACAATGAACAACAGCGTTTAGCAGAGTGCGCAGTAGTTAACTCAGGGCGCCTAATTTAAAATCATATGTAATTGTGTATTTGTTAAGTTCATGACTTTTATTTGCAGTTATAGAACAGCGACATGTTTAATAAATATATGAAAAATCGACAAAATTTTTATATTTTTCTTATCAATGACAAATAAAGATCATAAAGTTAACATCACGACTAAAGTTTTGATTTTAGACATAAATTCCAATTGTGAATTATACCTTTTCTAATGTTGATATTCAATGCAGCATAATGTGCAGTGGATTTAGAAGTTAGGATCCGGAGAAGGTATGCAACTTATCTTACTTGGTGTGCGCGAGATGTAGGTGTGGTCACCGGATGACACTAATCCCACGCAATGTCTAACAGAGCAACGATATTTCTTTTAATTTTTTTCTCGCTCTTCTGAAAATTTTCTTTTCTTTTGTTTATGGTTAAAAATATAAGATTGATTTTTCATTCTCATTATTAATTTGAACTTGGGCAGATGATAAATATAATGGATTTTAGTGAGCAAGAATCGTTAGCAAGTTTTGTCAACTCCAAAAAGAAATATTACCATACGTAATGTGACGTTACGTGTTATTTCACAATAAAAGTGATTTTTAAGTGATCATCCATGTATATTCCAAAAAAAAAACAAACATGCAAAACTTCTTTGGGGATTTCCTATATAATAGATTTATTTATAGATGCTTAATTGATAATTTTCGATTTCCGTGCTAGTTGGATTTTCCCGGCAGTTCATGTTTCCTATATGTTATAACGTGTTAGAAACAAATGAAAAATAAAACTATATTTAAAATTTTCAATCGTTCATTGATATATTATATAAAATATGTTTCTAATTGCTATATACAATAAAATATAATAATTCTATCACAAAAACTAATACAACGCAAATAAATAACATTAAACAAGATATAAGTTGTAGCAACAAAAAAAAAAAAAAAAATTAAAGTACTGAATAGCATTAAATGTTTTTTTTTTAATATATAAAACTTAGCATAAATACACATATTATAGTATATCAAAAAACATTGGTGTGTGAAAAAGTAGATTATTGATTTATTCTATTGTACCTTATCATTAGATTCCATTAATTGTTTACTGTTTTAAATAGAGATTTAATCATCTATATCACTGGTTTCTTGAGCTTTCGAGGCACTTAATTTTTCGTAAATCCTTTCTAGTCTCCTTTTAAGTCCCTCATAATCTAATTTTACAGGTACCGATGTAAATGGATTCTAAAAAGTAATTTAATATCAAATAATTACCATTCATTCCACTAGTGAAAGGTGCTCAACCTTTTTCACATATAAATACTTTTTTTCTGTGCTCAACGTGTAAATTGGGATCAAATTAATGTTTTTGGTTCTGAGCCTATCTCGTCACTTATTAATTCGCTTGGGTCCAAAATGACCCAGTTTACACATGAAACACCAAAAAAACACTCCATGTGTACTTACTACAACTGAAGTTCCTGATAGGTGCATTTTAGATTCAATTGTGTGTAGATACTCTTCGTAATAGTTCAAGAATGATTTTTAATTATATTCTGTAGCTGCTGAGGTATATTTAAAGAACAGTCATTTTCAACCATTCCAACAAACTGCCACTCTCAATGTTTTCATATGTGATTATCTCATTGTAACGATCAGAATCACCGGGCACCATCTCCTATGATGGATGGATTTTATTCATAATGTACAAAAATTTATTTGAATAAAGAAAATTTCGGATATATAAAATTAATTTCTTATCTATTATCCATAAGAAATAAATAAAAGTATCTATTATCCCATGCATTACATAAAAATTTAGTAATTTATGCATAAATAAGATTATTTATCATCTACATGAATTTCTATTGATTATAAATTAAAGAGGGTAAAACATAATATACTTACTTTATCCACCCCAGGTTCATTGAAATATGGTTTCTCATTCAATAAACTTTGTATTGTAAGCAATAAACTAGACAACTGTTGTGCAGGACTCCATGGGGGACCACTCCAAGTGCTAAAAATGAAAAAAAAATAATGCATAGTTTCGGAAAAACATAAGTCATTTTGTTAATATACCCCAAAATGCTAACACAGATCTTCCCTGTCTCATACATATTTGGATTGAAACGCACCCTTCCCCCATTGGTAGTTAGCAATCTCATTCTGGGTGGTTGAATCGGATAATCATTGGGACACTTCAATACAAAATAAAAGAATCCGCCATTATAAGGCGTGTTCATGGGACCAACGATTAGCGCATACACAAATTTTAAATTCTTCTCATCGCCAACAGCGAAGATGCCAGGTAGAGTGTCAGTATATAAGTTCATCAAGTCCCTTTTGATCCGAGCTGATGCTGTACTTGTTAAACTGTCTGCTTCCTGATCTCCCATCGGATCCCAACTGGCTATATTGTTTTGATCACCTTTGCTCATGTTTCTGATTTTGCACTTAAAGATATTCTTTCATATCACATAAAGGTAAAAGGTGCTAATAATAAGCTTTCCACTATGTGTTATAATTTATTTATGCATTTACCTTAAAAGTATATGTTTATAAGATGCCTGTGAGCCTCACCACATTCTTGTATATAAACATAGAAGTGTTGACATGAACAAAAAAACTAAGTCCCGGCAAACACTAACTTACAATGCACTTTTACACAGTTCGGCTACGCGTTTATAATATTAGAAATAAAACTTTCAAACTACATCTTTAATATTCGCCCGATCTTTGTCGTGATTTTGTCATCGGAATGTGGGAAATTACGATTTTAATTCAAGTACCAACCGCAAATATCCAGAGTCCGAGTAATTATAATTATGGATTCTGTGTATGGATTACGCGTTACAAAATGTTTTGTAACGCGGTTGTTTTAAAATACAAGACAAAATGTTGTGCAGTGCATTAATCCAAAAATATGTCCTCAACTACATTAGCTGAGTATAATATTTTAAGTTGGTAGTGTCTTTGAAAATATTTACAAAAATCCATTACAGTGGCGGCTCGTGTTTTGATAAATAATAATGGGTAATGGTTAAAAATTACAATTAAAAAAACTAACGATTAGCACTTTTATATTTTTATTTACTTTTTTAACATTTTTGTCAGTAATGTAGTTATGGGATACATGTATGTTTAATTGCAATGTAAAAAAAAACAATTTAATTATGGAAAACTCTTATGAAAGTAGCACTTTAATTGTTTGTGGCTTATCGCCGACTGAAAGTAAATACTTTTTTTTCTATTTCACATATACAATGAGCATTTTGCGTAACTGTTTTGCCGGAAAACAGTGTCACAAAGTTCCACACACTGTTTGTGGTGACATTTCATGTGCGGCTGGTGGTGCGGCCACATTTCACATTTTTATGTAGGCATTTGCATGGAATTGTTTCACAAGCATGGAACGTTAAAATTCCCTGCGTGGATAAGATAACCCATTTTTAATAATAAATAAGCGTAAATTAATGCGAAATAGAAAAAATATAGTTTAAAATACACGTGTTACAATGACTGTTGTAATACTCGTACATTGAATCAATCGCCGCTGCGCGGTTAGTGTTTTAATATACTCTATTATAATAGAATAACGTGCGTGTAGGCTATATGTATGTCCACAACTTCTGATATACATAAAATTTTGCTTTTATGGTACATACATGGTATTTTTCTCTTCGAGATCGTATCTACGCAACTGAAAGATGTATTTAAGCAAGTCTTTAAGGTTAATAAGTAATATCATCAGTTAATTCATACAATGAGGTCACAGTGTGGTGAAACAATATTATAATGAAAACTATCATAAACTATTTGTTTATTACATGAAATCCCAGTGAACCAAATTCATATTGCCCACAATTATTTTCAGTAACTTCAACATTAAAGCATGAAATTATCTAGGATTTTGTATTAGATTAATAGTTATTTGAAACCCTTTAAGTTGAAGTTACAAAATATAATTGTGGGAAATTTGAATTTGGTTTACTGGGATAGGTACATTACTTTATTTATTTTATATATACATCTTAAGTTTCAATCTTATTAAAGGGTTAAGAGGTACAGTCTGTCCTAAATTAAACCCCATTCAGATTCACCGTTCCTGCAGCGTATTTGTATTTAAAGTAATGACTGTTCTGTATATCAAACAATACATTTTATGTACAGAGTACGGGCTATTTTAAATGCAGACACGCTAAAGTGGTTGCGAATCTACATTCCTTGGAATTCAAAATGAATTTCAAGCAAACTGTTGCGCCTAAAGGTGGATCCTCATACACGCGAATTTTTTTCGATGGAACATTTCCTATTGGTAAAAAATATTTAAAAACGAATTTTTGCGAACATTTTAAGATTTGGCGATGTTACAGAAATATTAAATAATATAATTTAACTTTAAGCGAATATTGTCATGCTGTCTTTATTGCACATTTGGATAGTCTTTTATTTATTCAGCTAATTTCATGATTACAGTTGGGGGTTGTTGATTGTGGTTATGTTGTTTTTATAATAACGTACGATTTTTTTCTAATCATCTTTAATGTAGAATTTATTTAATAAGAAATATATTAATACAACCTGTTTTCTTTTTAACTGAATGTCTCCGATCCATATACTTTGGTTAGATTTAAGTTGTCGCCGCTTTCTTCTTGTATTTTTTTTAATGTTCATTTAACTTTGGCTGTTTTGATAGGTAAGGTTATGTTAGTTTCAACGTTTGATATTTTGAAACCTTGAAACCTCATAACGCAAAGACAGCAAAAGTTACCAGAAATTACTATTTTGAATAGAAATAGACTTTATAATAATAAAATTGTATAATTTATATTGAGGGTGAGTAAAAAAAAAACTACTCAAATTTTTATATCAGTTTCACAAAAGTATGTACCGGAACTGAAATAGCCGAATTCTAGAACAGAAATAAATTTAGTGTCAAAATTGCAAATTCAAAATTAGAGTGGATTGGATTTGTGATAATGGTACTAATAAACAATTTCGTGTGATTTATCATACTTACTTTGGAATAACTGAGGGTTTAATACGCTTGAATAATTTTAGAGAATATAAAAAACTGGAATTCCCCTAATACTTTTTGTTAAATGTTGGTATTTGAATATTTTAGATTCGATTTGAAGGCGTGAATAAGGAACGAATACAAAATTTCTTTTTTATTTTAATTTATTGAAAACCTGTCTATACAAATAAAATTATATTAAAGGCAGGTTGATCTTAACCTTGTTTTTGGGCCAATTCCTTAGCCTTGGCCTTCTCCAACTTAGCAATACGAGCAGCAGACTTCGATCCAAGTATACCACCGCCCCAGTGGCGTCGGATTTCGTCAGCACGATCATTAAAGTTGGTCTTAATCACTTCAACGATCTTGTTGAAGTTAGCCCTATCACCAGAATCTACCTGAGTTAGAGCTACAGCTGAGCAAGTCTTCCTCCTTACAAGGAGACCTAGTCTTGCACGACCTTTCACAATGCAATATGGGACACCCATTTTTCTGCATAAAGCTGGCAGGAAAAGCACAAGCTGTAAAGAAATATTAATTTGGTATTATAGAAATTAGAGTTCTTGTTCTTAGTATATCAAAGCTTTGTTTTCCTGCTCAGTTGTCAAGTGTCTACATTTTGATGCAATCAAATTAATTCATGCATAAATCAGGTGAAGAAATTCTTACATCATAGCAGATAGTTGCAAATCACAAAATAAAGTAAAAATAAACTACCTCAATTGGATCTACATCGTGAGCAATGACGACGAGCTGTGCTTTCTTCTGTTCTACCAGCTTCGTTACTGTATTTGTGCCAGCACGAATTGTGTTGGAACGTTTTGGTGGTGCCTCTTCTTTCTTCGCAGCTTTTGCCTCGGCGTGTGCTTTTAACCTATTCTTCTTTTGCAGAGCTGTCTCGGGCCTGTATTTTTCGAGCAGCTTAAACAATTGCGTTGCTAATAAAAAGAAATGTAATCAATTGGAGATATTACATTGAAACTGTTTTCAAATTTTTTTTTGTAACTTCAGAAATGTATTGGTGGTACAGTTTTGTCTTCATAACAAACAAATCGGTTAGCAAATACTAAATCATCACAGGTATTAAAAATTTTGCATTTGGATTTCTAATATCATAAATAAATTTTCTTATCTAACCAAAAACATGTGCTTTTATTTGTTAATATCTTGACAAATTTTATTTCACACCTACCTGTTTGTTTATCTAATGTTTGTGAAAACTGATTAATGGGTGGTGGTACTTTTAATCGTTTTTGCAAGACAGCTTTCTGTCGTTGGATGCGGATGTATTTCGGCCATTTAACAAATCTTGACAGGTCTCGTACAGGTTGGATATCCTGTCCTATATAGCAAAAATATGAAGCACATTAGAATTTCCACTAAACTTTAACTAATTAAATAACAATTCTATAATTACAACATCAGAATTAAAAAGCTCGTATATTATATGTCACCACAGTTTTCTGTAGTTTAATATGTTAACATCATATGTTATTGTGTACTAACATTTTAAAATTACAAAATAGAAAAATACATACCTATTCCAAAATTACGTGGCCTCTTCTCAAACAGCGGGTTTACTTCTTTTTTAACCTCAACTTTTTTAACAGCTAGTGGAGGTGCTGCTACTTTCTTGCCTGGCTTCTTCTTAGGCTGCAATCAATACGTTCTTAGGTGAATTAAACATAGTCTCACATCGCGAGTAGATTTATTAAAACAATATAAACTTCAGTCAATGTTTTGGTGGTAGAAAGGTATCGTCAAATATGCATTCGGATAGCAAATACAGGATTCATCATTTACAAACACGAAATAGATTATACTCGTATCGAATGCTAAATCAAAGTTTATTACAAGGAAAAGGAGATTTCCTGAATTAATTTTGTACGAACATATCGTTATTTTAACCACGTTATGTCAACTCCGATCGATACGTAAACAACATGGTAAAAAATCTTTTTCCACCATTAAAAAAGTACATTAAGCAGAAAAATATTAACAAAATGCAGTAGAAGGATTCACTTACTTTCTTTTGAACCATTTTTATTTATTGTACACTATATGATGAACGAAATTATTTATATTTTACGAGAACATTCACGGCGCCGACTTATCGACAGTCTCCCGTGTACGAAAAAGAACATGCGCGGAAGTTCTGCCAACCTCAACGAGTATCAGCGGGAAAATTGAAAATAACGCAAGTCTGCCTCTACAATGCGATGTGAAAATACAATGGGTTTCTTATTAATATTCAACGTTTTAGCAACAGAAAATTTGCATCGAATATAATTTGAATACTATTTAAGTCTAACATTGACCTGTGACCTAGTAAATGCAGATGAAGTCGAATATATTCACATATGTAAAATATGGTTTCTCGTGCATGAATTAATTTACAAATTGAAGCCATGACTTTAGAAATTGGAGGATGATTACTTTAAGCACGTACGTGTGAAAAGGAAATGTTAAACATTAATTTTTGGCATTCTTTAATTACATCTACAATTAAATATAATAACGAATACTATGAGGTAAGTTTAATTAATAAAAAAATTATGTGCTATATAGGTAGATAGGTACCACATACACATCTAGATATGTAGTTTTTGGCATAATTGTTTTGAGGTCACGCAATCTCTGAATATCGAACAACCGCGACTGATACGGCACATCATAAACACGTAACAAATTACTCGAAATCACGAACGAAATATTCGATTAATGTATTCCAACGCATTCGCTAGCCCCTGTTAAGGAAAACCTTGAATCGAAGGAATTTTAAATAGCGTATAATGCGATGAAGTCGATAAGACAGATTTACATGTTACCGGAGACGCCGGTACCAACTTGCACGAACGAAAGGATCTCGGCGACAAGCACGCACTGTCGGCGAGGCGGCAACGGTCGGTTCAAAAAGTGGGCCGAGACATTCCTACGACACATCAACAACAAGTACCACACGCGAACATGCAAAATATGACGTTTCGTTGTTATATCGATTGCAAGATGTCAAATTAGAACTCTGCTGTTGAAGTTGCAACCGCGCCACATTACAAATTTTCAGTCTCACGGTGGCAGTGAAAATGGTACCGTCCCGACAAAATCGTCAATTTATTAAGGATATGCCGTGAAATGGACAAGTGTTCTTGTTTGTAAGTACAGATGCAATAAAGCTACATAGGTAGAAATCGTGTTTAATAATTCGAAAATCGTCCCTCATCAAGAACAAGTCGAAATCTCTAGGGATATTAATTCATATATAAATTAAGAAATAATAGCTAAAAAAATAAACAAAGTGTTCACTGTAGTCTAAATATTAATTTTAACATAATCTTTCAGAAATTCAGAAGCTCTAACTGGCGTTTTGAAAACCATTTACTTGGTACGTATGCTCTATTTTCTATTGAACTCCTGTTGTATATGTATACCGATTATTTAATAATAATAATGCGTATTTATTGGCAGTAGCATGATAAAGTAATTACAAACAACAGCTACAACAATACTTTAACCTATTTATACCCACACATTGCCAAAAAGATTAAATATAGATAAAAAAGATAAAAATAGATTTATATAATATGCTTCATTCATCAATGTCACTATTAAATATAATCTCGAATATATTAACACCTTAATTTTTCTACGTGTACGGATACGACTTGCATGAGTTACCCGAAATAAATTATAACGCAGTCGTCTGTTTAAAAGTGTTCATTTATATAGAACCCTTTTTTTTCGGATGATTATATTTAATGTGAATGTATTATAGCTATGCATAATTTCACAAAGGTTTATGACAGATCTTCACACAGTTAGGAAATATTTATTTACTTAAAAAGATTTAAATTCAGAAGTAATATTTGTAAAATTACTTGCGATTGATCTTCGAAAATGAAATTACGAAAATAAAAAGAACCGAATTGATATTTTGAATTTTGGTTGGTACAAAATAAATTACCCTATGCTGCTATCAGATGATTTGTCAAGGTTGACAACTGTCACATATGTACCATTCCTATCATTTGCTTTTATTTGCAATCTTTCTGTGATGTGTAGTTTTTAGCTTATGACTTTAACTAATATTTACTTATTTTAATTGAAGTTATGTATATACAATTGAAACACACGTTGTATTTCTTTTTTAATATTTTGTCTATAAGCTGTTCAATCCAAAAATTACTTTCCTCAATAGTCGGAGTACTTCCCTAATATCCAAATTTAAATTTCCCGTAACAATTTTAGTGAATTCAACGCTAAAGGTATTAAAATAACTATTACTGTAGTACAAAATGGTGGGTAATTTTATGTTTCAAAGTTGAAGTTACTGAAAATAATTGCGGGAAATTTAAATTTGGCTATTAGGGATATTGTACTTACATAGATCCTCAAGCGGCACTAAATAAATATAAAAATTAAATAACCTTTTTATATATTAAAATTTCAATTTATTTCTAAGTTTTGTTTAATATTTTTTGGTCTATATATGCATATAGACCAAAAACACTTCCACATATTAAATAAACATTAAAAATTAATAAATATCTAAAATCATTCACAGAAAAGATCTATAAAAAGACTATACTTACAAATATTAGAGTTATCAATTTACACCAAGAACGAGAAACCTTAATAATTTTCTATTTTCATGACATATTAGGTTTATATATATCTTTTGGCCTTTAATGCACGATCTATATTTAAAAATTTAATATATAAGTATTTTATACAATAAATAGTAATTTATAACATTAGAAAATACTATACAAAAATAATTTTTATGTAAAGAGTTTCATTTTACAAGTTTTAACACCTATTTATTCACTAAAGATATACATTTTCTGCAACTATATTACTAGATTAAAAGTAGGAAACAACCATATTAGTGAATGAAAGGCGGAAGGGAAGCATAAGAAAACTCTGAAGATGTTGGCAAAAATTAATGAAACATAACATCATATAACAACAGGAGTAAAAGCAATATATATTTAGTAATATTCATTTATTTATATTGAATATTAAAACATGATTGTACTTTTTGCAAAATGCTGGTTGTTATTACATTACTTATTCTTGTAAATGTCGTCTTTTCATATTTTTTGACTTTTTTTCTTAAATTATACGTATATAGATTAGATATTATTGTTTGTTGATATATTTATCAGATCTTTGTGTCACTGTCTGATAGATACTTTTTTTCTAAGTTTGTCTAATTGACTTGAAAACAATCTGCAAAAGGTAAAAACTATTTCTTTCTTAGCTAAATGTCTCTTATAAAAATGAAGTTGGCATGTTCTTCCATCGACACACTATCAATTGCCATCTATTTTATTTCTGAACCATATATCGACAACGATAGGAACTTCTCTTTCTATCTTTTGCATAAAACATAACAGGTTTAAAATCAATAATTAGAAATAGAAGCAGTGTAAAATGTGTCCATGTGATTTAAAGCTGTTAAAGTTGTGATTAAGGTGAGTTTATACAGAGGTAAATAGTTTGTAACAATGCAAGGAAATATGAAATAGGTACGAACATGTAAGAATGTGGTTTGGTATATGAAAAGATCATACTACAACTGCTGTAATGGTGAAGTGGGTAGCAGCCTAAACCCACCATTATACCTATTATTTCTAGTTCAGGGCAGGGTTCTTATCATCGATTGTACTGTCGTTACTTATTAGTTGTCAATTCCACCTCCGATCTCTACAACAACAAAAAAATATCAAAACCATTATGGTGTATTGATAGCAAAAAACGCTGTTCTTTCACAAATTTTTCATATTTATTATCTTTTCCGACTGGTTTCAGCGTATTGCTAATTCCAGGTACACTGGCCGACTTATTTAATGTCGTCGTCTTCAGCGGGGTAACTATCAAAACTACTCACCATTTGGATAGATACGCATTCAATTGGCGTCGGCTGTTTCAGGTAAATGATTTATTGGAGTATACAGTATACAGTTGTAAAACCCTTCCCAATCATGCAAATCAGGTAGAAAAATTGGATTATTTAATATCACAAGTAATCGTTGTATATTGCGGTTTGAACGTGCTTTAAGTTGAAATGTTTTTCATAAATTGTACCCTAGTTGACTCTTAAACTTAAACTCACATAGAAATAAATAAAGTTTGGTATTCATAGCCAATCTGTGTATTAATTGTTTTAAAAACGTAGGAAATAGCAAACAACAGAGGAAGACTTCGTAAAACTATAGCTTCAACCAATATTAATAGTTATTGTAAGCGTTTATTAATTACTATTTTTTGAATGGAGATTTCAATGATATTTAATTATTAGCATTTACTATTGCAGGACCCACCTATGTGTAAGTAACGCTATAAAATTGCTATTCATAAGAAAATAAAATTATGTTTGGCCTGGTTATATTATTTAGTTAAGTAAATATGTCCAAATATAAACAATATAAAATCTAATTACGTAACTGTCATTAAATATACAAACAAAAAATGATAATGTAAAACCTAACCATTAAAACAACACATTCTGCAAAAATAAAAAATAAACATATGTATGTATATAAAAACATGTATTTTCCAAATGCATGTAATGTATTAATGAATTTATAAGTATGCTATTGAAATTTCAAAGAAAAGCTTTATTCTTAGTAATGTGGTAATAATTTATACAGTTTATTAAAATTTCGATTTAAAACAATTGCCCTATAAATGGCATCGTTTAACAAACTGAATGATGTGCAGGACATTTGTGATTTTTTCCATGAACAGGAATTTTACGACGTTTCTTACCTGTGGGTAACTACAATAATTATATTATATTATATAAAATAATATTTATTGAAACTAAAGCTAATAAGGTAACTTATGAAGTGTTACTCTCTTGTTTTCTAATACATTTCCTATTTTAAAGATAATTATATATAAATAAAATTTAATATAAATAAGCGAATAATTAATACAACTCGATTTGTTATCTATACATTCACTTGATTATTTTTAAACATAAAATAAGAGCTTTAGTTTTAAAAGCCACTTGATCTCAAACCGTAAAACAAATATTTCGATTCTGTTATTCTACCATAATATTAAAGGTTTCCTTCGATATTAAATAATCCTAGATCTACCTGATTTTCATAATTGCCAAGCGTTCTATAACTGTGTACCCCCATAAATGATTTACCTAGAATACCCAACACTAGCCGAATGCGCACCTGTGCAAATGGTAAGTAGTTTTGATAGTCACTACGCTGTAGACGAAGACATTAAATAAGTCGGCCAGTGTACATGTATATCTATAATTAACTATATACCTACAAACAATTTATAGATTTACGTTTGTACTATGATTATGTATTTATATTCACACAATATGCACCTGAAGATGGGAATACCCAGAAACAGGTCTTAAAAGTTAATAAAAATTAAAGGTTGGTTAAAGAACAGTGGTTTTTGCTATTAATATACCACATATAACATTATATTATTGTTTGATTGGCTTTTGTAATTGTTTCGACTCGTTGGACAGTCGCAGTAACCATAATTTGCTATCGATAGTTATTGATAGTCAATACTATTTTCATTCCCTAAAATAAAAATACAAGCGTCAGGAAATCTCTTTATTTTAACTGCCTCTTGTCTACTTCGCCCTTATCTAACTCTATGACATCTTAGGATACCATCTTTTATCAAATGAGGTTTTTTTTTTACATTTTGAATGAATTCGATTATTTTTCCTCCTCTATTGTGCACGATCTAATTTAGTTTCTAGAAGGACAAAATTTCCGCGCAACATGCGAGACTTTCCTATCGGAAAGCCGCGGCATGGGCTACGCGGAACTGAAGAAGGCGATAGCTTGCATCCTAGTTCTGAAACCGTCCATAGCCGAAGTCGTCAAAGTCTCCCATGCCGACCCGGCGAAGAACGAGCTGCAAGTGCAGGCCGACTGGGTCCAGGCCATGGCCGCTACCGGGGGTTCCGCTTCAAAGAATGTCAACGTCTTTTACGGGGAGCCCTTGTGCATGAAGCGCCTAGATTTCTCGTTGTCCTCTCCTGATCTGTGCGGGAAGTGCCCTTGCAGCGCTCACCAACAATGCAGCAAAGGCGGCGGCTTGCAAGTGGTCGAGACCATCGACAATACAAAAAACGACATCGAAACGCAGAAGATTCTGAAGAAGGCCGTGCAGGAGGAGATCAAAATTGCGCACCGCCGCCTCCCGAGCACGAAGACCATCATATTCTTTTTAAGGAGTCGCCTCAGGTGTCCGTCATCAGCAAGACGGAACTTGATGACGTCGTGTATCCAGAGCAGGCGTACCAATTGGCTGCAGGTTTGATTTTAGATTATTCTTTATAAATCTAATTAATCATCCTTTTTTGTTGGATTGGGCATGGAGGATTATTGGACTACCTACCGAAATTGTATCGACTTTGAAAGTGATATTCTTATATCTTGAAATGCGCTATATTTCATGATATAAGAATATCACTTTCAAAGTTTTCTATGGTTTTTGCAAGTAAACGGTACTCTTTAAATGAGGGGTCAGGTACCTAATTATCGCCACAAGAGGTACAATAAAAGCGCTGTGAACGCTAAAAGTGACATTCTAATATCTTGAAATGCACTATACAGTTTTCATTAGCTGATCACTCAGACGAGAGTTTAATGCTTTAACGGAGTTAGAAATTGGTCATATCAATTTCACCTCCAAGATGATACTATTATGCCTAACAAAAATTGTGTCACAGTGCTTCAAAACATTATTATTAATTAGAATGAACGTTATATGTGAAGGTTAGATAAGAGTAATAAAACTCGTTTTTCGTTCATCTAATTATTATTTGATTACTAGTTTCGGCTTTTTAAAAAGCCATCTTCAGATCACTGGAAATGCAAATGATTAATTGATTAGCATAAATAATTGTGTTAAATTTTTTTTTGAAATATAGAACTGAAGAAATTAAAACTAGCAGATGTAAAAAATATATAAGTCAACAATGACAAGACATTTTAAAAAATTATGTATTAAAAGTGTAGTTACACGTCAAAAAAAGGTAAAATTGTCGATTATCAAAATAAAAAACACCAAACATGAAAATAAATTAACCGGACACCAGCAATTATACAAATAAATTAAATATAAAATTTAAGTATAAGAAAAACTTTTACACAGAATGACAATGATACAAATGATTCAAACATATGAAAACCGTGTCTAATGTATCTATTGTAAACTGAACTGCGAAAATTGTTTAATTTCATCTAATTCATCCTTCCATAGATAGAATATGAAATTAACAATTTCCTTACATATATAAACAATATACATACAAAACTACACTTCACACATGAAATAGAAGATAACAACACACTAAATTTCTTAGATTTACAAATACAAAAACAAAACAACAAATTCCACTTTTAATTCATAATTTTTTAAAATGTCATTTGTGATTGTTGACTTATATATTTTTTACATCTGCTAGCTTTAATTTCTTCAGTTCTATATTTAAAAAAAAAATTAACACAATTATTTATGCTAATCAATTAATCATTTGCATTTCCAGTGATCTGAAGATGGCTTTTTAAAAAGCCGAAACTAGTAATCAAATAATAAATATTAGATGAACGAAAGAACGAGTTTTATTACTCTTATTTAACCTTCATTATTTTATTAATAAAAAAATCAGCTTAATTAACTAAAATTAACTTTAAACATAATTTCATTTTTCTTTTTCTGTGTTAAACAAAAAAAAAAAATGCAAAAAGGTCTAGTTTTCTCTGCTAAACGAATAGCAAAACACAAGTGTATTACATTTGTATCGTGTCCAGCAGCTTCATAAACACAGGAAAATAAATACAATTAAACATTCCAACAAACTGCAATCATACTATAACTAAAGACATGAAATTTGAAGGACTTACACTATACCTCTTACCCAGGTAATACTTATGCCTCGAGGGTCTGCGTAGTTGTAATATGTTTAACACTTTCTATACCAGAGCACATTCTGTTTACGTACACAGATGGTTAATTTTTCATTGGGCAAAAGTAAAGCGGGTAAATGCAGTCATCACCGTCACTGGCTGTGTGGCTGCTAGGGGGCGCATATCTGAACTTACGTTGGTGTAGTGGATGATCGAAGATAAAACCTGAAATACGATAGCGATTGAAGTGGATTATCGTGCTCGAAAAAAACTGATGACGTCTGGTAAACAGAAGCTAGAGTTTGCCTTTATATTACCATTCGTATTTCGTTGCTTTTTGCTGGGATGGTGATTCGTACAATAGACTATAAACTCTCACTATACATTAGTGTTAAATTAAAAAAAAAACTGTTTTGGCTTCATATTTGTTTTTCAAAGAGTAGCATATCTTATTTGGCTGATAAGAGCACAAAATATTGTGAACAGATTTCTTTTTCATTTATGTTTGTCTCCTGTAGTTGGAATTTTTGTTAAAAAGTTATGCCGATATCATGTGGTGTGATTTCATGCGCAAAAGGTTGCCTTCCACATGATGGACAATAGTATTTTCTCTCAATCCCGCATATCTGCCACTTGGTTGTTCTTGCAATCTGAGATGCCTTACCTATTATCACCAAATGGAGAGGAGGGAGGTCTAGAGGACATTCCATTGCTGCTGTGTGAGCAGTCCTTATTTCTCCTGTTATTCCTAAACACGTAAGCTAGCTAAGTTCAGTGATAGTAGCTTGCTGCTGCACCTTTGTCCACCATACCAGAGATGCATAAGTGTTCATGGGTCTAACCACCGTGATGTGTGTCCAGTATATCAGTGGCGGCTAGTGCATACGTCACAGGCGGGGCCAATACAATGATTGATGTTCACCACCAGCCGCTGCTGCAGTATGTCATGGTAGCTCTTAACCCCCATATTTTTTCATGGGCTTTTCTGGTCGACATCAGTGTTGTCTTTGCCCTGGTTTTAACCATCAGAAGCTGTCGATTCCAAGTAAGCTTGTAGTCTAGGGTGATACCAAGATATTTTACTTCTTCTGACAACATTATTTCTTCACTTCGGAGCTTTTGAGATGGTATAAAAATTAAAATAGATTTATGCAAAAGATAAAACTAAATAACTAATTAAAATAATGATTTTTAAATATAAAATAAATACGCCTTTCAATAAAGTTGCACTTGCATGCAATAAGATATGATATCTAGATAAATGTTTTTCTGTTCAAATTATAAAAACATCGAATTTCAAAATAAAACGTTTAAAACATAAGTAGAACATATCAAGAGCTTACTTTCAACCTGTTTGTGCATTAGTTGAATGAAATCCTAGTATGACATCTAAACAAATTGCCTGCGGATTTCACAATAGTGCAAAAGTTTTAAACCTTTACCATAAGAATAAGTATTGATGGTACAAGATTAACAAATCAAAGAACTTTTACTCGACGATTATTACTGTCGCCTAGAATTTTACGAATGAATGATTAATAAATATCCCGAAAATCAATATTTTTTTCAATAATATACTATTTACCGACGAATAAGTACTTTATTTATAATTGTTAAGTTTTTAGAATCTATGTTTGTTATTTTATTTGATTATTGACGTTTAAAACTGCTTTTCATTCTTTTTTTTTATTTTAAAAGTTATAGTTTACATTATCTGATGCTTCGATATAAAAATAAGTATGAATAGAAAAGAAGCATGAATAGATTTTAGTTATCGAATAAGTATTGTCTTATTATTTCCCTTTTCACTAATACAAATGTAATATTGGATTTAATATTAATACTAAAACTTTACAAACTTCTTAAATAAAGCGAGAAAAAGAATATCAGGCTCAATTTAATTTGGCTGAACTATAACAATTAGCGAACGTTAATAAATCTGATGATTTGCGGCTTCGTGCGTAGCTACGCCTATAATTGAAGTCCTTCCCATTTCCGGTCGCCCAGAATGCCATCGACAGCTCGTAACTTTTCAACCGCTATAAGAGAACCTTGAGTATAATATTCATGTATCTGTAGCGAGCATGTTAGAATACTCAAGTGTCTAATTACTAGTTCTAAGGTAGTGTTAAAATGTTGCGGGGTTTCGAGTTACTTCAGGTATTACCTACTAAATTTTATATAGCGTACAAATTATTTACCAAGATTATGTACTTAATCACGTGAAAGTATTATTTGGACGATAATTATCACGTGCACTTATGACGTACCTAAGACGTCCATTTTTGGTCAATCGAATATTACTTGGAAATAATGTCATTTTTTTCTGAATTTTCAAAATGACCGAAATCTTACAAATCTCTTATTTTCTAGCACCGTATATTCAACCAACACTAAGCCAGACCAGTTCTCATCCGTCTATTCTCAACGAAGAGGAGGAATTGATTATCGCCGAAGATTATAAGTCGCAAGGGAGCGCTACGAGCATTCATAGTACTGGTGCTAAAGCTGCTCCAATCGCCGGAATTACTAGCGCTACGAGCAAGTCCCTTAGCATCGCTCCAAGTATTAAAAGTGCTGCGCCGAGTGTTCATAGTGCTGCACCGAGTGTTCATAGTGCTGTACCGAGTGTTCACAGTGCTGCACCGAGTGTTCATAGTGCTGCACCGAGTGCTCACAGTGCTGCACCGAGTATTCACAGCGCTGCTCCAACTGTTCAAAGTGTTACGCCTAGTGTTGTTCCGAGTGCTAAAACTCCAACGCCAAGCATTCAAAGTGCCCCACCCAGCGCCGCATATAGTATTGCCAGTTCTGTACCCAGTGTATTGCAAAGAAATCCCTCAATTACAAGCTACACACCTAGTATCACTCCTAGTATAAAAAGCAACAGTCATCCACCCAGTATAGCTCAAACCACATCCGCTGTAGCACCGCTACCCTTGATTCAAAGTCAAGTAAGCGTGCAGGGTACACACGCAAGCACCTTATCCCTGATAGCTCAAGCGTCCGTAAAAGGCGGCTCTCCACAAGAAAGGGCTTTAACCGCGCAGAGTTCCGTCCGTTTCGACATGGGAGGAAAACTAGTCGATACTAAAACTAGTAACATCGACTCTGAGTCCCTACGCGGCGTGGATGTGCAGCAATCCGTCATGAGTACTCCGAGCGGTATCGATATCAACACTGGCGTTCCGGATGAACCCAGTGCGAGATCCTTTTATTCCACTGCTAGTCAACCCAGCGCTGTCTCCGAAATGCAGACGGACTCGAAGCTGATGAGCTCTAAGGCCACCGTCTGTGAGCGGTGCTCTACCAAGCAAGTGGGATTGCAGATCGGAAATTGTCTTCAGAAAGACACTGGGACAGAAGCGGAACTCGGCACACGCAGCACTCACACCGCTACGAAGAGCTCTTCGATTACTTTCTCCGTCGAGCAATCGGCGTCTGCACAGAGCTTTAGGGGCCAGTACTCTTTGGATTTTAACAAAATCAAGAAGGAGCTAAGATCGGGCTGTCCGTCTGTTAGAGTGATGCTTTTGCAAGCGCTGCGTTGGGTAAGATAGCCTAGTTGACAGAGTCACGTAATGTGACGTTTAAGGGATGCCAGTATTACGTCTATCACGTCATATCGACGTCTATCGAACGTTACTTCACGCAGCTCTGTTAGCTGGAAAATCATCTATGTTGATCTTTTATCATGAACTCAGGTAGCAAAGTGACGTTCTATAGACGTGAATATCACGTATTAGAACCGACGTCCATTAAACGTCAGTTTTACGTCACTCTGCTACAGTAAGAGGTCAGTATGTATTGGAATTTATATCAATTGGAAAAGAACTATTGACAAATTGAATTAGGCCACACAGGTTTAATTTACCACGATCTTTTTAGTATATTGAAATACTTTAAAATACGACGCTAATAACTAATGAGGAAAAAAAAGCTGGCTTACTAGTTTAAAAAGCATGTAATTCCTCTACTGGCAATTTGAGGTGAGATGAAAAGCTTTCGGAGATATAAATACCTTTACAACGTCCTAATCATCAATTCATAACTTGACCAATACATGTTTTTAATTGACGTCAATATGACGTAGGGATGCTGTAGTGCTCTAAAACCAAATTCATAAATCTTTGTATTCCCAGCGAATAACCCAAACTGAAGAACGAGATAGAAATCAGATAATAACGGACTACGCCAGGCATGACCTCTTGAGTTTACACGGCACTCCTTCCAAGTACCATAAAATTTAGCCGAGGAATTTCTTTGCACCACGCGGAAAAAAATCCTGCAGGAACATGAGGTCTTCAATATAGTCGTATTTGCCCGAATAATTTTTTAATAAAGAAAAATATTCTCCAGGAGACCATGGCCAGGATGATCAACGCTATGGCGTCGTTAACACTAGGCAGGGATTACCTCTGTCAAGATGAGACCTTACTTACGAAGGTTATTATCCCTTTAGTTATGGATACACATCCCTCTAAATCACAATTAACCGGTAATACTAAGGAATACCTTCTCGTGGTGTTACAAAAGCTCAGCCTAAGGAACAACATGCGATTGATAATGATACAAAACGGTTTGCTTTGGTATTCCTTTTCAACGAGATTAGATTAAGGTTAATATATCGTTCCTATTGTTAGGTCTGGCGGAATATATTGTGTCTTATCTGTCCACGAATCACAATTCCATGTCGGACTATTGTTTGGAGTACTGCTTAGCTCTCTTCATGAATCTATCGCTGCACAGTGAAACTCACGCGCGATTGAAGAAAAAATCCAGAGATGTGGTTAAATTTATGTCAGACTTTCTCTCCGCCGGACATGATTCTTGTTTATCGTACCTCAACGGCGCTATGTACAGTTTGTTTATGGATGCTGATATAAGGAAGGAGGCAAAACATGGTCATCTGGATAGTAAAATTTCGGAGAAGTCGAAGGTAATCAATTGAGTGTTCTTATCTCAATGTGAATCAGCCTCTTTGAATCTAGGCGGTGGATGATGAGATCAGACTCCAAATGGAGGTCATCATGGACATCCTGAACACCAATAAATCGGTTACACCTTGCGGCCAGTGCGAGTGCATCGACCAAGACGACGAGATCGACCATCTGGAGCCGGAAATCGAAGAAGGGGACACGCTGAATGGAAATCCTAATGGGGAGAACTTACTCAGTCTTTATCGTCCCGAAACCTTCTTTACAGGTTTTCCAATATCACCGTGTCTTCTTGTGTTTTTTTTTCTTAAAGACGTTTCTTTCTCTTCTTATAGAACCTTCCTTTATTCCATTAACTTGTTTGTGCCGTCCCGCTACGCCTTGTAAAAAGATTACGGCCGCTGAAACGTGTACTCATGTGGATCTTGATGCCGACCTATCACAATCTCCTGAGCGCGAGAAGGAGAAGAAGTCCAAGAAATCTTCGTCGTGCTTCGCTATCTGCAGGAAGAATAAACAGACACAGAACGCATTGAATGATGACGAAAAGATTTTAGCGAGCGAGGAATGTCCAAGGACGGATACAGTTTGCTGTGAAGCACTTGATGGTAAGCTTATAGAATAGGCAGTAAACATTTTAGGTCAGTGTTCTTCAACCGGCATGTGAAATTTTTTTGGCTGGTCCGTGAAAATATGAAGTAAATTAGAAGGCGTTGTTCCCAAGAATAAATCACACACGCATCTTGATACAATAAAATATTTCTATAAAAGTAATGAAATTGTGTCCGTTCAGGGCATATAATGTATATACTTTATTTACCTGATGCTTTAAATTGTTTAGTGTTTTTTTTTATTTGTATTTATAATTTTATTAAGTTGTACAGGGTGGGCCAAATTCAATACTTTTAATAGGAAACTTATATTTCTAAAGGAATTAGAAAAAACTGACCTATGCTTCCGAAGCTCTTTTTTGCCGCTCCGCAGATGTAAAAAGGTTAAAGACCACTGCTGTAGGTAATAGATATTTCAACCTACTAAAGAAAAAGGAGGATTTACTTGGTGGAAATAAAATCTTAACATTTAAAATATCGATGTTTCTAAGACTGTTTATTTACACTTTCATAACTTTTAGATGAATCTGTTCCTGTAAGGGACGCAAGATCGGCTTCGGTGCAGAAGAGCATGACCAGCCATGTGAGCATCTGCCCTAGTTGTAAGTGCTTGCAAACTTTGGATCTGCAAGCTCCGGTTATATGCAGTTCCGCGCGTCAACCATCTATATGCGGTGTGTCTGGAGATCCTAGCGCGTTCAGTGGGCAAGGTAGTGCGATTAGTGGACAAGCTAGTGCGATTAGTGGTCAAGCCAGCGCGGTTAGTAGACAAGCAAGTATGCTTAGTAGACAGGCCAGTGTGGTTAGCGGGCAACCAAGCGAAATAAGCAGACAGCCAAGTAGACAAGCTAGTGTTATGAGCAGACAAGCTAGTGTTATGAGCAGACAAGCTAGTGTTACAAGCAGACAATCCGCGTTAGCGGACATTCCGGTTAAGGGATCCAGTGCACGTTCACCGTCTGAGATCAGCAGACACTCAACGCGTAGTTTTCACACGGATCAAATGGAGAATCCAGAGGTCTGGGCACGAGCGCCCAGCAAGTGAGTGTATCCCATCCTAGTGTTGTGACGCACGTCTCGACTTGCATGCAGTGTTGCGGAACTGACCTCGAGCAAGCTGCCATGGCCAGTCACGTATCCGTTATCGGCGAAGAAGGCGATGAACCCGAGTTAGGGCCACAAACAAGTAGTCGAGGTGTTTGCCCAGCCCTCAACGTTGCAACACAACCCTCCAGGACGATGTCCGCCACCGAGTCTAGGACGGTATCGTCGAGATTACCACCTTGTTCCTCCACTCCATCGAGGATTCCATCTGCTACCGAACCCGCTGCGCCGAAGTTGCCTCCTTGCAGCCTCACCAGGGCTCCATCTGCTACTGCGCCTGAAGAACCTCCTCCGGAAGATGAGCCACACAAATGCCCCGCTTTGCCTCCGGATAAAACGTGTTCCGATTTGGCGCCTAATCAACGGAAGCTTTCGGAAGGTGCTCTCGATGCAGCGCCGGAGAAAACCGAAGAACAAACAGATGGGGAAGAAGAGGGGGAGGAAAAGAAGAAAAAAGGCTGCCGATTGAAATGCGGCAAATCTCCCAAATCCAAAGACGACAAGTCCAAGAATGGTCGCGAAGGTTCCATTCCGCCTTCCTTTACGAGAACCGTCATCAATAGCGATACTAAAGGACGGGGCCAACGGGACCCTTGTGATCCGTGCCGTATCAGCGGTACCACTTGCCAACCTCAAAATTCTTGTTATATAAATCCTCGACCTTACTGTTACGATACGACCTCACAATTCTGCAGGAATCAGTACTGCCCTTGTCCGAATCCAGGTCACAATTCTTCGCAATCTGTAGGCCGGAGTAGTTGCAGTGTCACACAAGGCGGTCAAAATCGAAACCGGTACATGTGCGAGTGTTACAAGAACATGAAGGAGTTTGTTCAGAATACCGACGTTAGCAATTGTTCTAATCGTTGTCCGAAACGGTGAGTACCAACAATATTTAGTACAATGCTATAGATCATATCTCCAAAACCCCATCAGTTTCTTTTTCTGCCAAAAGGGTGTGCTTAAAAGGGTAACAACTTAAAATTGGCTATCTAACTATTTTCCTCTTCAATTATTGTTTCTTCTAATACTCTTTGACTATTACGAATAGATTTTTTTTTTTGATATCCATTTGTTTTTCAGAAATATAGCATAATTTCTGATGTTTAAGAAACTTTAGAAAACTGTTAATTAGAGTTGCCTAACAATAAGGTTACTCAGTGAAGAGCTTTTTCCTTTTTTCTCTGTTTTAACGCTTTGAATACCGAACCACTTTAAAATTACAACAAATATGTATTTATCCATATTTATTTTTGACAGAGCTTGTTAGTATTATGGATTCAAACACCTTCACATCTTCTATAGAGGAATCATAACTTGGTTATATAACCTAGACTAACAACACCAGCATGTCGTAGCAGTATTGCACCAAATCAATTTTATGCTTTTCGAACTTGGTAAATCACTAAACGCCTTTTGCAAAAACCTAATGATGCCAATAATGACGTTGCTTGCCTCGGAACAGTTCTGACGGTTCAGAAGAAGATCAAAAGGAGATGGAGTTATCGACGCCAGAACGGGAACTTAGAGATCTGCAACTCGCCCTTATACAGACTGATAATTTTTGTACTCTAGGTAGGTAAATCCACCCATGGCTGTAACAGTAGGGTTTATCTAAATTGCTTGCCCGAACTTTACGAGTGTAACGTGTGGAAGAAAGCTGTACAAAAAAAGTAAACGTGGTTTTCAAAATTCATTGAAGTAAATAAACAAGGTTGTCAATAATTAACGAATTAATATATTTCTGCTAATTAGTGTAGATTATTTCATGCTCTAAGAAGCTGCAATCTTTGCAAGGTTGTCAATAGTTTAATCGTTTCAAATTTTCAATTAAATGGTGTAGGTTCTCGTAAAACGCTGAATCCATGAATAATAAAAAAAAAACTGACATGCATAGACGGAGTTTCATACTCTCAATATCAGTTGTGAATTTTACTAACGAAGAAATGGCATTTTACGTATATAATGGCGAGAAAACGGCAGTTGTGAAGATGAAGGAACATTTGTGGCAAATCAGCAGCATTTTCGTGAGAGAAGATTTCTTAAACGGGTTAAAAACGAACTGTATATTGCCTGATGTGCGTGTCAGTAGAAAGATGGATAATTCTAAAAACCTCACGGGGAAATTATTTTTAATCAATGGTACAAACTGTAGAGTTTCAACAAAGCGATTTTTAGACACGAATAACATTTTATAATTGGTTTTTCGATCCGAATCTCCAATTTATTGTACTTTTTTTTGCTGCTTGATTTTCTGTGGATGCAGTTATTAATATTCCATTAGTGGGCTAAAGAAAATCCTCGTGCGTTAGATGAGTGCCATGCATGGAATTCTTGCAACTTTTGGCCTTTCTCTTTTAGTTGTGGCAGCCATCTGACATGGAGTCTGCGGAAATACTGCATCTTCTTGGCTTTTTGCATTTAGCTTCCCATTTTTTTTTACACATTAAATTACTTCAGCCATTCCAGGATATCTGACTGGTTAATCGAGGTAATACTTTGAGTGCATTTTAGGCTTGCCTGTCTTCTTGTGTCCAGAGCTGCGCATTCACACATAATGTAGTAAGCGTTCTTTGCACTCCCATTGCACACTCTGCAATAGGTATCTCCAGTGTTGATCGCAGTTTTCTGTAGGCCTTCCTTCAGTGTAGAGAACCCTTTTAAGAGACTTGTTCCGACGCCAAGATGGCTCCTACTGAACTGCAGTAGTTCTCCAGTCTTCTTTTTTGATGGTCTCTCACTAAAGGTCTTCCCATGAATTTGCCTGGTGCTATGATCCAAGTGCTTTTTGTATTTCTCTTCGACCCAACGTCTTACTTACCTTCGTACTGTGTTTTTAAACACTCCTAGAACAGGGCTTCTGGGACTGCATATGAAGTAGGTCATCCTTTTCGTGCTAACTTATCAACTTTTCGGTTTCCTTGATTGTATCTTGGGGCTCACTAGTGCCCTCAGTATTACCTGGCTGTCTGCCGCAATATAGATCCGCTTATTTTCATAAGCCCTCTGAATAATTTCGGTTGCACAATGCACTCTTGCATCTGTATGCCTCTGCTTGAAAGACCGTGGCATGGTTTCCTAGTGAATGAGTGATCATTATATTTCTCAACCCAATATAGATTCCAGCTCCAATCCCGTTTTTGGTTTTTGATCCGTCTGTAAATCACATCAATTCTTCGAACCTGTCTCTGTAGTTGGATTGATTTCACCTCGAAATTTCTCTTAAAAAGATATATCGAAATCATGTGGTCTCATCTCATTTCCACAAGGTGTCCCACATCATGGACAATATTATTGTGTCCCAGTCCTGCGTACCTGCCATTTGATAATTCTTGAGAACGGAGATGGCCCATTCTTGCCTTACTCATTATCACCAAATGGATTTTTATTCTCTAGGAGGCATTCTATTGCTGCTGTAAATTTTTGGCTTTTATTATTTGCCACTGTTATGTCCATAATAGGATAAACGATCAAAATTATAGGAATTTCTTGGCAAACCACCTGTTTACCTGCTCGTTGTAACTTCTGGTTCATGGATGGCAGCGGTCCACATTATTCGTGGCTAAATTCAACATTGTTTTCGTTTTTGTTTTCGAAACAGCTCCAGAATTCTTGAGCCAGTTCGATATTCAATAGTTTAACAATGCAAAATCTATTTTGTCGCTGAAGGAGGAGATTTCCACCAATTCCTCTAACGTCTAATTACAACATGTTTAATGAATCGTGTTAAGAACAAATCAATATGCTTGGTGAAATTTCTTCTTGTAGTCTTGATAAATATTGTTACTGATTATCCGCAAATTTTGAAAACTGAAAGCATTTTTGGACATGTGCTTTTAGCAATTTTTTTTTGCAGTTATGTTCAATACATTACTTTGGAAATGTTTTGGCAAGCAATTCAAATATATCATATATACTTATTACTAGAGTAGTCAAAAGTTATATTGATTTAGGTGCTTTGATTCCAGATACAAGCTGTATATTCAGCATGGATTGTGAATGTTACGATTCAGTCTTCCAATCTCGTCCAAAGTTATCCAGAACACCATGATGATGTCCTTCAGCCAAAGTAATTTGTAGTGTGAGGTATAATAGAATAAGTAACAAAGCTCATTCACAGGCAATCCGATATGCAACCATTTAAACCACAAAAGTAGTAAACGACTTTTCGCAACAATTCTTGCTGTTTTATTTACCTTTGGAATATTCCAACTTGTAAAAGAAAATGTTCTTATTCATAGGAGGTGATATTTATAACAAAAGAGACTGAAGAAATGTGTATATTTTATTAAAATAATGAAAATTGAAAAAAGGGTACAATAAATGAAACAAAAAAATGTATTAGATAAATATATGGGTAAAATAATATATATACATCTAATTTATCCTTTCTTTCGCTTGTTTATCATACATCACATAGTAAAAATACGTACATACACACAATAAAAATACAGTCTTTTAATTTAAAAATTTACATTCATCTTTGTCGGCTTGTAGCAGTGCGTCAACCTGCATCTTAATAAAATTAGTAAGCAATCTTAAAGCTCATACTATTGCTATTTTAGCTTTTTGATGTTGCCATACGCATCTTGTACCTCTTTATGAATTCTTTGGCTTGTTTATCACCTTGTCTGAACTCTAGCGCCTTCAGAGCATCTGTCTCTGATGGTTAGAAAGAAAAATAAGTGTTCAATTATGTCTGATTTAAAATAACTTTAAATTCTTACCTAATGTTTTAGGTCTGCGCAAATCTAAAGTAACCTGAGGCAGCGAGTCAATAGATCTAGATCCATTAGCAATATCCTTGAAATGAACAAGCGCTTCTCCTATATACTGGTTGTTATAACCAAGCATATCGTAGTCTTTGCAATTGAACAACACCAGGCCCTCAGTCAAGTTCCTTTGTTCTGGAGTAAGTTTTCTAAAAAATACTTCAAGCATAAATTACTTTTTTTCTCCCTAATTAAGCAATACTCACAAAGTGAAGCTTTCGTCGTACAGCGGAAAGAGTGTCTTATGTTGGGTTTGCGTCTTTGGTTTGGTGACAGTTGTGAATTTTTCCTCTGGTAGTAAATGCACCCTAATAAAAGAATCACTAGTTCCGTTAGAATCCATGGGAACTAAATTTTTGCCGTTCAGGATTTCGAGTTTCAAGTCGTTATTTTCGAATTTCAACTTGACTGTTAATTGCCCCAGAGAGGAATCGTTAGATTCCTGGTATTCTTTCCAAAGATCGAGGTGAACCTGTCAAAAAAGAAGTTTTTAGGATAACCAAAATTTGGCAATTTCAATACTTACTTGATGAATGAGATCTGGAGTCTCTAAACCGTTTAAGTGTAGCAGTCTTTCAGTATTTTTCAGTTCATCGCATTCGCAATTGTTATTTAGTTTAAAGGAACACTTCATCAGCTTCAAGGTCTCAAGCAGGTTGGCGAAGAATGACGGAGGTCTTCTTTTCTAAAGAAACATTAAAAGTCATGAAAATAGTTTATTTTAATGATCGATTCTACCTCGAGATTAGCTTGGATTAATTCTTGCAAGATGTCGTTAAGATAAGACCAAATTATATCCAAAATCCTATTGAAGTTCTCCTCATTCAATTGGTCGTGCAACATGTGAAGATTTTTGTCTAAGTACATCATAACCCTGTCTATGCTATTGCAGTCTTGATGGAACAACTCTGCTCCTTCAACTAGTAGTCTTTTCATGGACGGAGCCATCTGAAATAATAGAAAGTAAACAAACTGACGATGGTTAAAACGCAATTATGCTCACCTTTGATGCGACGACATTTAATAATTCGAAAATTTCGTTCCGGACGGTATCTACAGAGTTGGCTATGACAGTTTCCAATGTTTGTTTACACCTCTCCGCTTCCACCGGACTGTTTAGGTCCGATAATCTATTCAGAATGTCGTCCATACCCATTTCTTTTGTGAAAGGCTCTAACGATTGCAAGACGTAATCTATGTTATTGATCGCGAGGCACCATTCTTGTGTCACCTCAAATTTCTTCTCGTAAATGTCTTCTCTATCGCCTACACCTTCAACAGCTTGTGCCATTAAAGTAGCGTAATGAACTAGACAACGGCATATGTCCTGCAAGATAGAAAAGAAGTTCCAATTTCTTCTTAACAATACTCTGTTATGATTAAACTTACGTCAATGATTTTGGCAATAAAAGTATAACAACCCTCAATGTCCGGCCAATTCAATTCCTTCCAAAATATTTTGATCTGGGATCAATAATTGACATTAATAGATATGATCGTTTATATTTTTTTTTTCTAAATCAACTCACCTGATAGAATATGCTAATGGAATCTATTGCTGATGAACTGTATTTGACGGTGTTATCGATTGGAACCAGTCGATCTAAATTCACAGCCTTATCTATCCTTTGCAGAGCTTTGTAAAAAGCAATATTAAGCCATTGCGCCACACCTTCATAGAACCAAAGATGGAAATCTTTAATTTCGAACGAATCAAATTCCGTTGGGCATAAACCGCTTCCCAGTCTATGAATTCGTACATATTACTTTCGTTTTCAAAAGATTATTCGCATTTACTTACACAACAAATCTTTGCAAGTATAAATATAATTCAAACATCGTTGTCCCAACATTTAGAGGCTGGCTGGTATCTACTTGGTTATAATTCTGATATCCTATATGAGGCATCTTTGCCATAGAAGCGCAGGTTGTCTCCACATCCGGTTTAATCAGCTTGGAAAGTTTCCTTTGGTAAATGCAATAAAGATTCCTCGCGTACTGAAAATTTGTTTGTCTACAATGAAATAACAAATCAGTAATTATTGGATTGCGAATGATATAGGCATAAACTTACTCTTGGAACATTTTATCATATATCTCGATGGCCTTTTGCAAATCCGTCCTGACAAGTTGCACTATCTTTACTAAAGATTTTAACTTAGCATCGTCGCTGTCATCATGGGCCGTGTTATTCTCCAATAGATGGGTGAACCAATCGTTGGCACCTTTCTCGATGGCCTCAGTTAGTGTTTTGTGCACCGATTCCATCGAGTCTAGAGTAGATATGGTACCTAGAAGACTTAAAACGCGCGCGACCTGCTTCAAGGCATTCTTCTCCTTAAAGTTTGTCCTTCTGATTTTGCGAATCATGCTATAGCATGACGGTAGCAATTGATTGGTGGCTTTCCAGAATAGCTTAAGATCTTCTTCAGACAATAAACTCATTTGTACCGGGTTGACTAGCTTCTCTAGGATATTGGCAAATAAATCATAACTGAGGGAATGGGTTTTATGTATGTTGGTGTAGACAATCCATTGAGCCAGGCTTACGTCAGTCGGTGATAATCCTGATTGGGCAACGTGTTGCACGATCAGTGATTCTGCTTGAGGACTGAAGGTTCCACACCACCAGTAAGGTGCAACCTGAAATTATGATGTAGCATTATTTGAAACGATTAAAAAAAATGAATTTAAATACTTTTGACGTTTCTAATTCGTGTAGTAATAGAATCCTCAATAGGTGCTTGTGTTCTTGTGCAGCAACTTGAGGATTCTTTTCGGAACCGAACCCCAGTCTTAATTTTATTACTCCTTGTCTTGTTATTTTGTTCTTCTTATCTAAACTGTACCACATCTTCATTCCAGTAGTTGGTACTGCCTATAAAGTAACTTTTACACTTTACTAATTAAAGAAAAATATGTTTTCGCCATACGCTTAGAGGAATTTGTGCTTTTCCTATCAATTCATTGTTATGGTGACCTGTTGTGGCAGTTACCGCTATCTCTTTAACCAATCTTCTGATTCCTTTGACACCTTTAACGTCCAAAAACTTTCCGAACTTCTCACCAACGGTTTCGGCCGGATCAAAATCCCACACTTCAATCATCAGGGTGTCCTCTTCGGGAATTTCTGATATTGGTCTGGAAATTTTGATATTTTCAACGATTTCAAAATGTATATTTTAGTAAATAGGCTTACAAGGCGAAGTGTTCTTCCCATACTGGGTTTAAGGTGGCCATCTTGACAGCTGAACTGCATCTGTGAGACGAATTCGAAGCCAAGTATAAGGTCACGAAAGGGTCTGCTAGGCCATTGGGATCCTTTGGAGCTAAATCTTTGGCTTCGATCACCTCGACGTTCAACAGCATGTCGGGTGGTTCTTTTCTGGCGGCAATTTCATAGAGCTCCTGATGTTTCTCGTTGCTGATCTTGAAGGCATCTTGTATGTAGGAGAATAACGCGGTTTCGCCGATTTCGAAGCTGACGTTGGAGTGGCCGACGTTGTTGATGATGACGTATAATAATTCGGTGTATAGTTCTTCAATCTAAAACGTGTTAAATGTTTTTGAAGTTTAGAGAGTACTGCAAATTTAACTTCTAGTAATAAGACACACTTTCAAAAAAATTCTAGCGCCATTAATCATGCACAAAAAACAACCTAATACGATGTAGTGGTCAGACTCATGATCATTTATGCATCTCTGATATTATGGACAAAGGTGTATCAGCAAACTGCTATGATTGAACTTAGCAAGATTCAAGGATATGAGGACTATTTCTTCAGCAGCAATGGAATGGCTCCTAGACTTTTCTCCTCTCTATTTGGTGATAATGGGCGAGGCAAGAATGGGGCACCACAAGCAGGCAACTAAATGGTAAGACGTTTAGTAAGGGACTATCAAAAAGAGCTACTGTAGCTCAATAGAAATCATCTCCGCACCGTAACAAGTCTCAGAAGATTGAGAAATTTCTGTTTGAAGAACAGAAAATTGGGCTCAACATTGGAGGTATCAACTGCAGACTGTATATTGAGATGACAGGAGACGCATACCACATTTTGTGTGAATACAAGGCTCTTGGTGTGAAAAGACACAATTCAAACTCAGAGGATTACTTTGATCAACCAGCCAGGGACCTTTACAGATTAGAGCAGGGTACTAGGATCCTGGAATATCTGCTATAATTTGATGAGTAAAAGAAATGGGAAACTAGAAACAAGAAGTCAAGAGGCTGTAGTGTTTCTGGAGACTCCATGTCAGACGGTTGCCACGACAACAAAAAAAAATCATGCACCAAAGAATTTCACAATTTACGTCACTCATTCACACTCTTAAATATTTGCCAACATACTCTCGTATTTCTATATTTATTTGCCTAAAACGTATATAGTTCGGTATACAAACGGATTATTTATAGAGATCATCAGCTGATTCCGTGTTATTCATCTATTCGCACACCAAGATTCAAAAAAAAACTGTACCATCCTATTTTCCGATGGATTTTTGAATGAAAATTCTCAAACTTTAAACTTACAGTCATACTAATCAGACTCAGGTAAGTCCTCTGTTGCATCTCTTCCTTTTTCAAACCGCGAAAAGTCAATTGCGACAGCGATTTCCGGCGCATCATTTTCATAGGGAAACCTCTGTTCAAACTCAGATCACTGGCACTGTGTTTTTGGATTCTCCTGAACATTTTGTCGCGGATTTTTAAATAGATTTTTATCCGGGGGTATTTTTGCCGACAATTTTCGCGCTAGTATTTGGAATGCATTTGTCTTCCCAAGGCAGAGAGCTATTATATCATTTCAAATATTGAGGAAGCGATACCGAGATCTTGTAAAAAAAAAAATGTTACCGCACTATTAAACAGCAAGGTTGGAACTGATGAAGTATTCGTTGCGCGGTATCTGCCAAAAGGTTATTTTTATATTATATTGGGTGTTCGAATATAATTGTTAGCCTAGTCAGGGAAATATTTCGCCACTTACGAAATATGTTGGCAACTCCACGAAGTCTGTCAAAACATCGTATGAGATGAGATGACCCAAATTTCTAGGAGAACCACGCGAATCTAACGCTGTAACGATACTGTCGATAATCACGCGACGATATGAAGAACAAAAGCATTTGACTAACGATTCAAATATAGCAACTTTGATATTTACAATTACCATCTATCGATTAGGTTTTATTTTGTGTGTGTTCGTAAGTCGCCACTCTAAAAATACGGCATTTATAGAGACGCCAAAGTCGGGGCTATTTTTGGTGACATTTTTGTCTGCATCTGAAAGTGTTAGTAAAGTAGGCGCAAGAAATAAATTTCTTCTGGTGCAGCATCCTTATTAATTGCTATAAGAGAAGCACATATAGTAAATTTATGTTTTTCACACCTAGCTGACCTGATAAAATACGAAAATTTACGAGAATTTCTAGATTTTATGTTATAAAGTTATAAAGGAGTTCTGTTTAAAAACCTGCTAAAAAAAACTAATCATAATAAATCAGAAGATTATTGAAACCATTCTAGATCACATGGGCCGTTGTAAAATAAATTTAATGGCAGGTTTGTAATAATAATTTGGAATCACTTTTAAGGAAATATTGTTTAAACTAAAGAAATTAATTTCTTAAGGCTTATTTTTTAATTCCAAAGGAATAGATACTGTTTATACTTAGCCAAACAGGTATGTCTAATTGTTTATTAGTTTAGCTTAAAATAAAAAAAGATCGTTTCGTTCAAAATGTTAGGTTCGAATAAGTTTTGCTTGGATTACCTAACTTGTAATAGAATCCAGCTCTAATAGTATTAATAGCTTAAAATATTGCTTTGGAAGCATATAGAAATATTGAGACAAAATCACTTACGGGTCAGTGGCTTGGACGAAAAGAACTAATATGACTACAGCAAACGCTCGAAAGTTTAAAGACTACCCTGTGTAGGCATAACTGCGCCAATAAACATCTGTCTAACACCAGAGGAACTAAATTCTACTTCTTCCCACATTTTAGTGAAGGGATGATATGACGTAAAAAATATCAGTTTTGTGAATGAATTTACTACAAAGATTAGCTACAAGAATGGGTAGGATTAGGACAATACTTTAAAACTGAATAGAAATATCATTAAGTATGTAGGTACAAATACGGATGGTTCCAAGACAGCATAGAGACGTGAATAGGAATACATGGGTTTATAAACAAAAATTTTTAAAGCTTGGGAAAATATTCGCACATCTTGCAGACGGAAAAAAGATGTGGTCAATTCAATATTGACATAAACTACCAAAAGTAAGAAATTAGCTAATGTCTAGAAGTCAAGCAGTCATCAAATCATTGAACTCACATGTAGTCAGCTCTAACATGGATTCGTTAGGCAAAAGGAACAAGATTACCTTTCTGTGGGTTTCCGGGGCAAACAAATGATATAGAAATGGTAATCTTGCTACAAAAGGGGACACTATTTTTAGAAGCCAAATATTAAAAAAACTAAAAAATGAAATAGACCAGAGAGAATCTAAATATTGGGACAATCTCCAAGGCATAGGGCAACCTACAACCCTTTAAGAAATTTATAAAATGCATCAACCAACAATATCCCCATACTAATAGGGATCCTATCAGGTCGCTGGAAAATGAAAGAACTTTTGATTAGGCTTGAAATTGCAGAAGAAGCAAACTGTAGATTCTGTAGGATGAAATATCTATTTAGGTACATTCTCTCAGATTGAGCAGCACTGCGTAATTCGAAGATTCTTCATCTAGAAGCATATGAAAACGAAGAGGAAGATTTTTCCTTCCTACATCCCGCACCTTTCAAAAGGAATTAGATCGGTTGACAAGTTTGAAGCACAGCAAGAATAGAACACACGGTAGGTCTTATAGATCGCAATGCATTATCATTTTTATCTTACACACGTATTGATTCAAATACATTCTTCTTGTTAGTGCGAGAAAGAGAAAACTTCTTTATTTTGAATATATATTTGATTATATTAAAAACCACAATTTTTTTAAATGAACTGACATCACATACATATTTTTTGATATTTTCCCAAAAAGATTTCGAACACTACATCCTGTCGAGAAAAATGCAATGAATGAGTGGAATACCGTCGAAACGCATCGATTTATTTTTATCTCGTAGTGTTGTGTCGTGCAAGAACATTTTCTGACGTCTGCGGGCTAAAATTATACGATTCTTATGTAAGTTCACGGATAAAATCAAGAGGGCTCGTGTTGACGTTGAGTATCGGGAGCTAATTAAATGCTTTGTTGATGTTCTACGCTGTAGAGTGCCTGAATTGTTTATATTATCAGATGCCAACCTAATTTTGTATGATGTATAACGTTAATGTATCTATATAAAATATAGTTAATGGCTGCTACAGGCTATACAGTGCAAGCAGTGTTGAGTGTTGAGGATTATTTATTTGTACAAACACATATGTAATAATAATAATAATTGCAAACTAAATATTGTATCGAGGCACTTGTGTTTGAAGTAAATCTTTATTGTATTAGCTTGCCAAGAAAGATGTCTACCTTGGAACAGTCTGCCAGCTAAATCGGTTTTCTATAGACAAAGGTCAATGCGAAAAGCAACAATAAAAACTAGCTGATGTTGTTTAGCGTCTACTAGATTAGATGAACATAAATATGTACAGGATATTTTTTTTTAATTTTTAGTATGGAAATCTGGGAAAATAAAAGAAATAATTAATTATAGCGTTCAAATGCGAAAAAAAGTTGCAATTTTACGAGCTTAATTGAATGCATTGTGCAGGCCCACGCAATAGTTGATCGCCTATCCGTTGCAGCGGAACGGCTATCTGTTATAATTGACCGGCTTATCAGTTGCGGTGGAACGGCTATCCATTATAATTAATGGACTTATCCGTTTCGCATAAGTGGCGCCACAACGAAGGGTAGGAGTGGTGGGGATAAAATGTAATTTCAGAAGTCTTATGTAAACTTAATAACTAATAACTTATCTACTAACTTAGTATAACCTTCGAACCAAATGAGCATTATCTCGTCAAACATTAAAGGATATTCAAACGATGTTGTTCAACGATTTATCAATAACTTACGTTTAAGGCACAGGAAATAAATTGCGATTTGTCTTCCGGTTCAGAATCTGAAGAAGAGACCGGTTCTTCGGCGCCATCTTCTATTGTTTTCACTTCTTCCTCCTCGGTTTCCTCCTCGGCCGCTTTGTCTAGTTTCTCTTTCTCTTCTTGTTCTTTGGCGGCCTCGGCGTGTTCGCGAAACAACGAACCGAATTTCTCGAAGAATCCACCGTCGATTTCTTGCACTCTGTAAGATATCGAATATATTGGAGGCATATTTTTTCTACGATAAAATTTATGTGCCAAGTACATATTTTGATTTTTGTTGAGAAAGAAAAAGAATTTAGAATATCAACGAATAGAATAAAATGGGTACCTTATTCACCCAAAATTTTTTTTCTTTGTCAACTTTCAGCAATTTGACCAAATGCATTCCGATTTTCCACTTTCTCTGTCAAATTTTGATTACAACAGACACAAGTTTTGATGTTTTAATAAAGCCAAATAATGGAATAGGAAACTTTTCATCATATAATTAAAATTTCTTAATAACTTCTATTAGTTTCAGATAATTTGTTATAACATATCTGAAAAGACCTTTGCTATTATCTATACACTGACAATTTTTACTTTAAAATACTAACACAGGTTTTATTGAAAAATTTTCTACTGTTGTCCTGTACAAATTCCATGCTTGTCAGCTCTCTTTTTCAAAGGAACTTCCATAAATGTACAAACGAATGAGTCAATTATATAATAAAATTCTAAATATTTAAGGCCGTTTTTTATGTTATTTATCTCTTATAGTATTTACGTTTCATATACATATTCACGCGGATTATGTTATCATTGTTAGATAATATATAAATACATACTTGAACTTGGTCTCATGATCTATTATTAAAAACGTTGATATGCAAATATTGATATAACTTTCCCATAAGGAAAAATAAAAGTTAATTTCAATGTTTCGGAGATTAAATATGCTTGTATCATGTTCATAATTGACAATACTAGGTGGTCCACTACCCACTAAATATTTTCCAGTAATATAACATCTCAAAAGAATGTGTTATTGACGTATATAAAACATGCAGTTTGAGATTGTAATTTTCCAATAGGAATTTACAGAATCTGGTTTGTAAAATATCTACTGAGTTCCTTTCATGTTATAGCGCATTGCAAATGTATGAAATTGGAAAGCTTAAAAGTATACAGGGTGACATAGAAAAAACTACAATGCATAGCACCACGAGATAGAGGTACGAAAAATAACAAAAAAAGTTCCTATACACTAATGTCCGTTTGCTTTTTTTTAAGTTACAAACTGTTTTTTATATTGTTCTTGTATTTTAGTATTACCTAGGCAATAAAAAATATTTTAAGGTAGGCTCTGATTTCATGAAACAAAACATTTGGTAAATGTCAAGCCAATATTAGCATAATGTCTTGAAAGTTTTATTTCAAAATAGTGCACTATACTTTCGTAGAATACATGATCATGTGTTACGACGAAGCTCGTTCAAATTCTTCCGAAACTCAACGGATCTATCGAGAGAGATACCCATTAAGGCAAGTTCCTAATGTTAGGACATTTATTGACGTATATAGGCGTTTGGGAGAAGATGGTTGCTTTAAAAAAACAATATTTGATTCTGGGGTTAACAGAACTCGTGAATCTGTTAGGGAAGTTCTTAAAGAACAACTTCTTCATCCATTTCATTTCCAAAAAAACCATCACCTATTGGAACAGGATTTCCTACCGCGTTTACAAAATTGTGAGTGGTTGCAAAATAAAGGGTAAAACTTTTGTCATTAATTTTGTTTACCGATGAAGCAGGTTTTAGTCGCGATGGCATTTTAAATGTCCATAATATGCATTATTGGAGCGATGAAGACCCTCATCAGAACGTAATACGGAATCACCAGTATGGGTTTTCCATTAATATGTGGGCAGGTATAATCGACAATTACCTAATTGGTCCATTTCGAATGCCCAGACGATTGAGCGGCGAACTCTATCGATTTTTTTTGGAAGATGAATTGAATACTTTATTAGAAGATGTTCCATTAAATATTATAAGAAGAATGTACTACATGCATGACGGTGCGCCAGCTCACTATTTTAGGAGAGTAAGGTAAGTAAATCATTTAAATAGAAGGTAAATCGAGCACTGTGAGATATACTGATAACTAACAGGAAATACTAAATGCTCTGAAGATTTAAAGATTATTCAAATGCTCTTTAAATCTAAAGATTTAAAGAGAATTTATATCATATTAAGAATCACAATGCCGATAAATCCGCTTTGGCGTATCATTTTGTTAATACAGGATATACTTTTTCAATTGATGATTTAGAGTTAATTAAGTCTTCAAATTGTAAGAATCTTAATAGTGGCAAACTATTTATATGAAAAACATATTAATAGCTTGCTCAATACTGATTTAACGCCCCTTAATTACAAATATTTAGAATTTATTGAATATAGTAGTCCTGATGATTAATTTTTGTAACCTAATACTTACTATATTTACGCATTTAGTATTTGACAATATACTTGTATGTACACCTGAAGATATTAGCTTAGCTAACGAAATATACATTGTGTTTTGAAGATTAAAGAATTTGTGAGACTGAAGTTTATTGGTATTTCCTGTTAGTTATAAGGGATTTTCTGCAAAGAAAATTTGGAAATAGGTGGATTGGTCTTGGGGGACCTATACCACGGCCAGCTCGTAGTCTCGACCTTAATCCACTCGATGTTTCATTTTGGGGATTTATGAAAAGTAAACTGTATGCCGCAGAACTAAATAGTGAAGAACAATTATGGAACAGAATTGTGTGGAGTCTGCTGACAGACTTCGTAATGCCAACATATTTCAAAGATGCTGTTAGTCATTAACACGAAGATTGGAAATATGTATTCAGGAACAAGGTCACCAATTTGAGCACCTTATGCAGAACTAATATGTATCTTATATTTCTGAATGTTGTTTTGTTTAATAAAAGCCTTTTAATTTCAACAGCTTGTAACTTGAAAACAAAAAGCAATCTGACAATAGTGTATAGGAACTTTTTCATTTCTTGGCCCTCTATCACATGTTGCTATGCATTGTAGTTTTCTCTATGTCACCCTGCAGACATATTAGAAAGATGAGTATGTTTTGTGAAGTGATTTCTGTGCAGCTAATTATTTGAAGTAATTGTTATTGTTATAGTGACGGCCGTTTGAAAAAGATTGTGTTTAAATATGCTATAAATATTTTGAAACTGGCCTATAAATATCTACAAATAGATCAAGAAGTTTAATCGACCACCATTTATATGAGATTCTGAAAATATCATATTTTACAATATAAAATTCTTGATATCAGTTTAGTTCTGTCTCAAAAACTAACAGAAATAACTGTTGCATTGTTTGTGGAACACTCGCTATATAATTTTAATTATATATACCTTTAGGTTCTTGATTTTGAATACCTCTAATTATAATAGTAGCTGGTCCAGGTCTTCCGCATGGGTTGTGTTGTTATTTTTAGCTTTAGTCTTTTTGGCCAAGAAAAGTAGTTCACCTATTTCGAAAACTGTGCTCATCATCTCATATAATTATAATCAATTACTTTTGGGGATTTTATTTTATTGATTTACTATAATTACAGTTTATGTCTGTGATGTCTGTTTTTAAAATGATTATATTTCAAATTATTTACAAATTAAAAAACGAAGTTAATAAAATTTAATCTCGATCAGGGTTGGTTAATCATAATAATAAAGTAAATAAAAATAGTTATTTTAATTGCAGTAGAAATAGGTACAAAATAACATCAAGAATACAGAGAGTGCAAGGATGTTTCATTGTAATTAATTTTTGAAACCGGTTTAAATGTATAAAATAAATAAATAAATACCTGTTTATGTTAAATAGGTGCTTATGACTATTAGCATCTGAAACTACATTCCGATTGAATATTATTAAACAAGCTATATTCTATGTATGAAAGTTTTTTTGTTGATAACTCGTCCTATATATGATACAGAAGTAATAAGTTGAAAAAGTTTATGCAAGTTGTTGGGGCATTTTCCGAAAACTTCGATTTACATTTGCAACTCATAGGTATTGCTATCATAGAACGTTAATATCGATCTGCATATATATGCTTAGTTATATAATATGATCGAAATTAATTATTATGTTTTAAAATATAATAATAATGGAGGATTAACATAAATCATTTATTGAAAAAAAAAAAACAAGATTGAACGAATTTTATAGGACTAGTTCAAGAAGTAAAATAAATTTTTATTTTATATCAATAATTATATTAAAAAAAAACCTATTGTCTTACAAACTCCCAATACATATCAACTTAACGTAACTATATTCATCAATGCCATGGCGAGACCCTTCTTTTCCAATACCTGATTCTTTGACGCCACCAAATGGTGCAGTGTCCGGAACGAAAACTGATTCGTTAACCCAAACCATACCGCTCTCCAATTGTTTGCTCACCCTGAATATCTGCGAAACGTCCTCAGAGAAAAAGTACGCACCCAAACCTTTTTCCGTATCATTTGCCATTGTTACACCTTCTTCCTCAGTCTTGAACTTAATGACAGAAGCTACCGGGCCGAAAATTTCATCCGTGTAAACGAGCATATCTTTCGTGACGCCAGTTATCAGTGTCGGTTGATAGTACAACTCGCCAAAATCTTTGGCTTGTTTTCCACCCAATACCACGTTGGCTCCTTTGCTCCTTGCGTCTTCAACCATACTGCTGACCTTCTTGAACTGCGTGGCGTTGATTAAGGGACCAATGGTTTCTCCAATTTTAACGTTCTTCACGGCTTCCGCTAATTTATTTACGAATTCATCATAAACGGCTTCTTGGATAAGAAATCTGTTGGGAGATATGCAAGCTTGGCCGCAGTTCATGAATTTTGACATGACTCCCAGCTTCACAGCCTTATCGATGTCTGCAGAGTTAAATACTAGGAACGGTGAGTTACCGCCTAATTCCAGAGCAATTCTTTTGACATGAGGAGCGCACTGTGCGTACAAAATTTTGCCCACAACTGTAGATCCGGTGAAAGAAATACCAGCAACGTGGGGACTGGTACAAAGAGCCTTCCCAATAGCAGAGGCATTTGGGCGGTCACAAGTCAACACGTTGATGACTCCTTTCGGTATTCCCGCTTGATGAGCCAGATCTACGGCTGCCAAAACTCCCAGAGGTGCATCTTCGGGTGGTTTCAAGACACAAGTGCAACCAGCAGCTAAAGCCGTGGCTATTTTCTTAGCAGCCAACATTACGGGGAAGTTCCAAGGCGTTATAAGTCCTACTACACCCAACGGTTGCCTCTCTACCAATAATTTTTTGCCTGCAACAGGGCTGGAGACTATTTCACCCTCTATTCTCTTGGCTTCCTCCGCAAAGTATTCAATTCCGGATAGCAAGAACATAATTTCCCCTTTAGCATCGTTTGGTGTTTTTCCCGTTTCCGCTGACAATATCTGCGTTAACTCGTCAGCATTTGCTTTCAACAGCTCCATCCATTTCTTTAATAGAACTGATCTCTCTTGTCCAGTGGTCATTTGCCACGTTTTGAACGCTTCTTTCGCGGCTTTGATGGCTTCGAAAGCATCTGTAGCGTCCATATTGGGAACTGTGCCGATAGTTTCGCCATTCGTTGGTTTCTTGATGGCGAATGTCGTCTTATTCGCGGCGGAAACCCATTCGCCGTTGATTACGGCTTTGTCTTTCAATAAACCCATGTTTCAAACGAAAAATCTATGTGTCAACCACGCTAACTTAAAATGGTAACTGAAACACTTTAGCGTGTTGTGCTGTATTTATACGCTAATGTGATAGAATATAACGAGATAAAGCGCTGATTATTATGTAGATGTTTACATGCGTGACTTGCATTTTGCCGGTTTAAGTATAGTTATGTAGCATCATATACTATATTATGAGAGAGTTAAACACAACTGCGGATTCTGTTGCGTGATAATATGATTTCTTGTGACAATATTTTTAATTTTTCACATTAATTACTAATAATAATTTTAGTACTAAGAGACGTTGATAATGTGGATGAAAATTGACCTTTATACACATCATATCATTTTTCAATTCTCAACAGAGTGCATTGCATGATGTATGATTGCATAATATTGCAGTGATTGTGGTATGTATATATTTATGGCAGATAATAGGTAACATAATACTAACTTAAAAACATCACTTTGACTTCTAGCATTCTACACACGTAGTAACAAATTGAGGTAATTTGCATCTTTAACTTTTATGTTCTTGTATAACTTTAAAAATAACGTGTAGTAGTCAACGGTTTTCATCAGTTGCTACACTAATGCTGTCGCAATGCGCTTTAGACGTTCAAATATCAAAAATAGTTAACTATAAAAAAGCCTGTTTTACACGTCCAGATTTATTGGCTAATTAATTGAATAATTTATTTACCAAGACATCGAAAAAAATACGCTGTTTTATATTTCACAATAAATTGGACAATTTTTAAACGATCGTGCTTACTCGTTTAGTTTCGTTAGTTAGCGGAGAATTAGGAAGTTTTCATGCTTATAAAAAAATAGATTGGCAATTTTTTAAATAAATAAAGGTTATTCGCCTGGACCGTTTTAATCTAGACATTATTTTAAGATCTAGATAGGTGCTGTTAAAAACATTAAATAGTATACCTTAGTGTAACTAGAAACTAGAACCACTAAAATACACTTTCAATATATTCAGAATAGTCTTACTACAAAATGTATTATAATAAATTTCACGTTTTATTTGTTTTCGTTAACAATTATGTAGTATACTAGCAATAAATTTTCGAAATCTAACCTGACTATAAATAAAATTGATACTTTTTTTTTATTGCGTTGGAAGTTGGCATTAAAACACCAAATTAGTGAAAAATCGTCGGAAAATCTTGATAAAAATAGAACATGTTCTATTCAATTCAATTAATCGAACGATTTTTTTAACAAAAAATTGCTCAAGTAATTGTACTAATTTGCGGTTTTACACATTACAATAAAATCTAATTTCAACTTGTTGAATTAATTGGCTAATAAATCGGGACGTGTAAAACAAGCTTAAATCTATTGTTGATTCAACAGATAAAAATAAACTTACAATTAATTAGTCAACAATTTTTACTCAAAGAGCATTTGCTTTCGTAACTGGCTATTACCTACTAAAAATATGAATTTTTCTCTCCACTTACCTTAAAACTATTTATGCCATCACATAGATATTTTTTATTTTTTGAGTTTTGATGTTGCTCAAGAAAAAATTAAATCAAGGATTTTTTTTAACATTGTTAGATCTCTATAAAGATTACATAATTATCAGTTTTGTTGTTGCATAAGAATACATAATATGTCACAAAAACAGCTGAAGATATTTTACTTCTGTTTAATTCTAGTTTGGGATTTCAAAATTAAAAGGAATTACGAATATAATTGAGTAATTGTAGATGTCAAATTTTAATGCAAAATATTTGTTCCTCTTAAATTATAGTAGCTTTTACTGGAAACTTCACAACAAGACTGCAGTATTTAAAATAGAAAAGTTATCTGTAGCAGTTTTCGAGAAAAATGATCATAAAAAGTAAAGAAAAAAGTCGATTGCTTAATTTGTATATCTTCTTGCGTGCACCTTGCATTTTTTTATTTTTAGTAATTTATTTTAAATTTTGCTTTTTACCTGTATTCATTGTTAAATGTGAGAACACAAACAATTTTTATTAACGTAGCAAAACAGTTTCGAAATGCGATATTTATGACATTGAGAAAACAGCTCAATCGAGGGTGGGAAGCGGACATCCTTCACCCTTTCGTCTCTGATAAAAGCGATATGTAAGTTCTTTAAAAAAAAATGACCCTGTGTTAAACTAAATTGCGCCATTTTAATTTAGTTTTAGAAAAATATTTTTTCTCTGATTTTTCGAATGTATGAACAATATGTAAACTCAATTTCACTTTAAAATTGGTACACGCTACAAGATGAATGCATAAAAAAGACTTAGAGAAGAAAACACTTTTTATTGCAATTTAATTTATTTGCTTAAAGATAAAATACAGGTGTCCATCTCGAAAATACAAAAAACAAGTGTAAATTCCAAATACAATGTCAATCATTTAATATACACTGGTACACACTTTTATTCAGTACGAACGAATACAAACCTTTTTTTTAGATTCAAAGTTTGTTTGGGATTACAGGACAATGGCCTTCTACTTTCTTGCTCGCGAATTCAATTTTGTATTCTTTCGTTCGATTTCACTTATTTCATTTCTTTTTTTTTTAAATAACAAGATGGAATTTACAGTGTTAGTTTTCTTTTTCTTGAGCGAAGTTATTTTCTTCGAAAAATAACGCTATAAGCTTATAAACACTGATATTTACATTTTGTTCGATCAATGTAGTAACTAATGGAAGACGTAATATCACATCTATTTGTTTCTAGATAAGATATATCTATGTATTATTATCAATTATCATTCATTACATTATATGCAAATAAAAATAAATATAATACAAAACGATTTATCAGATTTTAAATATTACCTTGCCAGGAAGTTTGGAAATTCAATACGGAGATAACTTGATCTATAATTTTAAAAATTTAAACACTGAAACAAGAAAATTCCGTCGAATATTTTGACATAAATAATTTATTTTATTATGTCAAAATACCGTTCCTGTCAAGCCGCCATAGAAGATTTTTCTTTAGGTGCCGTCTTGTTTTCTCGGTTGGACAATAACGTCTACTTATAATAGTTATTTAGAATAAAATTGCTGCATAATTAAGAATATTTTCTACTAATCAGGTTGCCACAAAGGTAAATGGTTAATTAGTTCATTATTTTAAACAGTTCATCTTGTATTTTACTTCATTTTTGAATTTTAAAATCTAATAATCACAGTGCGTTTTTTTTTCCTGGATCGGTAAGATATTTATGCACCAAGAAAATATTTGTTCTCTCTCAGCGCTAGAATTACCGCCATTTGTGTTCATTTTGTTAATTATAATATTGGCGACAATCTAGGGCATTTATTGCTAGTAGTGAGGGGCATAATCGAATGATTTCGATAATTGATGATCGTTCGATTATCACTCACTGGAAGAGTAGTTTTTTAGCTCCTGACCACTCCAGCTCCTGACTTTCTTTTTTGCATTTTTTCAATTGTTCATACAATGACCCTTTTTTAGGTCATCACTTCCTTTTTTGTGCATTATTTTTCGATTGTTCATATAAGGTTCTCATTTTCTTTTCTATGTATTATAACAATCAAATTCATTCATGCAAATCATTCATAATCGATTATTACTCATAATTGAGTGATCATTCATAATCCATTATCACTAATAATCGAATGATCGTCAATAATCGAATGATGCCTATTTCGTCATTCGATTATGCCCACCACTAATTGTTAGTATTTTCAAAAAGAAAATATAGATACATATGGCGCAATCATGGCAATGATCATTAAAGTTGTAAAAGTAAATATAATGAACACAAATGGACTACATACAAAAACTACAGTAGCATGATGCAGCATTGGAATAAATTCCAAAGTAGTAAACAATCCTCAGATAAGTGTTCCCAACCTTTAAGTATAGAATTTCCTACGAGAACTATCAAAATTTCCCTTTTTTTAACAAAATTCCCACGAATACTGAAACATAGTAAATACCACGGTACATATATACAAGGTATGCTCTTGCGCATTTCGTGATGACACGGTTGGGATGCAGTCCTATACTGGTAAAATAAAGTAGGGAGCTAGTATAGTCGCACTATTCTATAAATAACGTAAACAAATAATTTATTAGTAGATAATTTCTGATATATAGAATAGCATGCATTTGTATTCTATCGTGTTTGCACGATATGCAATTCTATTGTTAATTAAATATTTTACTTTTAAAATGCATCACAAACTATTATTCAAACCGATTAACGAATCATTAATTTGATTAAATAATCTTTAGACCACAGCTATGCAAAAAAAAAGAATTACCACGAATACTATTTCCTTTTGACTTCAAAACTTCCCACGCATCGGGAAATTTCCCTCGTGTTGGCAACACTGCCTCAGAGTGTTATTTTGTGGTTGTTCTTATTTTTAGGTAAAGTGTTAAAGTGGCTTAAAAAAGTCGAAAAATCTAAATTTCGTAAAATCTTAAATAAGTAAATTAATAAATGAATAAATAAAACCATTCAAATAAAAAGGATTCATTTAGGGTTTCTGTTTTGAGAGTTTGTATGTTTTCCATAATTTTTATAAAAGAATGCATTCAGTTTCAGTGTATAAAATATTAAATGACAGATCGAGATATCTATTTAGGTAAATTTTCAATTCTGTTTCCACCGGATTAAAATAAAAATATATGTATAAGCAATCAGTAATAATGAACAGTATTTCATTTTTGGAGAGCAATATATATGGCGAAATTTATAACTTATATTTTTAAAATAGTTCTTAAAACTGACTGCATTATATATAAAACTAAAATTATCCTTCCTCCTTTATAACTCTCACTCACTATTAAAAACTTAAGCGAAATAAAGCTCAAATTAAAAGTACCTATTACTACATATTGCACCTATTGCTATTACTAACTGTATCACATCAAAGTTTAAACCTGTTACCCTTAACTTTCTTCAAAATAAAATATGATTTACAGATTTCCCATACACAAATACTTAATGTAAGTATATTCTTCGATTCCATGATGAGAGCCCTCCCTTCCAATGCCAGACTCCTTAACACCACCAAACGGTGCTTCAGCACAAGAAATCAAACCTTCATTAATGCCAACCATACCAACTTCTAGCTGCTTGCTAACTCGAAATATTTGAGCCACGTCTTCAGAGTAGAAATATCCAGCGAGGCCTCTTTCAGTGTTATTTGCAATTTCGATTGCTTCTTCTTCAGTTTTAAAGCTAATTATTGCAGCAACCGGTCCAAATACTTCCTCCACATAGATAGCCATGTTATCTTTAATATTAATCATCAGAGTGGGTTCATAAAATAATTCACCTAATGCACTAGCTGGAGTACCCCCAACAACAATTTTGGCCCCTTTACTTTTAGCATCTTCCACAATCGAATTAACTTTTTTAAATTGCGCCACATTTATTAGTGGGCCTGCTGTAACTCCCGGTTGAAAACCGTCGCCTATTTTCATGCTTTTAATTTGATCAGAGAACTTGGTTACAAATTCATCAAAAACGTTCTCTTGCACCAAGAATCTATTAGCCGAAACACATGTTTGACCGCAATTTCTAAATTTCGAAGCCATCGCCCCACGTACAGCATGGTCAATGTTAGCAGAATTAAAAACTATAAATGGTGCATTACCTCCTAATTCCAATCCAACTCTCTTGACATGTCGTGCACACTGCTCATATAATAACTTCCCAACTTGAGTTGATCCTGTGAAAGAAATACCAGCGATTTGCGGACTTTCACACAATAATTTTCCAACTGCAGCTGCATTGTGACGATCACAAGTCACTACATTTATCACCCCTTTTGGTATACCAGCTTCATGGGCTAAATGTGCCAATGTCAATGCGGTCAACGGTGTATCTTCAGCTGGTTTAATAACGCAAGTGCAACCCGCTGCCAAAGCAGCTGCTGCTTTCCTAGTTATCATAGCATGAGGGAAATTCCATGGAGTTATTAACCCAACGACACCTATTGGTTGTTTTTCCACATGAATTCTTCTATTCGCTACTGGACTCGGTATGATTTCACCACGGATTCTCCGTGCTTCTTCGGAAAACCATTCAACAAAAGAGTTTCCATAAGCTACTTCTCCAGTCGCTTCAATTAGGGGTTTACCAGATTCCGCTGTCATAATTTTAGCTATGCTTTCACTATTAGTATTTAATAAATCATACCATCTCCTTAGAACGTGCGATCTCTCCTTAGCTGTTGTCATCTGCCATGCTTTAAAAGCCTCACTTGCAGCATTTATGGCTTTCTGCACGTCTTCCACGTTCATATCGGGGACCGTGCCTACAATTTTGCCATTTGCCGGGTTCCTTACATCGAACGTTTTTTGATTCGCGGCGACATCCCATTCTCCATTAATAAAAGCTTTTTCATTCAATAAATGCATACTTCTAACACTTACGTAAAAATAACGGTTGATCATGCGAAGTTTAGGCACTAAATGTCTCATCTTTATATATTAAATCGGGCGATAACGTTTGCCAAAAGTGTTGTTGAGGTTATCTGTCATAAGTGGGATATCGATTTATATTAAAGACTGAAGCTAGCAGAGATAAGGGATATTACCATAATCTGGTTTAAGTAAAGACAAAGAAAGGTCTTGGGCACATTAAGCCGATTATTAAATTGATTTAAATGTAAGTATTATGTAACACATGTTTATAAACAATTTAAATGGATACATGCAAATTAGGAGGTTCTGCAACTTTTATGGCGCTTGTGTATATAAAGTAGTATAGCCACGTATAGTCACTTAAAACCGGTGCAAAGTGGCAGTTAAAGAATAATTTGTTTGTTATTTCACATTATACGTGACAAAGTTATTTACATTAACTTTTATATTGCACTTTTATTATTGACGGAGAATATTAGGCATTCTATTTAAGTAATTAGCATGTTGTACATGCGCAATTATTGTGTTATATATTTAGTCGAAATTACAAACCGTAAATCCTGTACCTATCTAAATTTTATAGTTACTACATATATAGATAATATTTGGCATTGATGAAGATCATTAACGAAGATTATATGTAAAAGCAAATTTGTTTAATTTAATTAGTGTGAGCAACATTAGGATAGGAAGAAGTAAACATTTCTTCGAAATTTCACATGTAATTTTATGGAGAGAATAAGTAGAAATGTCTTTAATTTATGATGTATATGTTACTAATTTATATGCTAATTAACGACCCCAATGTATCCTTTCAGAATTACCGAGCTTATATTCGCACCTAAGCAGCTAGTAAAAATATTATCCACAATTATATAAAGATAGCCTGATGACAAAAAGCTATGGAGATATCGCAAAGTTTGCGTGAAACCACTTAAACTTAACGGAAGTGTGATTAACAATGTATACCAAATTAAGAATTCTGTTAGGAATTTTTAAACAGAATTTCTTTGGAAATACCATAACTACGAGGAGGAGTGGGATAGAAAGTTCTTGTGGCGATTTACAAGTGGTAAACTGTACCGCGAATCCCGGGTTCGCCGTAAATTACGTGAATAATATTCTGGGTAAATAATTTTTTATATAAATTATAAGAGCGGAATATTATTTATATTTCTTCTAATCGAAAATAAGAAATTGGCCATGTGAGATGGTTTTATCGCAACAAGGAACGGCACCGTTTTTAATTTTTTGGTGTTGCTTTCGTCCAATGAAATTTCACTATCAGAGTGGTATGTTTAGTTTGTCTTCATTTTTAAAACAAAGTATGGCTTTTGCCACGCACATATCTTTTCAATCGAATTCTACGCTCTTATTTTTCCTGAATGTTTTGTTTATTTTATGTACCTACTAGGTAAGAAATCTAATACAAAACCATTGGTAATTTCGTGTTTCAATGTTGAAGTTACTAAGAATAATCGTAGGAAATTTAAATTAAGTGGTAAGTATATAATTTATATAAAAAAGAATGTTTAATTAGGGTTTTTTTTGCTTTAAACTTTGATTTACAACAAACATTGAAAGCAGTTTAAATGTATGACAGGTGGGCAAAATAGGTAAATACTCTAATGTTTATAAAAATAAAATACATAAAAGATTGTAACTACGCATCTGCTATTATTTTTTGGGAATATTGATAACATTTATAGTTGCAAGGGCAAATTGGTATATTGTGTGTAGATTTATTGTGTACGTACGTGCTTGTATTTTAAAAGAAATAATAGCACAGATTTTTTAGACTTTTTTTGTATTTTTTCTTTGCAAAATAAGCGCAATATTGCAATACTAACTTTATGCAATATAATGAATGTGAAACAATAAATCAATATTGGTTTAAATGCCCTTACCTTTTGGATGCTTTTTTATCAGCAGCTTTGATCACAATTTCTTGCGGTACTATGTTAATTAAATTTGCTATCACAGAATCTTCCGGGTACATAGTTTCAAAAATATAGTTACTTTATTCCTATAGGAGCAGTTTTAAATTTTGTTTCTTAGGGAATGTTTATGGCACAGGAGTAGTATATGATGTACTGCTAAATATGTACTTAAGTATTACTTTATATATGCATACTGATATGATAAGAAACATAATGGGAAAGACACAGGTACATCAGAAAATCCGGTGACGTCTTTAAAATCTGTGGTTATTATGATTAAATCTTTACCAATTTAAAGGAAGTGTGTCTTATCTAGAGATAGCGGACGTTTGTGGTCATTGCCGATTAGTAGTAAGTCAATATTTTGCGCCTAATTATATATTTTGTACGAAAAATTACATTTAAAATGATCGATTTTAAATTATTATTATTAATTATTTTTAGTAGCTTCAAAGTTCAAACATGAAATTATCTTATTCTGTATTATTTGGTATTACATTTTTTTTGGTATTAAGACTGTATTTTTTTGTTAAATATATTCGTTAAATTTGAAACCAGTGTATCTTACACATCATTATTTTATTAAAACGGTGTAAATGCATGGATGTAGATATAGTGTGAGAGAATTAAATTAAAATGAAAAATCAAAAACAAAAACGCATGGTTCACATTAATTTGTACTATATTTGTTTAATATACTTTATTTGAATGAAATTTTAAATTTGACGTAAGTAGTTTTAAAAACCTGTTAATTACTCATTCAATTTTTGAAAAAGGCATCATACGGCAGACTTTTTTATGTATACATACATTATTAGTTATAACTAGAGTCGCGGGTAATATAAATAAAGCAGATCAATCGTATTATTGTAATTTAGTATGTGTTTATAAAACATAAGTCATATTAATAGAGTTGTGTAGATTTTCCTTGGGGACAAAATCAGACAAAGTGAGCGAATAAACGGACCTCCTTGCGATGCATTCGCATTTTATATCACTACATATTTAGATAAAATAAGATAAAATACATTTTATAAGAAAAACAGACACTGTTGTTACTTATTTGCAACTCTACGGTTCATCTGCTTTATTGGAGTACATGAGTTGGAGAGCACGTTCTGAATACGTACCTGCCGCGCCGGAAAATTTGTCCAACTCTAGTCATAACCGTGAATAAAGAATACATACACAGAGATTCCAAATGATTGTCAAATCCGCTCCTATAGATAGTAGCAGGGTGTAGGTATATGCCGCGTGTTTGTAATGAAGGTTTGAACTAAGTCAGTGTTGGAACACAAGAAAGTAAACGGATCTGTCATAAATAAGGAAAACGTAACCTATATTTGAACTCGCATTATATAAACGACTATGGATTGGTGTTTCTGCTTGTAAAAATGAAATGTAATTAATTTAACTTTACTAAATTATTATTATTTTACAATTCAGTACTAACTGGTGTTTAACTAAATTTATTTATTACTTTAAATTATAACATACAATTAGTATAATTATTAAGTGACAAAACTGCATCTCTCAGTTCTTCTATGGCATGCATGCGGTTTCTATAGATCCTATTTTTTAGATAGCCGAACATGAAGTAATCTAATGGGGTTAGATCAGGCGATCTTAGTGGCCATCTTTGTGCTCTAACGAACCTGTCAGCAAAAAACTGCTGAAGATATTGGCAGGTTTGTCGAGCAGTATGTGCTGGAGCATTATCGTGCTGAAAATAACCTGCTTCAAGCTCATTTTCTTGTAACTCTGCAATAAATAATTCCAACATCTGTTGGTAACGTTGGGCTGTTACAGTTTCCTCGAAGAAAATTGGCCCTATTATTCGTTGCCTGGACATAGCTAACCAAACTCCAACTTTTACGGGATGCAATTGCGTTTCTCGAAATTCATGTGGATTTTCTGCAGATCAGATACGATAGTTTTGTGAATTGATATAGCCTGTTAGATAAAACCAGGCTTCATCCGAGAAAAATGATTTGTTTAGCAAGTCATCGCCCCTTAAATTGTTATTAAACCAATGACAATATTCCAATCGCCTATCGTGATCTAATGGTAATAATTCCTGTAGCGTAGAAACTTTATAGGGATGAAAATGAAACTTTTTTTGACAGCTGGTTGCGCTGAAGTGTATGATAAGCCTATAAAATTATAAAATGTAATAAACTATTTCACTTAATGTTAATATTGATTTTTTACCTGTTTGTTGAGCTATTACCACAGATAAATTCCCTTATTTTTTTACAGTATTCAGAAATACTATTGTTGGTGATATTAGATGTAAATATAAACGATTTGAAAAAAATTATGAGATAAATAATCGAAAGATACTAGAACACGCACGCCAATGTCGCTAAATGTCAAGAAAATTCATTTAATGTATGAAATTTGTATGTAGATAACTTCGCTCATTAAATTGGCAATAAGTATAGATAATTTTTTCCAGAAAACAGTTTTTTTCTTACGACAATCATTTTGAATCACATGGTATATGCATCGCTGTGTACCCATGTTACGTATTTCAAATTTTAATGCTTCTCAGTGTATACTTACTTTCAATTATACATTTGTTCTGGTTATAAATTGAATTTTCAATTAGAGTGTTACAAATTGCATTTATGACGTAAAACAATGTAAAACGTTTAGTGAAACACATTCACATTAGGCAAGCGATATTTTTAGACGTTGGGTCGGTTACCTCATAAACTAATTTTTGCTCAAGTTCAATGTCAAGAAACCACATAGGTAGTTGTTGTAGTTAAACAATCTTCCGTATAATATATGTAAATACTTATTATAAGCTTTTGGTACATTGCATTTAGTCACATAAAGCATTCCTAATTTAAACATGATTTTACAATTGCTAGCGCAACTGTATCTATAGATGGTAGCAGACAGCATTGAGAAAGCAATTTTGCAACTAGGTCAATTGTAATGCATTTTCTCTGACTTTGTATCCGTCTTATTTCACTTCTCAATGCACTCTACAGAATATCCATAAATTGTAATATGATATAAAACTTTGTGTGTTTATTATTTAATGGTAATTTAAGTATGTGTAATTATTTTGAGATAAGAGTTAAATTATAAAATGTTATTATATATCCTTGATTTACTACGAAGATTTCAAACCAGTCAATTACGCGTTCTTTGCGTTGTTCTTTTTGTTTAATATTCGAATTATATGCAAAATTTTATGAAACATTGGTACCTTACGTTGTGTGAGATTCTTAAACTTCTTTTTAATGCTGAACGTGTTATTATATAAATATAAATGCTGTAGTCATCTGTTCAGGTTGATTCATCATCAACACTACTCTCTAAGACAAAACAAGAATTTATTAAAACTTATTGTGATTGACATAGAAGATAATCGTAAGAGGTATTATTTTACAGGGTGTTCGTTAAAGGTGATTTTGAAGGAGCTGGTAGAGACAGGGAACATCTCAGCAAGAACGGACACTCAGTGTCGGCACCTTTGATCTCCCGCGGGAGAAATTCGTGACCTTCAGTCCGCCAATTTACTTCTATTGGTTAAATGCTAAAAAGTACTCAAAAAAAGATCGCGATTCTGTGCGTACATTCAAAATTTGCTACTGTCAGGTTGACATGTTCACCAGCCGTTAATTCGCTTATATGTGCATGATAATCTCAAACAAAACCGTCAAATGACTGTCCTGTCAAGAACTGCTTTGATAATGGCCGAGCGTGGGGGAGCTTGCCTTCCCAGTGCTTAGGGAAGTACTCAAAAAAGATGGCGGTTCCGCGCTAACAAGATTTGCTAAGTGTCCGTTCTTGGTTACATCACACTATGACAAAGTAAGGGCATGCTCGCAAAAATCCATTGTTCTTTAGTGGTCCATTTTGAATGACCTTCAAGCCCAGCTGCCATTTTGTAAAGCTGTTGCCGGAAATTTTCAAACGTGTGGAATAATTTATATTTTGAAGGAAGTAGAAAAATAGATTAAAAAATACACAAATTTATGTGTTCTTTTTATTCTGATTTTGTTGCAAATATTTATGAACAGTTTATAATAATAAAAAACACTGAGTAAACTAATTTTGTGTAGATACGAATGTAAACAATAACAAACTGCCATATTGGGTAGTGTGAGAGTAGGCTAGAAATTTGGACCCCTATGATTCATCCATTGTCCTTACTCTGTGTACTCTAGTTACATGTTCGTTAGTAAGGAGCATTATTATGATATATCTAGTGAAAAAATCTATATACGCTTCTGGCTTTTGATGTTTCCTTTAAAAGTTATAAGGTAAAGTCAGGTAAGTGTGTAACCGGGGCAAGTGTGTAGATTGGCTACATTTATTTTTAAAATTAAAATAAGGATGTCCTCTGCTATATTACTAATGTACTAAACTTCATACTAGTTTTACAAATAAAAATTCACATCTGCTAACGTGTAATAACTTAGATGTCTTGTAAATTTATCATACCTTATTAAAAAGGTATCAGTATAGCATTACACACTTGGCCGAACTAAAGAATAATGCTATTAATATATAAAATGCGGAACGATTACACACTTGCCCCATTTTGCTGGGTAAGTATGTAGTATTGACACTGTTCAAAATTTCTTTTTTTTTTTCTAGTAAACCGTTGATAATTATAAAAGGCCTATCTATTGAAAGCTTACAACTGGGCATATATTACGTACTTCTATGTGTAAAATTTATCAAAATGTCTTATTATGTCAGCAGTGTTACATTTTCTTCACACTATGCAATTTTTACTACACACTTACCTGACTTTACCTTAGCTGTTTTATTTGTTTGGATTGGCGGACAAAAATTAATCAAGTAATCGATTTTATCTAATATCACGTAGAAAGGTACTGTCACTTTTGACAGTACCTTTTTATACAAGGCCGTAGTCCAGAAACAATGCTGGCAACACGTTCATAAACCAGCACTGTAGTGGAGCATTCCTACCAAGAAAAAGTTAAAAATTAAAAAAAGTTAAAATTGTACATAGACGGGGTGATATAAGACAATAATTAATTTATTAACAATTTTGTATTAAATTCGTACGATATGGAGTACTAAATGTCTTTGGTGTGACTTCCATAGGTAATAAAAATATAAAAATATGTTTGGTATTATAATTTTGTAACACCCCTTATTATACAGTTTTTTTTCTCTATATATCTTTCATAAGATATATAGAAGGCAACTGGATAGCGTAAACTTATTTTGCATGTAACATTTGCTATGAGCGATGAATCATATTTCTTGTTCTCTAGAATAACATTATTAATAATTCATTCTTACAGAAAAAAGAAATTAATCATCCGTTGTAGACGTTGTTGATCTAATAATAAAACAATCTACTGCATTTCCTTTTTAGTAGAGCAACATTTGTGTTAATTAGAAGCTAAGATTATAAGTCCAACATATTGTAAACACTACTTAGGAGCTTACGTAGTAAAATAACAAGTTTGGCAAGCGAATAAGTTTTGTAAATTATGCTAACGTAACAATTTTACATAAACTGGCAATCGGTGACCATAACTATAATGGATTGGAATATGGATCAGGTGCAATGGAATTATTTGAACAAATTGAGTCATACATGTTTAAGTAGCGTTTTTATGGTTTATTAACACATTGTAAAATAATACTGTGCGGAACATTTTTAGGAGACACATTAAATAGTTCAGATTAAAAAAAAAAAAAATTAGTAACAGGAAAACTATTTTCTCCGATGGTTGTGTTTTTCTGCGAACAATTTATGTCATTGTTTGCATTTTAAGTAAGAATCATTACAGCATTATGTGTAGGTAGATATATATTTAATGGAGGTTATTTAAAAAAGGGGATCTTGTTGAAAGAGTCAAAATATCTAATCAAATATTTTTTGCTTCCGCCATTTTTTTTTCAATGCATTTATTATATCTTTTTCGGAGATTCAAGGTTACCTTTCTCAGTTATTTTTGGGGTAATATCTGCACATGCTTAACTTCCACTAACTAGTAGTTCTTCCACTGACCGTGGTCTTGACTTATATTACTTTTTGCTTAAGCATATCGTAAAGGAAAAAGTCAAGTGGCGTCGAGTCCAGCCCATGTATTTTTGAAGTTTTCATTAAGCCATTGCCTCCCCACTACTGCGTTATTCACGGGAGTACCATCTAAGTAAAATTTCAAATTCAAGCCCAACCAGAAGTCATAAGTCACGTAACACGTCCCAAAACTCATTTTCTAGAAAATTCAGAAAAAGACGGCCATTCAAAGAAATTGGGAACAAGGACCAATAATTCTATTGTCAAGTATCTACACCGCACCATACATTTATTTTATTTGAATATTGTCTCTTTGCATTTATGAACCACTCGAGATGTCAGTAGACCAGTATCGTGAAGTTTGTGACGATATCACCCCATTTGTTGTAAACGTGGCTTTGTCACCGCACGATATTTCCCTTAAAAGTTTCTATTTTCTAGATATTCTCCTTGGGCCCACAAGCAGAGTTCCAATCTCCTTTATTCATCATCTCCATGTTCAAGAGAATGCAAAGTGAGTCTTTCTTAATTGAAGTATTTCCGTGGTTTCCGCAAGCATCAGTTTTGTTATACACGAACGATCTTTTGGCTCACCTGTCTTGTGCTTCGTTGGCCCAGTATGCTGATGGTACTACTATTACAGAAGCATCAGTATTATGTAGTAACATGATGGATAGGTCCTGTTCAAATGGACTTGTTTTAAACGGTTCCAAGATTGGTCTAATTACATTTTGTTAGGCTACGTTATGGTACTGTTTTCTGGGGTACCACTGCATCTGCGAAGAGGTTGTTTGTGACGCAAAAGAATTATGATGGGAATTGCACCCACAGATTCGTGTCGTTCTTTGTTTGGAGCCCTCGGTATTTTGCCATTGGCTGGTCTATTTATTTATGAAGTTTCATAAAGATAATGAGACCGAATTTGCCAAAAATCGTGATATATTCAACGTGTGATGACATGGGGCTGCCATAATTTAAGTATTCCAAAGCATAAAACCATATTTTATAAGTCCAGCCCTACTTATCAAGCCACTATTATACATAACCAGATGTCAGAAAATATAAAATCGCTCCCTTCAAAAACTCAAATTAATAGAGAAGTTAATCTATTGTGGAGGAATACTTTCCATTTGGCATATTACTACCTTTAGTGTTCATTTTATTATTTATTTATTTTTTATTTATAGCTACCTATTTTGTGTTTTTATATTTATTTTACTAATTCACTTCTGCTACTGACAATGTCAATGTTTTCTTAGAAAACCGCGGCAATAGAGTATTATTATTATTATTATTATTATTATTATTATTTTATTATTATTATTATTATTATTATTATTACTACTAATTATTATTACTGCTTCTCACTGGAGGTCTGTGGGGATTCCTTCTTATATTCTCTGGCCGCATCTCTTGCCGAAAGAACATTTAATTTTGTATCTTACACTTAGTTGTTCCACGATGACATAAGTTGTACTGCACTTTTGACAATATCTTCACTAGTAGAATTAATGCTCAAAGTTAATTTTTGATATGTCGCTTACTTTCGACATTTTAATTCATGGTTTACTTAATTAAAACAATCTAAATTCGTTAGAAGAATGTGTGGTTCTTAATTTTGTTACAGAATTATTAAAATGCAGTATTTTTTTTTATGAAATTTGGTACATGCTCATTTCAGTTGGCGCTTAATCCAGTGGCGTATTCATATCTTTTGAAAAAAATTTGCATTTTCATGTTTACACAATTACACAGTATATGAAAGTTTGTTGAGAATTACAGTTTTTCACGCACTACAACTTAAAAAAATAATATTATGCGATGTTCCGCTTTCAAATGGGTCACACTATGTAAGTTATTGTTTATTTAAGTTTGTAGCTTATGCCTCTAATTTATTAGTAAAAAAAATTACCGGCAAACACATATATTGTACTTTTTTTTATATTAAAATCAGTAATATTATGTATATCCCTTACAAGGTATTTCACGGTCAATACGCAACTACAATTTATGTAATTCCCATAGACGCACATGGACATGAATCTATTGTTTCCAAATACGCAAGGCCTGCTATACTCACTATAACTTAGCTGCGCTGTGTTGAAAATTTTAATTTGCGTATCCTACGCAATATTATAATCGTTCTAATCGCATAAGCATGTGCGATAATTGAAGAGTATTTTCGAAAAATAAAATCACAATATTTTACCTCCTTTCGTGTTCCAGGTGATTTTCGGATTTTTGCCTCTGGAACTTTTCAAACACCCTTATCATCAAGTCCTCAGTGTGCTCCATTTTCTATACTTAGTATTCTTGATGTATTAACACTTAGCGTTTAGAATATCTCTGTTGAATACTGCGATAAAACTTTTAAATTACGTACCGGTGTTTTAAAAAAAAAACGAAATATCGAAATGTCACAGCCTTATTTTAACACGGAACAACGGTACAATGTTGCGACTACGGTTACGTGTTCCAGCAAAACTGAATCAGCGGCTATCGTCAAGGATTTTAGTAATAAATGAGACGAGGATTATACCACCTCCTGAAGTTGTATAGAGTTACTTTCGAAATGGAATCACTCGTCCTGCGATACCGGGATTGTGTCAAGTTTTATTAATAAAGTTTATTTCATAATTTCATTTTGAAAATTTTCTCGGATAATTTATTTAACTATTAAACCGATGGAAGTGTTTGTATATTCGAATTTACGCGACAAAAGATAAACTTTAGACGAGAGAAAATTGTTTTAATTAGAATATACATATATAAGAAAAAAAAAAAAACATTCTAAATTAACCTTATATGAATCTGATAAAATATTTTTCCGGAAGCGAAGAAAAGTTAAAAAAGGACCATCATTTTTCTAATACTTAAATTTCATTAAACAATTTAGTCAGTGAGATAACACTAAATAATTAGTCTTTAACAGCCCTGACCTAAACGTTAAATTTAGACATGCTTATTATCGTAATTACATCTAACAACAACTAACGAAATGAGATTACAGAAAATATGGTTTCAAACTTCAACAATCTATACGTAATTTCTATTTAAATCCACAATAATTTTGCATGTAATGAGTAATGAGAAAGTATCACACAGACATAATAAACTTTAATTTTAAATATATATTTTTATGTACATACATTATGACTTTGTTTACATATTGTTTTTAAATGTCATTACTTTGCGCGCTATTGTAAATAAATCCGCAACGCATGTCGTTAGCAGCGACACCTATTGTCAAGGTGCTGAACAAAAACTACTTGGATGTGAAGTTAGGTTTGAAGAATGTTATTTTTTTTTATTAAATAGTTGGTTATCGTTCATTTATGTATTATTTTACATATAAGGCAAATGTAAGGTAATTTTTTCCCCCATACAATTGCTTTTTAACGAGGAAATGAGTGCAAAAAGCGGCAGCTAGCGTCTCTCTTCTTACATAGAGCGTCCTAAAAGCCCAATCTCACACTATTTTTCAACTTACACGTCTGCCATATTTGTGTATCTTCGAATTGTGGCGAACTTAAGCGTTTTGTGCAATATGTATTATGCTAATCTACGTAAAAGGCAAAACTCACGGTACTTTCATAGTTCGCCACCAAACCATTGCGCACTCCCGTCGCAAAGAACAACGCGAAATGTATTTTGGGGAACTGGGGCTGGTATATTTCGCTGTTCTATTTTTGGTTTTATAGATCCGTACTAGCGGCAAATGTAAACACAATTTTCAGATCAATAGCCCCCGCGCAGATTGATTAACGGTTTAGCGAAGAGACAACCCTCGAGTTTTTAAGGCTTCTTACTAAAATTGTATTAATTAAGGAGAAATCGTATTCAATTTACATTCGTTCTAGTATTCTAGCGTGTAATTATGTAGAATTAAATTACAGGAGAAATAAGTAAAGTTATTACTATAAACACGAAAGTTTGTTAATGAAGTTAGCTAGGTAATATCATACCTGTAGAGCAGGGTTACAACTGATGGAAAAAAAATGCTTAGAACATAAAGGTGCGTTCACAGTTCTTTGACGGGAATTAATTCTTATTACTGACAACTTTTCCACATCTATATTCAATCGATCTCTGCACTTTTGTTCTCCTTGAGTACTTTGTTAGTTACTTTTCACTTATGACAAATTTCAACCAAATGTATCATACAGCAGAATGGGAGTCTTTTGAATTCCTACTACAGAACTGTGAACGTATCAACTCTTAATTGTGCATTTTTTTTTTAATATTGCCAATATTTAATTATTCATTTTAGTTTTTTATTTATATTAAAAATAATGTGATATTCCCTTATTTTCATTCTCTAATTGCAGAAAAGTACATTAACTTACATCTCAATAACGTTTTTTTTTTTTAGTTAAAGGCTATATTAAAATGAGGAATTAGACAACAGCAATTGAATATTGCTATACCATTAAAAATATATGCTCGTCCATTCATGTTTTCAATTTTTTCTATATACTCATTTCTATAAGCTTTTGTGATGTATCACGGATCAGAGTTAGCAATTATTCGAATAAAAATGTTCAAGACGATCAATTGAAATAATGATAATATCTAGATAATTCATTCAAAGGTAAATATTGATTCATTTTACAATAGTTGCAATCAGATAATGAGCAAAATATCATCAAAGGACTCGCTCTAGGTGTTCCTAATAAATTTCTAGTTTTATGTACCATTAAAAACAAAAGTCTTGATTCAAGTTTCACATAAAGAGAGATAGAATCATTGGAGTTTCTTCAGTATTTCAATATTTCTCTCTTTAATTTTGAGTCAAGATTTTTGTTTTCGATGATACATGCTTTTTATAGTCATCCAGATCTAATTTAAAAAAAACTCTCATTTAAGAATAAGTCAAATAAAAGCATGTTAAAGTACACCTTATGGTCGCTAGAAGATTTTTTTCTTTTATAATTGTTTCATTTCACCAGGACACGGAACTGAATGCTAATATCTTAAAAACTCCTTAATGTAAAATGGTTACAATTTTATTTTATTTATACCTTTAATTAAAGTATAAAATAAAACTATTTTTCAGAAAATTAGGACAACTGCAAGCTCATTAATAGTATGATATTTTTTTTTAAAAAAGTTTAATACATAGTGGTTAGAGGTGTGGCATGGAGACAAAAAAAAAATGTGAATCTCGTAAAGATGGACAATATCGAGAGAGATATGGGGACACCACTCTGAATAATATATGACGAATAGCAACATTACATTAACTGTTATTGCATACCTTCATTCTTTAGGAAAATGATATTGTCAATGTTTTTTTTATTTATTTATATTCTGAAAGGGATAATTCTCACTTAATCACTATTATAACTTACCTTTTTGAGCTTCTCAAAACCTTCCGATATTTCCATTTTTTAAACCACGCCGTCATCTTGTTCATTTTCTTGAAAGGTAAGGCGAGCACATTGCACTTAGGTGATGGATCATTTTTGTTACTCTTTCTAAAATAAGGCAAAAACATTTTTGTTTTAGAGTTTTTTTTGTATAATAAACAATCTATTTAATACTTTTATAATAATTGTTTGTTGCACCAAAGTGTTGTCAAATTGTATATGTAAACATCGATTTTGTTGATAATAAATTTTATATTTTTTATACATATTTTCGATTTATTTTTATTAGTCTGAACTGTCTGAAGTTTCTTCATAATTGATAACTACAATACTATTAACTGCCGTTTGCACACAATATGAATAGAATATAATCATAGTTAAGATTTAAATTTTGCTCTACCGACACTTCAACTAGTAATTAAGCCCTCAATTTGTAATTAGCTTGAGTGCCTGGATCAACTGATAAAGTTTGCGCAGCCGTTTATTATTATAGATATTAGTCCGCAAACATAATTCTTTTATCATTGCAAATAGAAGCAGTTAAACATGGTCTTTACATTTAAGATATCCAGCATACAAATATATAGATATAGTTTTATTCAAGACAAATGAGCAGGAACAAATTAATTTCAAATTAGAATTATCAATTTTGAAAAACATACAGCATTGTTACTTCTAAAGGAATATAAAACTAAATTTGGCATTTATATTTAATTTTAAGATGGTGTTTTAATCCGACTCGTTCTTCTCGCTGAGCTTTGCCGTAAATTCTCTCCAAAACTGATTTTCTTTAACGCATATCCCATTTTCGATCACCATCAGAAGATTGGGCCCTATGTCTAATCGTTTCTTGTTTGATGATTCTGGGTGTAGTTTTCTTTTGTCACGCCCTCCATCACAATGTGTGGTGGAATAAGACCTATTAGTACTACCTCAGCAGCTGAGTAGCTGCTGTTAGGCTAGTTCTTATGACCGCAGTTATGCATACGCATGTTAATTTTTTGCGGGCTACATTAAGGTTTCGTGAGGTAGCAAATACTGTTTGGATATCGGTTTGCAGAAGACCTTATATGACCCTTTGCTCTTTTCCAAATTTAACTGCCGTGTAAGCGATTACTATTACTGATTGGACAGCATTGTTAAGGAGTAGACTTGAGCGTTTGCGAAATCCTTGTCCTAGATTTATTTATGGGTATATATGTATGTAAATTTAGCACAATTTCTTGGCTGCTTGGTTTTTACTTTTGCCAGGACAGAATTTTATGCTACCATCTTTTCCTATAAAATTATTTATTTAAAAAAAAAAACCAGTTTTCAAATTCATAAAATGGTTGTTAGAACAGGTTGATGCATTGTTCAATGAGTTGATATTTCTTTATAACTTTCGATTATTTATGTGAGCTGTGTCTTCGCTCAGGCTTGAATTATTATTGCTCTTTTGTTTTTTATATTTTTTCTTCTTATTGGGATAATGTAATTATTGGTACAGAAGAAATGACCGGCTTATGCTTCAATCAGCTGATCACGAACTTGTTGGTGTGTTTACTTTTATACGATGTGGAGAGCACCAGGACAGCACATAAAAGGAGGTTCAAGAGAAACAGCTAAACACTATCAATCAGGGAGATCTTTTATGTGGTAATCAAATAAACGCTGAAATATACTCTATATTCAAAAAGGACGATTCAATATTTCTTTCAAATTATAGACCCATCTCTATATTATCTAACTTTGCAAAGATCTTTGAAGAAATCTTTATATTTCCACTTACAGTAATGTGCGTGTGCATTTGTCTTCGAACTACCATGGCTTTGTTCCGGGTCGCTCCACTGTTACTAATTTGACTTATGTTAGTCAAGAGATAGGCAAGGTCCTTGATACACGTGGATAATTGGATGTTATTTATAATAACCTCCCAGGAGCCTTTTTTACGATATAAGATAAGTTTATTTGGTATTGTTCTATCAGTTATCAGTACTCATACTCGCCACACTGTAGTTTCTGGTCTAGTGATACAAATAACTATTATTTTAATTATTATAAATTGGATTGTTGGATATACAAAAGAAGTTAAGAAAATATTCAGAAATTTATGGTTTGGGTTTGTTATTAACGGCTATTTAACATTATTTTTCTTATTTTTTTTAAGTAACCTACATATGGGTATTAAAAAAAAAGAATGACGTCATCACTATATAGCGAATCATGTAGTACATCAAAAAACAACAGAATTAGAAATAAAAAATGAGTTTAGGGGATTTTCCAAAAAAAAACAGGATGAATATTTATTTCCATAAGCAGAATAGTTCCTTCAGTTTCTTGATAAACTGGTGGTGCAGAAGAAGAACGATTAGTAATTTTAGCAGATATTTTATTATCAATTATATTATCACATCTTTCAGAGAAATTCCTCTTTTAATGCAGAGCTTTATTTACATTAATACCTCTAGATTAACCTTAGGCTACTCATTTAAGATCTCACGGCTAGGAAATTCCCAAGATGAATAATCTCAAGTATTAAGCCATGCCGTACACCGAAGAATAATTAGAGCACATTTTATATATGAATGGATTGGGAAATATATCTCTGGACTTTCCCCCAAACAGTTGGTAGGATGTAAAAAACTGTAAAGTGTATCAACAAAATGCTGTTATGTTGTTTCCCCATATGACGTTAGGCAATTTCTATTTTAGAAACATCGACAACTAAAATCTTTTTATTTTATTATCCCAAATGTAAAACATCATTAAAATCTTATCAAGAAATATAAATGTTTATTACCCAAACATATAAAAATGGTTGTCTAATTTTTTTAAAGCTTTGTCATTGTAACTTTCTATCGTAAATAATTCTGTAGAGGAAAAGAAGTATAAAAACAGATATTCTTTCGCTATATACCATCACTGATGCATGTATGGACATTGTTTAAGTCGGGTAATGGAAGGGTCTGAAGTACCGTATTAATTTGTTCAGCAAACCGTAACCGATGGTGAATCATGAGTGCAATGACTGTCCGTAAATACACAAGAACTTGGTATTATTGTTCGAGTTTTTTTTTTAACAATTCCTTTGCTTCCGCCGATTGTGATTTGAATATTAAACGAAAGTAAAGAAAACGCATTGGTTGTTTAAATTTGTAAATACAAGTACCACATTCACCATATGTGGTTAAAAATATTTAAGGTTTCTTTTTCAGTAAATTTAAGTGTAGCTGATATTGTGCAAAATTTAGCAAAAATATAAAAAAAGCAATAATAAAAGATAAGGTAAATGGGATCCCCTTGAAACGTTATTTAGTAATTGAATATATTACAAATTACATTTTTTTTTTCCAAACGTCGGAAAATCTACCCCTAAAAATACATATATTGAATTTATAATTACCTGATAAAGAAACAATTGATTCAATTGTATCTTCCCTAAATTAATTTTATTCTTGACTCAAAGCAGTAACTCTTTATTAACTTAACCGAACTAGTAGCTTCAATAATAACAAATTTAGCGATAATGCGTCGAAATTTTTGGACAGGTCATATAAACATAACCCCAAGATACTCGCAATTGCTCATCTAACGCGACCAATCTAAAACCACTGAATCTTTAATGCAGTTATAAGTTATAACAACCTTCTGATGTTTTAAAATAATAAATGCACTTCTTTGAGTACTTTTATAGTCTATTAGAAACAGTATAGTTTTACAAATTAAAATAAACCATTTATTCAATTATTTTGTGCGTTATAATTATAATCGTTTATACAACATTTATATACTTGACATTCTATTCAACGTTTATGATGCTACTTTCATATTTATACTAGAAGCCTTAATAAAATGCTATATCAACCAATAGCGCGTGAATTATATATAATTTCACATCATCTGTCACCATATTTCTATAGTGGCTGGTTATTTTTTCAACTCATTGTCGCTAGCTTTTGCCAATTTTGATTTATCCAGTTTTTCTTTTGACTACATTCCGAATAATCTATAATCACACTGTTGCTCTTTTTATTAGTAAAAAAATCGATTACAAATTATGTAAAAGCTCAGTGGTGCGTGTAGTTCTAGTGAATTGTGTTTGAAAATCAAGGATATTTGTGGGTATTGTTAGAAATGTTTGGAAGTAACCGTTTACATAATGCATATACAGACGTGTTTATTCTGTAGTCAGATCTAGACTTTATATCGTTTTTTTTTTGAGCAGGAGTGTTTATGTAATGTATTTGATTTTTTAAGAAGAAAATAAATAATTTTATATATACCTTTGCATTTCTTTCTGTAGCAAGTCTATTGTGACCAAAGCACACTTTTCCAAATCATTGGCCAACTTCTGTTTCTTACTCAAATTCCTCTTCCTTCGAATACACCTTTGACGCACGAAAGGCTTACGCCTGGATAAACTGCTGGAGTTCCTCAGGTCGCACGCTTTACACTGACTCTTTTCGCGTAGATTTAACATCTCCATGCCCCGAGTGAGAAATGCCTCATACATGATTGATTATTATTGTTCGTCGCTTATTTTTAATTATTTTTTTTATCACTTAAAACTATAAATAAAATTTTGTTCCGAATCAAATGTGATGTCATAGACGTGGGGCTCGATAAGCGCGATATGTTGTACTTCCCGCGGAATCAACTGGACGAGGAGCACACATGATGGCTCAAAACCAAGCACGGACGATTTTCTGCCGATCGCCAAAGTGATACCCCACCATGACGGCGCTTTTCCGGTGTCGTATTGTGATTTCCACATATGCGTGTGTTTGGTAATAAAACGATAGCGTGTAGATATATCATATATGTGGGTATTTACGTATATATTTCGCTTGGCTGATTACATCTTCGTTACTTAATTGCAAATAGTTTTAGTATTACACAAGAAGAAATTTATGCAGTATGTGTATAATGTTTATGTAGAGGTATATTTCCTATGTTCTTATTTTGGAATCTACGGGGGTGTATTTTAAAAGTTTTGATGCATATCGGTTTTCTGTTATGTAAATTTTATTACTAAATTAAGTTGAAGGAAGGTCTAGTTTTGTTCATGCACCTAGCAGTAGTTTAATGTGTCTTTAATTTTCAAGTTATACTTGAACTGTTTTCAAAATATGATTGTTATCTTATTTTGTTTTTATATAACAGCGCGGATATAGCTATCATCAATTACTTAAAAGCTAAATCAGTACGGAGTGGGATGTATTACTAAACAATGGTTTACACCACACCTCTCCAACCTGAAATAATCTGTCAAAATCAATAAAAAAATCATGTTCTAAAGAAGCGACTGAAAATATTCATTGCAGGGAATATTTGAAATATTTTATAAGTAACGCGTTAGCAGTAAGAATTGTCCTCTAAAACCTGTATCACTCTTACAGCAGACTAACTACGTTTTGCTAAAAGCGCTATAGGAATAACAATTGGAAATGGAGAGATGGGTGCCTTCTGGTGCTTTACCAAAAATCGCAAGTGTCACCTAGTTAATCCTAGTGATTATGTTTATAATGACGGTGTGAACACAACTGACGCTCAGAAAGCTAAGGGTTTTCCTTTTTACTTTTCAAGTGTGTATGGACCTCCTGCATGGTATAAGGTTGATACTTTCACTAATTTGTGTCCGGAATGTGTTAATATCGACAAAATATCAGATGACGATACTTGTGAATCTTTAAAACAGTTGAAATCTAAAAGATCTTCAAGTATGGATGGTATTCCCATCTATATTTGTAGAGCACCCTCTCCACCACAATGTGGAAAAGGGTAGGATCTAGTACTACCTTGATAGCTTCTGTTGAACGGTTCTCATAGCCATCTTTGCACTTTCGAAAGGTTAAATCTCGCGGTGGCCCGATTAGTTTTTTTGCTCAAAGCTATCGCTGTATACATCCAAAGCATCATTTTTTTTCCTGCAAAGTTTCTGTACAATATCATGGCTTTTTTGGCGTTGTTGATTATTTCAATTTCGTATTTGTTCTAGAGAAGTTTATTCTCTAGGCTAAGGCCTACGTGTTTAACCTACGTTCTCCAATCTATGTTTTTCCCATCCATATTATGATTTTGAGATTGGATTTTCATTGAAAATCTCGTGGATCCTACTAAGGTAATCTTAGTAGGGTTAACACTGAATCCCATCAATTGATACCATCTTCTCGTAAGGTTCAATCCTCTTTGAACTATGTCAAAAAGGTATTCTCAAGTTTGTCTCTTGCATGTACGACATCATCAGCATACCCTTGACGAGGTATACAGCTCGAGAGTTCATCTACTATTAGATTTCACATATGTTGGAATGTAACTCCCCCTTCGGGTATTCTCCTGTCATACTAACCGAGATGGTTTTATTATGTCCTATCACCGTCTCCATCGACCTGGTAGACAGCAGTTGCGACATCCATTTGGCGGTTACGCCATCTGGGCCTCTTGTAATTAAAGCTGATTGGGCAGACTCGTATGGAGTGTTGCCAAAAGCGCCCTCTATGTCGAGAAAGGCGCACACTACGGTTTCTTTATTCGTCAGTGCATCTTGGATTCGATCCATCAGCATCTGACTACCTTACAGGGGTCTCATTTTCTCAATATTTTTTTTTTTTATATATTAGTTGCGCTTATCAATACCAAATTCAAGAAATGGTACATTAAAAACTTCACGAAAATAGGAATATTTTGACTTTTTAAGCAAATGAAAGATAAACAACTATATTTTTTACGACGATTTTGTACAGTACCGTTAAAATCGGTGCTTTTTAATTTCTTCCTGCTTTCTTTTCTTCTTCTTTATTTCCTTTTATTATTTACTCATTTTTTATACTGATAGTCACATCGCCCAATATCAGACATTTTTTGCAATATTTCAGAAACGAGAAGAGATATCGATATCGGGTAAAGATCAAATCATTCCTTGTTGCCAGCCGTACATTTTAGGTTGAAAAAAGAACACTGGCACAACCACGGCCTGATTAGAGGGTTAAAAAAATATCATTTTTTCTCACGCTAGAAAACGTGTCAAATATTTTTCAGTGTTCTACATTCCCACCAAATTTTATAAAAATCGAATAGATCAACTTCGGTAACTTTCCTTGTAAGTGATTGTGAATTTGTGTCGCCATTTCAATCGGTATTTAAATATAAAGTATTCGTTATTACATTTTCTAGATAAGAAGAGGAAGATTTATTCAAAATACAAGAACACTATGAGATTCAAAATGATTGTCGTAAAAAAAAACTGTTTTCCGGAAAAAATTATCTATACTTATTACCAATTTAATGAGCGAAGTTAGCTACATACAAATTTCAAACATTAAATGAATTTTCTTGACATTTAGCGACATTGGCGTTCGTGTTGTAGTATCTTTCGATTATTTATCTTATAATTTTTTTCAAACCGTTTATATTTATATCTAATATCACCAACAATAGTATTTTTGAATACTGTAAGAAAATAAGGGAATTTATCTGTGGTAATTAGCTTAACAAACAGGTAAAAAATCAATATTAACATTACGTGAAATAGTTTATTACATTTTATAATTTTATAGGCTTATCATACACTTCAGTGCAACGAGCTGTCAAAAGAAAGTTACATTTTCATCCCTATAAAGTTTCTACGGTACAGGAATTATTACCATTAGATCACGATAGGCGATTGGAATATTGTCATTGGTTTAATAACAATTTAAGGGACGATGACTTGCTAAACAAATCATTTTTCTTCATCAACTATTGTATCTGGTCTGCAGAAAATCCACACGAATTTCGAGAAATGTAATTGCATCCCGTAAAAGTTGGAGTTTGGTTAGCTATATCCAGGCAACGAATAATAGGGCCAATTTTCTTCGAGGAAACTGTAACAGCCCAACGTTACCAACAGATGTTGGAATTGTTTATTGCAGAGTTACAAGAAAATGAGCTTGAAGCAAGTTATTTTCAGCACGATAATGCTCCAGCACAACTGCTCGACAAACCTGCCAATATCTTCAACAGTTTTTTGCTGACAGGGTCGTTAGAGTGCAAAGATGGCCACCAAGATCGCCTGATCTAACCCCAGTAGATTACTTCATGTTTGACTATCTAAAACATAGGATCTATAGAAACCGCATGCATACCATAGAAGAACTGAGAGATGCAGTTTTGTCACTTAATAATTATACTAATTGTATGTTATAATTTAAAGTAATAAATAAATTTAGTTAAACACCAGTTAGTATTGAATTATAAAATCATAATTTGGTAAAGTTAAATTAATTACATTTTATTTTTACAAGCAGAAACACCAATCCATAGTCGTTTATATAATGCGAGTTCAAATATAGGTTACGTTTTCCTTATTTATGACAGATCCGTTTACTTTCTTGTGTTCCAACACTGACTTAGTTTAAACCTTCATTACAAACACGCGGCATATACGTACACCCTGTTACTATCTATAGGAGCGGATTTGACAATCTTTTTGAATCTCATAGTATATATATTGAAATTTCTATATGAGTACTTCATAAAGTAGAAAACATTATCTTTTTTCTGAGAAGTTTCTGCGAATATTCTGCACCGTCCTGGGTCTGTTATTGCGTGGCTGGAAATTACTGAAATATATTGGTTACGGTACCTACCGTAAATTTTTAGTAAAGTGGTCCACAATTTTGGCTATTATAATCCTATCCACACAGAATTATTTTTGTACTATAGGTATAGCTTTCAATCATATTATTTATCATAATCAGCGTTTATTGTAATTTTGTTTAAACAATTCTTACCGTCTTTAATAGTTTTGAAATTCATAATATCAATACTGACTGTATTTTCGTTGTAGTCTCTCATCATCGTCGTAGAAATCCCATGCAATTGTAACAATAGCTTTAACCAATGCTAATTGATATCGTCTTGCCATTCATTTTCTATTTTATAGTTATTATAATAATTGCGTCTAAGCGAATTCATGTCCGTAATTCCTGTGGGTATATATTTCATGTTTTTCCGATATATTAAGGCATGAAATGTATTCTTGGAATTTTAAGACGTCATATATATTTACCCATTTAAAAAAAAACTGAAGTTACGTCACGGTAAGAATAGGAAACAATAAAACCAGAATGATTAAAAAAATTGTTTATTGGATAAATCTTAAATAATATAACATTGATATGACACATGAATACATGTAACTTTTGTATTTAAAATAGAGCTAAAACATTGTGTTGTATCATTATTAATGATGATAATAATTATTATTAATTAGCCGTCCATTTTCTTATTAATTTTTTTTAAGCAAAATAACGTATTTTAATATATGTGTATATATGTATAGGTATAGTATGCATGTATATAATTATATATTGCTTCATTTTCAATTAATCAACTTTACAGCGCCTTCAAATGATTTCATTGTATGTATATATTTATTTTATTTCTTTGTAATTTGAAGTTAAATTAAAAATTCAATATTACCTATTATAACTTATGATACATGCTGTGCAAATAATGTAAGATTTTAAAGATTGTTAAAATTTATATGTACTTATATTGATAATAAAGTTGGGCGTAGAATATGGAACACGTTAGAAAATAGTGACATGCAAATTGATAGTTTCATTAAGATGTGTCATGTAAGTACTCTTTCAACACTTCTTCCCAAAAATATATTGAAAAATTGGGGTGATTAAAAATATATCCTATGTCAACATGCTTATTAATGATTTTGGAATGCGATTTCATATAGTCGAAAAGTGATAGGAATTCTTTTTATATTTGTAAAGATTTCTTTAATTTAGATTGATGGTGAGATTCTATGCATATCTCTAGCGTCTGTAAAATTATCTGTAAGACTAAATGCGAGTGCTTCCAGATTTACAGTGATAACTTTACAAACGTTACAGATCTGCATCATAAAACCTCATCATTAGTTTGTTTCATTTTTGAGATCTGACCCTTGTAACTTTTAATGGAAATGGTATTGGAATAAACTATAAATGGCATTTCTTTATTTTTAGGTTAGTTATGTAAAGTTTTAATAAAACGTAAACTTTATCTTTAAGGAAACTCAATTAAATTTTATTTTGTCGCATGATTTTCCTATACTAAGAAAAATATAACCCTAACTATAAAACGATATTTTTTGGAATTTGTTTTAATAAAACATAATAAGTTGAGATTTAAGCTTACTTTAAACCCATCAGGAGATGAAAAATCAAATATAATTGCCATAATTTCAATTGGTACAGAAGATGGCCGAGTGTTTAGTATCCCAGAAGATTTATAACCAGTGAGTTTGCATAAAGCTTTTACAAATACATGGAATAATAAAAATATGTTAAAGAAGAAATACCAAACAAGAAACATTTGGATGGTGTCTATAAAAGAGAGATTTTTGAAATAGAAGATTTCATTGATGTTTTTTTAATGGACAAACGAAACTTTGATTACAAATTTTTAATCGGATTGAATTGTTGAAAAAAATTAAGCTAATTCAAAATGAAAATTTGAAAATTACATAGAAAATTTATGATTTACCGAGTCCTACCAAACCTAAGAAGAACATTTAAAAAAGTATCTAAAATACCTATTGAAAAAAATACAGAACAAGGGAATCATGAAAATATGGATTTTATCAAAGATATAAATGAAAATATTTAGAAATACCTACATGATAATTTTAATAAACATATTTAGATGGCAAATGGCAGTCGAATGAACATTAAATGTCCTTTCTCAGTACGCAATATCGTAAATGATGGGACACGGTATTCTTGTGCACAAAATTAAATAGATATGAAAGAAAGCCCGTACCGTCATCACGAGCAGAGATAGCGATAGTATATCAAGAAACCAGTTCCATAAGATACGTTTCAAAGAACGAAATCAAATTTTAAAAAAAACCACGAATATTTCAACGAATGCATTAAGTTTTATAAAACGCGATTTTTACTTTTTTTTCGTAATCAACGCTTTTAATGATTCTTTTTTTTAATAAAAGAACAAAAAAAATAGAAAGAATCAGCATTTTGGGCGGTAAATAAAAATAATATTAAACTCTGCCATCTATTATTGACCAAATTGACTAATAGCCGTTTTTCGACTAACTTGTTGAGCATATAGTGCTTTCCATTCACCGTCTATCACTCCTACTATGCTACTACTCTACTCCACTCTTGACCTACACAATTTAGAACCAATGGAACGCTTTTTGTGCTTTTAAATTGTAAAGAGAGGCGGGAAAGGAACTTAACCTAGAAATCAGATTTTGATGTAAACAACAAATCGTGACCGCAAGGAAATCTTACTTCAAAATGTCAAAAAAATCTTAGAACGATTATAATAGTAATATCTAATTTGCAATCATTTAATCTACCAAAGCAAAAAGAAACATTTTTCCACAAATAATTTTAAAAAATCGCTGTAGCTGTCAAACCTTGTCATAAATGGCATTTAGAGCACGAAACACTAGCAAATAAGTTAGTGCATGAGGGGAAAGGGGTAGGTAAAACTGAGTACATTGGGAGTTTCTTAGCAAAGGAACGCTTAAATTGCACTTAGAGTACACCGGAAGTACTACCGAACTGCTTTTATGAGTGAATGGAAAGCACCTATAGTTTACTGGTTTAATTTTAAGCGACACTTGGAGTATGATTGTGTGACTCAAATATCAAATAACACCTTCAAAAAGTGGCACTTAAAATTAAACCATGTTTAACGTATTGGTGCGAATGACAATTTTTGTTATTGACCACCCTAAAATCACGAAATCTTTCTTGCAATTATAAATCCACTAATGTTTTGTAAGGTTATAAATACAGTCGCTTGAATGCTTTTATGACATTATTAAAAACGCTAGTTACAAAAAAAATTATATCTTAACACTGTACAATTTACTATTTACAATTTGTCTTCACCATTTGTTCAACGTCTCATGTACTGCCATTAACCGTTTGTGAACTTCGAGGAAAAAAAATATATTTCTAAATCTTTCAAATATTTTTGTAACTATTATTTCAAAAACTGCCAAATGGTATTTAGAGATTATGTGAATATTATGTATGTACAAAGAAAAATAAAGCAAGTACAGCGTTAATCAAGTAATATCAAAGTACTTATATTTTTATTTATGCTTGTCTAATTGGAGAATTATTATTTTCAGAGCACATCTATTAAAGGAATTCCTTCACTCAACGGTTTCTTTACGAATATGTGTTGCTACAATTCGCCTGTCGCCATCTATATGTTGATCGTGCAAGTTTATCTAGCTACTCTTGAAGAGCGTTCTTTTTCCAAGTCTGAAGTACATAAGCGGTTGATAATCGCTACTGGCGTGGAACCATATGCATTTCATTCGCGTCTGAAGCTTCACATTTGTAAAAAAAGCATCATGAGTTTTGTTTATAACTGCCTTTGAAAAACTAAATTTATGTCTCTCTTTAGCTTAAGAACTACGCTTGTTAACTAAGAAACTTAACGAAGAGATCAGTTTGGCACACATTATCAATTATACATCACTATTTTAAATTTAGGGAAGATATTACCTATAAAGACAATTGCACAATGTAGTTAGTAATAGCAGTTGTAGTATTCTTTCTTTCCTTTTTCTTTTGTTGAGGAGTTACGTGAAGATTAAGATTTCTTTATAGTTAATGGGCGGATATTTCATAACATCTAATCTACATGTTAAAATATATTTACACAACTTTCTTTTTTATTCATATATTTACATAAATATTGTTTCAAACAAAATTGTTATAACATTAAAGACAATATTTATGCAGATACATGGTGTATATCTTTTAACACGTTTCACATGTACAGTGGGATGAATTTTTGGATGAAATAAGTGAAATATCTCAGGTTTTCATCCTAAAAAATACTCTATAATAGTAAGGTTAATTCTATGTTTTTTGTTGTAGGTTTGGCACTAATTCTTTCTTGTTTTACATAAATTAAATAAAATATATTTTTCTTTTGGCAGAAACTAGCTGTGTGTTTGAAACTATACCGACAGATGGTAGCACTCCTTGTTATTTCAGATTTTTTCTCACATAAAATTAGGGGCATTTACCGACTTTTAGTAATGATTACCTTAGAATACAAACTACACTTTATTTTCAAAATTTTGAGAAATAATCGCATGAGCGCGATTTTAAGTTCTTATTATCTTAGTTGGGAATTCTCTTCTAAATTGTTTTTTTTTTAATCTTCTTTTTTATATCATTATATATTTACATTTGCACATTTAGTTATATTAGGAATTGTGTGAAGATTTAATACCTTTTTAGTGAGATAAAAAAAGTGAAAAATTTTCAAGTTTACTAAACGGTGCAATTCTATTTAAGAAAAGAAAACAATTGGAAATTGAATGTTCAACACTAATTTCTGATTTCGCTTAATAAGACCATCTAAAAGACATTTATTAAATACCTACACAGTATATGTAATTTAATTACTAATTCAAACGAACAAAATAGTCTTCTTTTAAATATTAATGCAAATGATTATACAGGAGTAATAATTAGTTTTTCTTTTGAACTTATACTTTCATAAAACACTCACACTTTGGCATTATATTACCCGTTTAACACATGCTTGGTTGCATTATGTTAAATGTATACAACTGCACAATTTATACTACCAACTTAACAGCTTAAACGTCATTCTTTTTGACATTCATTTTCCAAGGTAGGTTGTAATATAAACTATAAAGTAGTAATCTATCCTAAAATACTTGGCTGTCCATCATATCAAATTCTCTTCGATCAATAAAATTTTTACATATATACGTTATATGTACAGGGTGATCGTATTACATGATCACTAAGTGTGCGTCTTAAGAATATCCGAATTAAAAACTAGTCACAACACTGTTGAACCTCGAACGAAACTGAAAAAAAAAGTTCCTTTACTTTCTTTTAATTTGCGTGAACTTGTTCGCTTTTGTTCCTAATGCCTTGATTTCGGAACTTTTCCTGATTTCGTCGCTAACGACCTCTTTCAGCATCCCCCACAGCTCCTCTTTGTCCAGCAGGATGTACTTATCGTCCTTCTCTTCAGGAGCGAATGTTATTGGTTTATCCTCGTCTGCTGTTTTGGATTTTTCTAAGAACTTTATCGGAACCGTTTGTTTGTTTGTGTTAATATGCTTTGGGGGTGAGACATTCATGTCAACCATCAACTGCTTGGGCTGCTGATCTAAACTGGAATCGGTTGGTAATGCAGATTCCGTCAGTTTGGTCTTTGTAGTTTTCTTCAGCTTCTTTTCCCCAACCATTGGTTTATTCTTCATCATCAGTTTCTTTAAAGTGCCCTTCGGTTTATTCTTTTCTTCTGCCGAATTTTCATCAGTTCCATTTTGTAGTTGCAGTATTATTTCATCTGCGCTTTGAAATCTTATTTCGATGGTGCTATTTCCTATGCTCTCATTAGTTTTTATTGGCACAGCAGTTGGCTCTATAATCCACTGAGTCTTCGAATCGTTTTCACTTGTTTTATTCTTATCATTTCGATCCATATCAATACTATAGGTGACTATAGTTAAATTTTGTACCTTCTTAGGTGAATACGTGATATTTTTTGCGGGCAAATCCACACGAACTGTATCTTCCTTCTTAACGGTGCATTTGGGGTCGTGGAATATCTTGTCGGCAGTTGTTCCATTGGGCCCGAACCACGTTATGAGGTCATCGTCTGTTATGCCCTTCAGTAGGTTGCTCTTATTTTGCGTATGGAAGAAAGTCTCTGCGGCCAAATCTTCTCTGGACGCTGGATAAACTCTGGCGTAAGCAGGTCTCAGTGAAGATATCACGAAAGCGCTCCTCGCCAAATACTGGACGCATATCGGGCAACTATTGGTGATATTGGCGAAGATGAACCAGATGTTGTTGCTGTGATAACCGTGTTGCATCTCCAGTATGCTCTCTTTCAACTCGAGAAGGGTGGGGGGTGTTGAGGATAGCTCGAATCCGGAGAACAATGACACTTCCACCCGTAGGACTCCAGAAGATTCAGCTCCTTTCCATCTAGGGAATAATTGAATCATTTAAGTAAGGCCTGTGGTAAATATATGGGTTTGGAGATAATGCAAAGTGGAAGGATACCTGAAACAAGTCTTGATCTTGAGCATGGGAAGCTTCCCTTCGATCTCCTCGACTGAGCTCCTATCCGGCAATATCTCTTGTACCACAGCCGACCATAAGTCAAGTAGTGGTGTGCTATTCTTCGTGAAGTAGGTAGAATACGTTGTTTTACCCTAAACAAATGTTAATATACTATTAAGATAAGGGATTCAAGAAATAGTTTTTAGAAAGTTGCATATTCGAATTTATTACTCATTTTTTCTTTGACCAGAACTGTAATTCCATCACCTACTTGAACGGTAGCGCAACCAGCTCCCGTTGCATACACGAACACTTTAGTTGGCAAGCTTGGCAGATGCAATAACTGCGGTCGTTTCTCCGGTTTCAACTCCAGGGTGTCAGTTAACTCCATTCCGGAGGTAGCCAGCGATATCGTGAGTGAGCGATGTTTGTCCTTGGCCAGAGAATCGTAGAGCGTGAAAGCCTTCACAACCGGATACAGGAGTTCCGAGTGCCTGTCCAGCATGTGCGACCGATAGAAGAGGTATCGCGTTACTGATTCGGCGAATTTCAAGTCCCTTATCAGACAGAACGTGATGAGGGCGTATATAGAAGCTTTGTAGTCCTCCATAGTTGCTGTAAATCGAATTTTAAGTTAAAAGCACAAGAATTTAATGCTCTCGTATAATACATTGTAATGCTACAAGGTAGCATACAGTCCGATATTAAAAAAAAATAATTTTAAATATAATACTTTAATTAAATTATTTAATATCAACTTTTATGCATCTTAGTGTCATCTATATTCATTACTTTTTAATCATAAGTACGTCCTCTCCAATGCCAGTTGGCATATCGGTTGAGAATTTCCGATTACTATGATATAGAAGCCGCTCTGACATGAAAAAAATTATGAATGGATAGTTAACCCTTCTTATTATTCTAACAGACTTCTATAGCGATTGTCTTCGTCAGGGGGGCAAACTGCATTTGAAAAATTCGTTACTTCCACGGAAGTGAGGGGAACATAAGATATTTAATACATGAGAATGCTCACATGACCAAATGGAACTATGGAATGTTTAAACTAAATTGAAATAAATAATTATTGCAAAATTATGGAATCGCCAAATGCAGATGCTTTCTACATCACCTGAACATCGTCTGGTTACATTCTACATCCTTTTTTTATATCCTTTTTATTTTTAAAATACATAAAAGTAAAATTAGTAACGCTACACTTAAATAATATCAAATGATTTATCCATTACAGCGCATACAATAAAATTTTCATCAAGTAGGCATTATTTCAGTATTCCTTGGTATTACTTTGGATTAGTTTAAAAGTCTCTACTTACATACTACAGGTTCCTTCAACGTTTTTCCAACTTCCGACTCGTACAACCAATCAGCAGCATCCCTCTTAGGTATCGGGTGCGGCCATCCGAATTCACCATCCTCAGTAGTTGACGCATTCCTTAATTTCTCGATAGCCCAAGTCGCAGTGGCACTTCTGACCAATACCAATGCCAAAGCCACAGTCGCTATAGTCGTCGAAGATTCTATCTTAGGTAATCCATTCTCCAAAAATATTTTTGCTTTCAATAAAGTCTCAGAATCCGCGTCAGACTCTATGCCGATCTCGAAAAGGGTTATCACCGTTTCTGCGGTTATCTCAACGATATGTTCGAAAGAGAGGGTTTCGTTCGTTTTCGTCGTATCCCCATCTTGGATTTTGTTATCGATTTCTGCGGGTGATAGCTTGACATCTGCTGGTAAAGGTAGGAAGCTTCCGTCGTCTTCTTGACGCAGTTGTACCCACCTCTTAATGCCTTGGATGAGATCTGGGTCGATGTTGAAGTAATTCTGGACCTTGGTGAGAATTTCCAATATGGCTACCGTGGCTCTATGGCTGCCCAACATCTGATGTTCGCTGAAGGAGTTGTCGGGTTTTCGATAGGACAAAATCGTTTGAATCTATGATCAGAAAATATATAAATTAGTGTTTAAGCAATCGGAGTACTTTATTCAAGTTTGCAATGAATATATATTTTTTTCTGTAAATTTCAATACACAGTCGAGAGACCAATTACAATGATAAGATGATGATTTTTACTATTTTAGTAGTTCTTCAGTCGACTTATTTGACGGAATCTTGATAAAGACTTTTCCATGAGTTGACCTGGACCCAAATCCCTACCTGTTCTTGTGCTCTTTTAGGCACTCCAAGGAGAGGTTCTGGGCCTTCATGATCCTTTTCTTACTAACTTATCGTCTTTTTATTTTTTTTCCATTCATTTTGTCAGCCTATTTAGTCCTCGAATACATTCCCGAACAAGTACTTCACTTTCCCACTTCAGTACTACCTAGCTGTCAGTTACAATAAATACTCTTTTGTCTTTAAAAACCTTCTTATTGATTTCAATTGTGCAGTGCAATACTACTCATACTTCTGCTCGGAAATGGCATATTTTCCTCGTATTTCTCACTTTACTATAAATTCCGGTTACATTTTTTGACTGGTCCAATTCATTGAGTCTGTCTCTGTAGTTGTATTTATTCCAGCTTATATGATCTGTGTGTTCTGCCTCGCAATTTCTTTTAAATAGATGTGAAGGAATCATGTGGTATAATCTCATTCCCAAAAGATTCCACATGATGGACAATATTATTGTGTCCAAATCTTGCATATTTGCTACTTTACTACAATTTAAACTGATTTCTTCCCGTCTCTGACCTTGTTGTCAAGTTAATAGATGGAAGATGTAACAGACATTTTCTTGCTGCTGTGAAGGAGTAGTCTTTGAATTCCCGTTATTCTTAAATTCGCAGAAGATCTCTATGTCTTTTATTTTGTTCATCATACCAGAGATAAGTAGATGATCATGGATCTGATCATAATGATGCTAGACCTAGCATCACTAGAATTTAAACGACCGTTTATATTCTGATTTTAGGTAATATAAGAATTAAGTATAATTCTTCACTTTAGTTTGCTACGAAAAGTAGCAGCTTCTTTTGATATTGAATAGCTGCTACAAACTGCTAACGGTTGTAAGCTGCTACAAAATAGCAGTTTGCTTCGTAGCAAACCATCACTAATGCCAAGTAAGCTTGGAGTTTAGAACGACACCAAAAAGTTTAGATCTTTGGATATTTTAATTTCTTCATTTCGGAAATTTAACGGCCAAAGGGCATCTAATCTTATTTTGTCTCCTGAATGTTGTTATGGTCGTCTTTGAAGAATTGACGTTCAGCTTCACCTTTTGGTCTATTTTTCTACAACTTTTAAAGCGTTCAGTATTTTGTCTCCCACTACCTTGTTGAATTGAGTTGAGTTAGAGTATCAAGATCATCTGCGTATACCAAAAGTCTTCTGCTCCTTTTGTCCAGTTTTACTAATAGCTTATCGACAATCAGATTTGACAATAGAGTGGATAAAAACTCTCCATGCAAACACTTTTTTCCAATCCGATCCACCAGTGGTTTTATAAGTTAATTCCCTTTAAGGATGCAGTCTATTCATCTGTAGCCTTTTTCTTCGTCCCCTTTTTCAATTTTAGCTTAATACTTACATGTCCAGGTAGATTCTTCATTGCAGATTGCTTCAAGGTCTCGTTGGCTTTAGCACCCAAATGCTGCAGGCTCAGAAGGGTAGTAAGCGACGATAACGCTTGAGATAATCCGCCTTTCTGACCATTATCGGTCATAACTGGTAGTGCCAATCCTCCAGAGACTAATAGTTCTCCCCATTCGGATCCAGGCACCACCGATTTCGGGTTTCCAGATGTAGCACCTGGGAATAGCCGGCTTCGTCGTTGAAGTTCCAAACTCTGCAAAGTGTCGTTTAATTCTATCATCACAAACTATAAAGAAAACGTGTTATCTCTAAATTGTAGACTGTATTAGATCTTCCAGTGTCTTAGTTTACTCAAGGTGACTGCGATGACGAAAATCAATCAAATTATGAGTGGTACGCGGCGGGCAAGTCGACGCTGCGGAAAATTAAAATGGAAAACCCGACTGCTCGGATAGAGTTGATGGCAGAAAATTAAAAGCTGCAGGGTGCCCATACACGTTCTAAGATAGCTACGGCCTGAAAGCGATTGCGCCATCTGCTACGGGAACGGTAATTGACGCCCGATAAATTAATGACGTGGATCTTGTTACGGAATCCGCTCGGGGTGGTACGGGGTACGGGTGTGTTGTCGAAGCATGGGATCGGTGGAGCAAGGAGAATCGCGCTACGTCGAAGATAACAATTAAAACTGATGGATGGACCCAATTCGGATGATGTATGTCCTTAGGGGGTGAATCCGCCGGATATATGAGACCAATTATTTCCGGTTTCTGTGTGTCTGCATGCCATGGGTTGTTGGAAGATGTCGGGCGAACGAAAGTCCCCTTTGACCTAGGCTTTGCGGACTTGATTGATGAAGATCGGATGGGATATTGAATAGGTGACGCGTATTTTGTGGTGAAAGGAAACGGGAGGTGCGGTGTTTGATTGGTATGCTTTGTATTATTCATTGTTCATCTTTCGGAATTTAAAAGCGGAAAATCGACTTAATTCCTCCAAGTTGTAATATTGTTTGCAACACTATGGAGTTTGAATGAGCCCTAAGTATATAACAGCTAGGTTACGGTATATATAACTTAGAAATACTATCCCGATTTGTATAAATAATACAAATACATACATAAGAGTCTGCCATCTCAGCCTCTCTCGTTTAAATAAACTGTTATCCCCACATTTTATTTTTTCTTAAAATTGTAACCTCATTTTTTGATAGCTGGTAGGCTTACAAATATACTGATATTTATATAGGTATAATTAGCAAGAAGTCGTTCGTATCCGCTATATATATATTTCTTTTAAACATCTTTAACACAACATATTTTGGTTACTATATGGCCATTTTCAAGTGTAAAATGTCAAAATAGAAAGATGTATAGTGGCAGAAATATGTCGATATTGTAAGATATTTGAAAGAAATGTACAGATTGGGTAAGAACTACTTATAGGTAATTTATTTTAGCTTACGTACTGCTGTGAACAGACATCCACTTTTCGCGAGAGTTTTTTTTTTAAGTTGCATAGATTTTGTCTTGTTTACTCCGTTCAGCCTTTGTCAATGTTTCGAGAGAATTTTCACAGATGTGGATTTTTTTTATTTGTGAGATTTCGTTAATGAGTTAATTGTTTAATTTATTTATTTAAGTGTTCAGTTGTTTTAAATTAATTTCATTCATTTAAATGTCTGGCGTTTGCTTGTATAGTTAATATTTATTCCAGTTGTTTTAGTCGGTGATTTGTGCGGCTGCGTTTTACTTAGTCGAGAGTAGGATTTTTGTATGTATACGACTGTTCAACCTTGTCACTCAGTTCCTTGGTCGACTGTCAGCGTGAGTACATGTATTTTTAATTTATTTGCTGCCATTTTGTTAATACTTTTGATATCTTAATTTGATTATATTTCTGTCCATCAAGGAACTCGCTTAATAATAATTGTTATTATATTGTTGTGTACACATTCTAGATATAAGATCATTTATTATTTCGTGCAGGAAGATAGATTTTAGAAGCATTGTGCTTGCTTTTAGTTTGCAATTTTGTAATTTTTTTGTGTTCCATGAATTTATTTTACTTTAATTTGAAACCACCGTGGTTTGTTTTGAAAAAAAGAAGAATTATCTTCCTGAACTAATTAATCTTTTGCTTTGATATAGGAAATATAGGATTGTCCTATTGTAATTTAGAATCAGTTGCAGTTTTTGATTTAGGCCAGAACCCTCTGTTCACACTTTTTTCCTGCAAGTTGTAATTAATTTGTTTTTTTTTTATAATAAATTTTTGTTTGTTAATTAACGTCGTTAAGTTAAAATTCTGTTCTTTTATTTTAATTAAACCTTTTCAATTTTTGGGGTAATTAAGAAAGTCCGATTTTTTTCATCCACAATTTACTTTTCGTGATTAGATTAGAAGTTTTAATTCGCGAGGGTAACTCTGAGTTTAATTGTTCTTTTGCGCCCTTTAAGTTTTTATCCGTTGAGCTAGCTAATTTAATTTTTCATTTTCATTATTCAAGTTTTTTTTTTTAAATTCAATCTGTACACAGCAGTACTTTAATCTAACCATATTCATATGTCCACCAGGAACTTTTTCTGGTTATACGAGTCAAATCCTTTTTTCGGTGGTAAATTTTTAGAACGGTCAGTAGATACATCGATGACGATAAGTGCTGATGAATAAGAGTACGTTTTTAAATTTTCGTCGAAGGCAAACGACTCGCGTCGGTATGATTGATATGTGTTTATATGCAAAGAGCTGTAGAAAGTCCTTTTTGTCAATAGATAGGTACTTTAATCAGAGTACGTAGTTTCGAAGCTGTTACTGCTGTATATCTTAAACATCTTTTGGTAAATATTCCTGAATTTCAGTAGACAAAATCTAAGCGTGAAGTACTTTTTTACCTTGCATCTTATACTTTGCTGGTCTCTTTTACTACACCGCTTTAGCTACTACGTAATAATTTCGGATATAGAGGTTTACTCTATAATTATAACGAATTTTACTTTTCTATTATACTAAATTCAAACACAAATTTCATTATAGTTCCCACTGCCACTTCTTTAACGTTTTTCTTGTATTGGTGAAGTTTACCCTAACATCATCCAACCTCTTTTAACACCATAACTAATACTATTCAAGGGTGGATGAGAGCACCCGCTTCAGCCATAAGGAATCTCTCTGGCATTAGTGGAGGGACAATTTGGTCCCTGGTCTGAACAAACAGAGGTATAGTAACGAAACAATAATACAATACAAAATACTGGAGAACATATTGTCTACAGAGGGATGTTGGGTAAGGGGTGGAATATACGTGAGATGGCCCATGAACTAGGTATTCGCCCGAATAGTGTTCATTGTTCAAAAAGAAAATGGAAAACATTCCATTTAGTTCAAAATCCACCTAAGACATCAAAAAGCAGAGCTTCCACTCCACAGCAGGCACCACAACATTGACACAATTGTATGTTAAACAATCTTTCACAAGTTGCAAAGCAGCAGTTGTGGCCACTGAGTATCCTGGAGCAATAATCACGATTAAGGGAAGCTTGAGAGAAGGTGGACTAAGAAGTTATCGTGCTGTCCTAAAAACTCTCCGAAGCTAATCGTCAGGAACGATTTAATTTTGCTAGGGGTTTCAGAGACATACCACTTGATTTTTGGAAAACGGTTTTCAGTGACGAATCAATATTTCAAAGTTCATAAACCTTCCATGCTGAAATAGTTGCCCGTCCAGCCAAGACAAGACTTGTGCAATAATGTGTGCAAGCTAAACAAAAGTGGACGATTCTCTGTGGCGGTGTGGGGTGGATGTCTTACGTAAGACCGGGAATAGTTTGGGATATAAACGGACACTTAACAGCAATTAAATATTAATGTTTCCCCTCTAACACTGATAATAATAAAGCAAATTTGATTATAAAAATCGTCTTGCCTCGTGTGGGATTCGAATTTATATCAAATTCTTTAAAAAGGACATTTAATAACTTCACAATATAGAGATAGTCTGGAAAATATCATGCTACCATCAGTAACATCTGTGTATGACTACTTCTACTTCCAACACGATAATTTACCTATCCATACAGCAAATATCCAAAACTGTTAAAACTTTTAAACGCGTATGCCTACTGCTCATGTATATTCTGAAATTATTAAAGATAAAATTAATAGGAATGTAATCCGTTTTATTTCTTAATGTATTCAAAAATAAAAATTATATACATTAGTGGAGCAAATAAAAATACATATATCGTATAATATACAGGCTGTCCCACCGAACTGGATCATTAGATTTTCTTGAACTTCTAGCAGGAATTTTATTTTGAAACTTATAGTATTGTCATGGCCCACTGTGGCCTATTTAAGGAAAATATTTTCAACTTTATAGCACTTTCGATATACAGGGTGTTGATATCAACTTTCTTATTTTAAATGGAATGGTACAATTTTTATCAGTACAATGAATGTATCGAGTCATTTGCAATTAGTTTATATGAGGGTTCCCTATCCCTAAACTCAACTGTTTTTGAGATATTTGCAATTTTTTTGATTTTTTGACGTTTGCACTGTTTCAAGTGAAATTAAATAGCTGATGAGGTATCAGATATTTACTGGTTCTACTAATGCCGATGTAAGTACAAAGGCGTAGGTAGAAAGTGTTATGGAAAAAATGTCCGAATCACATACAGGGTGTTCAAAAACGCATCTTAAACGTGGATACCTTTAAACCAACAAAACTTTTTTATTTCAAATGGAACATGGTATTTTTTACTACAGCATTTAATGCAGCGTAAAATTCTACATCGATTGACATAGGGTTTGGTATACCTATTTTGATAGTTTTTGAGATATTTATTACCTAAAATATGACTAATTTCCAAGTTTTGAGCAAATAATATATTTTTTTCCTAAAAATACTCTGTATATTATTTTTTAGAATGATGTTATCTTTTTTTGCATTGTTTGGTTTCCAAACCTGAGATAATAATCAACGGAAGTCTTCCAATTACTAGCAAATTTTATGTAATTGTAATTATAAAATATTAATAAGCCATAATTATTATGCGACAGCAAATTACATGTTAATATTTTTGCCTGCTTATTAAATATATGGAAAATAAGTCAAATTAAAAAAATAAGAAACTATTATTTTGAAAGAACATTATATTGGACATTTTCGAAGACTTTTAATAATTTGTTCCTGATTTATGTTATCTGTCTGTATCGATTAATACCTAGTTTAATACAAAAAGCCAAGAGGCTGCATTGTTTTCGGAGACTCCATGTCAGACGGCTCCCCTACAAACAAAATACCTAGTCTAGTAAGTGAACAATATTTGGAATATTATGAGTGTATTTAGGATCTGCTTTAATTTCCCTTTGTATTTTATTTTTTTTGAGATTTTTATTCATTGCAAATAAGTGTAGGTATCTAATTATTGTTACATTCTTCATGCATGTAGAATAAGTCTAAAATATTATTGTATATGTAACTTTCAATGTTTTTCTTATTTCTTTCGATTTACAATATTTTACTAGTTGGCAGAAAATGTGTGAAGGAGTTGACAGCATTAGAACTTACTATAAAAGGTATGACTTGTTAATACTATATAGGTTTATCACTGCGCAATTTAGTAAATTACCAGCAATGGATATCACTTGTTTGTTAGCACATCTCATGGCCTACTAATATCTAGCAATTAATATACGTTCTCTATGACTAAAAGACATTACTATTCGTAAGAAACTAGTGAACATTAGATATCTGAAGCATAAATATTTAGATAGGCTAGCCAAATAATGTACAGAGCGTTTTGTAGGAAAAAGCTCATTTTATTTGTTTGAAACTTGGAATTTATGCATATTTTTAGCAATTTTTTGCAAGAAATGCTAATACTTCAAAAACTATTAAGAATAGGTATACCAAACCCTAATATCAAACGATGTAGAATTTTGCGCTGCATTCAATGCTGTAGTAAAAAAATACCATGTTCTATTTGAAAGAAAAAAGTTTTGTTAGCTAAAAGGAATCCACATTGGAGGCGCGTTTTTGAACACCCTGTATGTGATTCAGTGATCATTGCCATAACACCTTATAGCGACGTCCTTGTATTTATATCGACTTTAGTAGAACCACAAAATATCTGTTACCTCATGAAATATTTGATTTTATTTGAAAGAGTGCAAATGTCAAAAAACAACGAAAATGAAGATATCTTAGAAACGGTCGAGTTTAGGGATAGGAAACCCTCATATAAACTAGTTGTAAATGACCGATAAAAATTATACCATTCCATTTAAAATAAGAAAGTTGATATCAACACCCTGTATATCGAAAGTGCTATAAAGTTGAAAATATTTTCCTTAAATAGATCACAGTGGGCCATGTCTTCACTGCAAGTTTCAAAATCAAATTTCTGCTAGAAGTTCAAAAAAATCGAATGTCCCAGTTCGGTGGGACACCCTGTATATCCAATAAGGATCCATTATAACAGCAATGACGGGAACATCAATATACAGGGTACAGATGTCAGTGTTACAATTTGACAAAAACGGAAAATAATTTTGATAACATTGGAATATAAATAGAGTCCAGAATCCTTCAAATCATTTATTTTACAATATTAATACAATTAGAGTCTCAGATGGCTTATACAATTTTCATGTCGATAAAGTGCAAACATAGTCGTTGCTGTCGCTTAGCCAATCTGTCTGGACCATTAATATTGCATAATTGAATGTGGGCGTCACCGGATAGACATTCAATCTCAATTCGGAGAGAAATTCGATAATGAAGTTAGATGTTCGAAACGCAATTATCCCAGTTTGATAATGTTCTGCTATTACAACCATATTATTAGTTTGGGGACGAGAATTTTAGAAGTTTCATCGATAATTACGTAATTAAACGTAATGTTCAATGAAAGTTGCTCCAAATTGGAGTGAATTTGATGTTGTTTTACTATTGTTTCCTTATCGCGTCTTCCTCAATTGATATTCAATTAAGAAAAAGTACTAACCTGAATTCTGCGTGGCTGCCCCAACCTGAAGCAAATCCTAAGTGTTGGACTTTAATTTTCTTGTCAAGTCTCCACTTCAGTAAGGTATTATTGCTAGGGAGATGCCCTTTTCCTAGAGCTATTACATTCTTCTCCCAAGATATCCAGAATGTATGCCATTGATCCTTGGATAAGATGTCTGGTGTCCGAACGCTTGTTAGTTGAATTCCATAGTCTGAGGAAAATGTCATTCAGTGTAATCTAAATAGAGATATCTACTTACTTTTTGCGATAATGAAAGTTTCAAAAAATAAAATTAGAAATATCATAGATAGGCTTTCATAAAAAAGAAATTCGATAGAGGCTTAACAAAAATCAAAGTATTTACCAATAGGAATTCAATGATGTAAACATATTGTAACGCTACAGAGTAGCATACAGCCCGGTATATAAAAAATAAATTTTAAAAATGATACATTAATTAAATTAGTAAAAAATCAAATTTTTAACATCCCAATCTTTATCAGTATTAAAACATAAGTGTGCTCCCTCCCATGCCAGATGGCATGTAGGGCGAGAATTTCCGATTGAAACATGTTGGCATCAAAAAAAATAACGAAGAGCTAGCTACCCCTCTTATTTTCCTTCAGTAGGGGGGAGGCGGTATAGAAAATTGTTGCCAAAATGTCCTCTCCTTCAATTTGCATGTTTAATAGCCAGTTTCCAGGATGTCGTAGGCACGATAGTGTTGTACCTCGATAGTGATCAATTTTTCATGTATAATGAAAACTTTTAAGTGTACATCAAAGTGGTTTTATTTAATAACAAAGTTCGAAATGTGAACCTGTGTAAAATAACATAAATATGAGGATATTATTATCTCAGGTAAGTTACGTGAGTTCGCTTAATTAACAACAATTACGTTTTGCTAGTAATTATATATAAATTCATTATAGAGAACGTGAATACGTCTAAATTAACTTTCAAAATTTCCGCGTTTTCTGAACGTTCAAACGGAGTTATACTATGCTTAAAAGACGTGTAAATCAGAATGGCCAAACTTGATGGTAAAATTCCTGGATATCGGTTCGTACCGTAAATACATATCAAATATTAACATAGAAGAGTACCAACTTAACAAAACGCAACCTCCCCTTAAGTGCGTTTGGATTCATTTCCATTTTCGCACAGACATCCGTCTTTTTACTCACCGTGTTTACCCCTGCCGATCCACGTCACCGTGTTGTCCGAGTCGCCGATGGTAATCCTATACATCTTGTCGGTGGAGGATCGGTTTTCGGTAAGGGCCACGTGTACAGGGCCGGCCCTCTTCTCCGTCTTCATCTCCAGGATTATGTTGTCCTTATTCCGGGGCGCCCCTCACCCATTCGTACTTGTAGCTGTCCGCGGTCGATATAATCATGTTCTCTGAAACGTTAGATTTTGCCTCGGGATTAATTATTTCCCTTCCGGAACCCTGAAGGTCGTTCGGGGATTAAGTTTCCTAAAGTTCGGTACAATCTTCCGCTAAGGTTAGGTATTCGTGGGAAGGAGGGAGCTGTTTGTTTTGCTTTCGGGTGATATTGAGACGTGGAAGTGCGAAAATGGAGACCATGATGAAGTGAAATTGAGTTGCTTGTTGCAATACGGGTACAAGTTTTCAAGAATTCAGTGTACGAGTATTACAAGAGACGTTGTAATACGCGTTTTTTATTTCGCATTAATTAATTAAGTTTTATTTATTATTTAAAATGGAATTTCTTATCCATGCAGGGAATTCTATGTTTCCATCTTTGTGTTTATGACACAATTCTTGTGTCATGCGCAATTACAATTAAAATATGTCAAATGTGAAATGGCAAATCGCGAGTTGTATTACCAACCTCACACAAAATGTCACCACAAACAGTGTTACAAAGCGGAACTTTGTGACACTGTGTAGAAATAGCTTCGCTTCAAACTTTAATTTTAATAAAAGTTTGAGCAGATGATGATATATTTCAAAGAAACCACTTTGCTTTTAATGTCTACACCATCGCTGACATTACTGCGATTATTTTTGACTATCTAAACAGACTAAAATCGTGCTTCAAACTCGGCTTACCATTGGCGCAGAAGTATGCGCTTTCAGTATCTGAGCGGATGATACCTTCTGGAAGAACGTTGACTGTAGCTGATCTAACCACAGCTCCTGCTAAAGTCGTGTTGTTGATGCCTTCTGAACCTTCGCAGGAGAGGCTGCTATATCCGTTGACTTCCACTGCAAACATGTATCGTATATTAAAATAAAAAAATATTTTTAAACTTCATTTATTTTTTAGTACACATAATTATTATTGAGTAAATTTTAACCTTAGAACAAACTTTTGGAAAAATATTTTCGGATGTATGTGCACGTATGAGACATTTTTAGGAACAAATTTTGCATTATTCTTATAAAAATATTAGTATGTTGCAATATACTACACATAGAGCGCCATCTATATATAATGTTTATAGCTTAAGTTTAATAAATCAGTATTCATAAGATTTAGGGAAGAGAAGGTTGTTTTATTTTATCCTCAACTTAAAGTATGTATGTATGTATGTAATAGAAGGGTGGTGTTACACTGCGACCTAAAAGATCTATTGTGTCCCCTATTCTTGCTGCTTTACAGATGGCCTTCCAATCCTATTTCTTTTAAAAGTGGTTGGATGTCAGAGGACCCCAGTCTTAGGTAAGGTCTCCCTCTTCGATTTCACATGCACCCAGGTCAATGCCCTCGGGTTGCACAGTGCTACGCAGTTTGAGAGGAGGTGGATGGATGTTTCATCCTGTTCCCCACAAAATCGCATTCAGGATCTTTTTCCAAATCCAAGCTTACTCAGGTGTCCTTTCAGTCTACAATGGCCTGAAAGTATTCCTGTTAATATGCAAACATTGTTCTTACTCAGGTTGATGCATTCTGTAAACCTCTTCTGGTTATAAGTTCCCAGAAGAATTTTACTTTGCCTCATTCCCTGGAGATTTTCCCAGTAACTGAATTTTTTCTGCTCCATTTTCATTTTTAGTTTCTTCAGTATTGTACTGCTACTTAACCCGCAAAAGGGTTCAGGCCCTACGAAAGGCATTCCAGCCCCTTTTTTGGCGAGGTTAGAAGATCCAATACTACTTCAATAGCTGCTGTTGGGCAGGTTCTCATAGCCCCCGTTATGCATACACATGCTAATCTTTGCACTTTCGAGAGGTTAATTCTCGCGGTGGCCAGATTAGTTCTTTTGCTCCATGCTACTGATGCATAGGTGATGATCGGTCTCACTATCGCTGTATACATCCAAAGCAGTATTTTTGGGCTGCATCTCCAATTTTTCCTTGCAAAGTTTCTGCACACCATCAGAGCTCTTTTGGCCTTGTTGGTTACTTCAAATTCATGTTTGTTCCATAGAAGTTTATTGTCTAGGGTAAGGCCTAGATATTTAACTTCTGCTCTCCATTCTATATTTTACCCATCCAGTTTTATGGTTCTAAGATTGGATTTTCTTTTCCTAGTAAATGCTACTAGGGTTGTCTTAGTGGGGTTGACATTGAGTCCCATCGATTGACACCATCTTCTTGTGAAGTTCAAACCTCTTTGAACTATGTCACAGAGGGTATTCTCAAATTTGCCTCTTGCGTATATGACAATATCATCAGCATACCCTTGACAAGATATGCCTAGATCCGTCAGTCCGCATAAGAGTTCGTCTACTATTAGGCTCCACATAAGTGGGAAAACTTAAAAGTAAAAGATATTTTCATTAAAGTAAAAGTGAAACTATAATTGTAGAAGTGAAGTTAACAGTGTTAATGACGTTGTGACAGTAGTTCAAGATGCTTCCTCTAAAGAAACTGTGAAAATGTGGGCATTTTAGAACACAAATGGAATAAGTGCTTTTAAAGGTAGCAATATTGTTTGGGGAGCACAAATATTATACAATGACAGCTCATCTAAACACCCAGTTTCTTCGATAATATAACCAAAGATATTTATTTCTTATTAAAATTTCCTAATCATCAAAGCAGATAAAATATCATACATTATAATATGAAGGTAAAATGTTATATAAATAATTTGCTCTCTGTTGACATGACATTTTCTGATTTATTCTAACGGATTTAGAAAATGTCAAGGGTTGTTTAGCTGAAAAGGGAGAAACGAAGCACCTGGCTGCCACCTCGGCATCAGCCTTAATCCTTGCCCGGATGTATGTACACGTGATTGTAACTTTAGTAAGGGGATTTACGACGAAACGTGTCGAGCTAATTCCCATTCTACTAACGCGATATCAACGTTGAAATCGTCTCGAAGAAATAACAGTAGATACATAGAGACGTTCTAAAAGAATCACGGTGAAATATCGTCGTAAAAGAAATATGAATAGAATTTAAATAATATCAACTGAGACTGGTTTTTCTGTGGTTATATAAATATTTATTTTACTGACGTAAAGCCTACCTGTCATGTTCTTAAGACCTGGAGTTGTCACGAGCAGTCTAACAACTAGGGATGTGGCACCGTGGGGACCTAACCTCAGCCTTTCAGTGACGTACAACAAGCCATTGCTTAGGAACTGAGCGCCTTCGCTCAATGCCAGTAAAGCTGTTACCTACGTACGAAAAATGTAGATTACAATGTGGGTATATAAATATATATATACAGATCAAACAGTCGACCTATAGTCAGGGCATCGCAGGTCGGGACTATTCGGGAAGGGAGATAGCATTAATTAGTTTATTTCTATAACAAAATGCAACTGCATGCTGTCGAGTGAAGTGTTGCATCACGTGGTATTACCAATGCATCCCTATTGCTCACTTGTCGAATGGTTCCGACATACGATACCCTGACCATAGCTCGACTGATTGATCTGTATATATATGTTTGTTAAAAAGTTGAGATAAATCATAATTTACTTGTGCTTATATACTTATAGGGTGTCACTTCTATTTTCTTACGTATTCTTTTCCCTAAAACTAATGCAGGTAAAAAGTTGCAATAAAATCTAGTGGAAGTGGGACGACATTGTACACAAAGTGCTGTCATTATCATCCTTCATACAAATACCTTTTTCACGCCTGTTACCAACTTTATTGCCCCAATTTCTTTTGCAAGATTTTGGTAGCTGGTAGACTTACAAATACACTAATATAATAGCAGGTTCTGGTTCCTGAAATTGCTCAACAGCACTCTTTTTCGCAAGGGTATCTGCTTCCTTATTCCCGAGAATGAATTAGTGCCCAGGTATCCAGTTTAGGGATGGATTATTAGCCATCTCCAATGTACTTAGAATATGGTCTAGATCGGGTAACATTTATGTTCTTTCTAGCTTTTATTCAAGTCCTCTCAATTGCATGGATGTCAACCTAAAAATCGTTGTGGTGTTTTCTAAGGTTGTAATATCTTTTGACTCTGGGGTTGCAACAAAATATTACTACATTCACATCCTGCTCGTTTTTTCGAATCATCCGTAAACCAGCAGGTAACTGCTTCATATTTTTTCATTGCATTTCCCTTCCTCCCTATTTGGAAAGGAGGCGGTGAAGTGAAGCATCGATCATTGGTCGAGTACACATGTCCGAAGGTATTCCCACTATGCCCTTGGAGGTAACCGATTCCAGGAGTTTGTTGGCCACGCAGGCGACGATTGTGACGATTGATTCGCTATTTGCCATAGACGAAATGCGGTTAGTTTGGCCTGCTTTTCCACAACAATGGAAGACGGGTGGTAAGTCCAGAAGAGCTTTTAATGGTAATCATGGGGAGGACGATATTCCTCCCGTGATTGCCGTACTTGCGATCCTTTGAATGGGTGTAAGATTTGCAGTGACTCTGGCTTGTTGGGTCTTCTGCCACGAAGCTATTGCTCCGTAGGTTATGGTTGGACGTACTATCATCATATAGAGCCAATGTGCTAGATTTGGAGATAGCTTTGTTTTGTAAGTGATCTTTTCCAAATGCGAATTCCAGAATAATGTCTCATCAAATAAGACGCTTGGATATCAGACATTGCGTGGAAATGTAAGCTTTATACCTTGAATAGTGGGTGGTATAAAGTGTTTCACTCTCTTCCTTTTGGTGAAGGGTTTCCCTGCTGCACCAACTATAAATGGCATTAATCACCTGTTGGAGAATTGAGGAATTGCCTTCTCTCTCAATCCTATGATTATAACAGTGAGAAAAACGAGAAATAATTTTAATAGAAGAGAAATAGGGCCAGAATCATTCTGTCGTTTATGGTCACACGTTATTATTGCTTATTCTGTGATACACCAAAACTATTCACCTATTTCTAGTTCAAAAAAATGAAAAAAGGAATTTTTGGATTAAATATTTTATTCTTTCCACATAATATGTTAATTGGCTATCTATTTACAACCCTGTTCTGATGAAATTGCTGCCACTACACTGTACATCTCTAACAAAAATTATCTCGAAAATTTTGGTGATAATTTTTGTAAAAAATTTTGTCGCGACACATTCAGGTCATTTTACACAGGAATAAATTTTAACCGGAATTTTCACGATATTTGTTGTTATAAGGAGGCGCATTTGTTAAATTAAATTGTTATTTGATTATGGTTATCATAGAAATCCTAAATAAATAGCAGTTAACCGATAAACCAGCAAAATATGGATCATAACTGTTTAGATTTAGGTTATAACTGAGAAGTGCAAATGGGAGTAACCTTATTCCTGTGTAAAACGACCTGAAAGTGTCGCGACAAAAATTCTTACGAAAATTGTCACCAAAATTTTCGGTTTTGTTTTGTTATAATTTGCGTAAGAATTCTAGTACGTGTAAAACGGCTCTAATTATCAAATTTCACTGAAATTGGTGCAATCAAAGGTAATCTATTCTTAGGGAATGGGGAAAAGAAAAAAGCGAATTGGAAGAGGGAAACGTGAACGAAGAAAAGGGAACAGGTAAGAGGATAGGGGATGGAAAGGAGGATGGAAGAGAAAGGAAAAAGAACTGGAAACAGGGAACAAGGAAAATAGGGTTATGACTGCGTACATTTTTCATTTATCCTAGAGATTACTTTTTGAGAATATTTCGAATGAATGCATCTGACCTGTTGTAGGCCAACCAGCTACTAAAAACTTGCCAAAAAAAAATCAGAGGTACAATTTTAAAAAAAAAGTGAAGAGGGGGCGGAAGTGTATTTGTACGAGAGTTGTTATAATGATTGAATCTTGTGTACAATGTTGTCCATATCCACTAGATTTTACTGCAAACTTTTATCTCCAGTAATTTCCGAATAAATACCTGGTAGAATAGAAGTGGAACACATTGTAAATTACGATACCTAAATAATATCTTCCCAAAGATTATTCATGCATCTTCGCTTATTGCTCGCTTTTATATTTTGGCTTACTTACGTCCATGCAAGTGTTTATATTATTTCCAATCTTGATGTCGACCTCTAAGGACTTCACGGACCCTCATCGAAACAGGAAGCCGGAACTCCGCTGCAAGGTCTGAATACTTGCACACGCCGCAGGCGATGAAAATCCTCAGCCCGGCTAGTCGAAACGGTTAACGCCCACAGTGACCACTTCCCGGCTTCCTGTGGTGGCTGCGAAGATTGGTCAGGCCAGGTTGAGGCATATTTCCGTTCTGAAAAGGAGAGAATGATGGAGGTGATGGTTTTTGTTTGTATTTGTTAAGTTTTGTTTATATTGGTTGATATAGGGTAAGTTTTCGTTTGTATTTCTAATTGGAATAAGTATATGTATGTACACTGTAGCATGCAACAAGCTGTCAGCGAAATCGCGTAATATAGTTCGCTTTTATTTTGAAACATTTTAAACGCGTATTCGATATTGCGAAATGCAAATGGCAAATTTTTTCCCGCCTCTCATAAAGCCGATTGATTACCAATCGATTGAGGCAGTCCCCCCGTCCGTTATAAAATGCGATGAAACTCGACAGTCGATTTTTTCCTGGCAGTTTACTGAAGTATCAATCACGCCCTTCAGTTTTTCTAATTTAAAAACATCCATTAATATAAAAGTGATATCGGTGGAGGAAGAGCGCCGACGAATAACTGAGCAGAATCAATCCATTAGACCTCTCGACGAAGTTCGGAAGCTGGGCGCCGCCCGAAAGAAAAAAAAAAACTACGGGATTTGTGGCAAATAGAGACGGACCAATGCGCGTAGCAATTCGCTAGCAATTAAGTGGAAGGGAAAATAGAACGCGGCGATACCCTCACCGTTTGGATGGAAAGTTTTAATGGCCCTCGATAGCGGAGGAGAATAGCGGACGACGGATAAAATCCCTAAGCGTCGTTCGTCGGCGCCGCGACGTGCTGCCGTTGTTCGGTTCGTAGTGGTCTGAAATTTCGGTTTCCCTCTGTTCTCTTCTTTGCTAAGCCGAGTACTCGTCCTATTTTTAATAGGGATCGTTCTAAATTGGACCAGAAAAAGCCGTTATGTCCTTTGAATGTTAATGTAAAACGTAAATACGTGTGGGCAAAAAGGTGGGACGAGTAATGGAAAAAGGATAATCACTTTTAGTCCTATGAAGTTTCAGGTAATATTAGGGAAAAGTTATATTTTTAATCCGATAACCTAAAAATGTTACAAATTAAATATTTAGTTCCTTAATTATTGTAATTAGATTCAGAAAATCCTTAGTTTAGCAATGTTGTATAATACATAGTGGCGTAACCTAGAAGTCATACAAGTTTTGGGAGCTTTGATAAGAATGATTTTCTTACGTTCCAGTTTCGTAAACTGTTAACAATACTACTAGGTGACCGTTTTACTGCCTAAAGTAAGCGACATACACAAAGAACATAAAACATCTGGCCTGGAGATATTAATATGGTGCCAGAACACAAAAATCCAAACCAAATCAAAAAATAATACAATAAAATACAGATAAATAATATTATTTTATTGATAGCATTTTGATTTGCTATCGACACATTTATATATGAAATGTAGATTATGCAACCATGGATACACGGTGGGTACAATAATCTAATGATGTTCATGTGTTAAAAATTTTGCAATACGATGAATGAAAAATTAAATTTTGCATACATCAACGTTCCCCTTTGTTATATCTTAAAGGATGCGTCCACGCTATTGACTCACCATTCTTTTACCACGGTAAAAGAACGAGCATTTGTCTGCCGATAAAATGCTATAACAAATCTTAATTTTTATAAAACATGAGACCTGCTAATATGAAACAACAAAAAACAAACTATGCCACGATATTTATTCCCCCAAAATAAAAAGTTAATAATTCTTTGAATATTTTTTAAAATTTTTGGATTTAATCTTCCCCAATTTGCAAATGAACACATCTGAATCCGGACTCTGCTGGAAGGATGGTGCCTCATACGCACCTACTCGAGCCAAATACAGCGAAGAAACTCGGCACTGTAGCAGGTAGGTGCCGCAACGCTGTCACAGTGGGCCAGAACTCGCCCAGATGGAATCCTTCGCCAGGCCCCGGACAGTACTTCGGCAGGTCGTCCTCTCGGGAAACATATTGCCAGAGTGGGCTACTAATCAGTCGATGCGGCCAGTGTTATTAAGCTTTAATGGCCAGTCATAGCCTACAACTTGAGTAGGTTCTGGTCGAGAGTTCAGACAGAACTTTTTTAGTCCTGACGACAGCTGGGGATGGCTTTTGCCTGTTTGACAGCAGATAGTTATGGGTACATTTACCCTCGTAAGAGTAGGGTCCATTANATTACAATAAAAATTGTTAGTATAAGCAATTGAAAGAAGACTGTATTAAAATTGAAACGTCTTGGTTAGTTTTAATTATTTACGCAAGTTTCATACTTTATTATGTTGTTTGAGGAATCTCTCCTTCCTCGTTGCCATCTCCTGCGGCGATGCGAACGCATTTGTCCATTTGCGTACGCGGTTTTACGAAATTGAAAGAAATACTAACCTAATTCTTATCAAATATTAAGTAAATTTTTGTTTTTGATAATTTTTTTTTTAATTTTATCTTTAAATAATTCAATGTTCATATTTCAGCATATATCGCTGTGCATTCGATGATACGAAAGCCAAAGTTGGGCAAAACTCTATCAAATTAATCAATCGAAATTGAAATAAAAATTTTCACTTATTACTTGAAGTGATTGATTAAAAATTGAAATTTTTATTTTCAATCGAAACAAATAAGAAAGGAAAAGGAGCCAAGGATGCACAGGACGCCGAGGATCAGTGCGTCCTTGGCTCCTTTTCCGTCAGTTTTGTCTTCGATAGCTGTGATAGTTTTACATAGATACATTTTAATGTGTTACTGTGTTACGTCCATTATTTTAATTAGTTAAACTGTTTTTTTTTAATTTTCTCTAAATTACGAGGCATCATTTTAGAAAAACGAATATTGGCGTTTTATTGCCCGATGATGGTTAATTACCGAAACATCGCAATAGGATATTAAATAAAAGAGGATTGGAACACGAATTTTCGCTTTTAATTTAATTTAATGTCTATTTATTAATAGTTAATCTAATCTATTATTGCAATGAATTGAAAGCAACTTTTTACCGACAAGCCAAAATAATTGCAGAAACTGAGTTCATACAACAGTAACGACTTGTTAAAAAAAAAAACACATGTGGAACAACAGCAAATTTTGAATGCTGAAAATGAAATTTTATATTACATATAATGACATAAAGAACGAAGGCAACATCAATTACAAAAGAATTTGAGAATTTGTAATAAAGAAATCAAGGTTTCTAGGACTACACATAAACAAATTCGGCATCATATTCTCTGTGTTAGTCTAAGGACATTTTAAAATACATCTTATTTAATAAATGCAATAACAACCACTTCTTTAATAATTTATTTATTTACTAAAATATTGAATTAAAGTATGAAACGTAAAATATATTAAATTAGAATAACAAGAAGTTCGTATTCTAATCTTAGATTAATTCAAATTTTTATTATTCTAATTTATTTAAACACCAAACTTTTTATTGACCTTACTTATTGTAAAATATATTATTGGAACGTAACTAATGAAGCTAAAAACTTTAAAACTCTCTTGTGTTACTATAAATTTCTAAATGTAAGCACCCGTCTATTCCATACGCTTTCCTGCCTGGGTATTTCCTCCGTTATTTTATTTGCTATTTAAGACAACACGTATTCTGTTTTTCACGATTTAAAAAAAAATATGAGATATAATAAACATACAATAAAATAAGCCTATTTTATTTTAATCGTAAGTTAATTAACATTCGATAACTGCATGGGTTGTTTACCCTATATTCTAGGCTATCCTTTTCTAACCATATTGCGGGTATGGTTGGTCAATGTTTTAAACTCTTTGGTTTTATTTATCGAAATTGCAGGAACTTTCAAAACACTACCACACTTAGCACTTTATTCTATTCATTAATTCGGTCTAAGTTGAAATATGCATATTAACGCAATTGAGTCTGTTCAAAGAAAATTTTTGAAGTTTCTATACTATTTAGTTGAAGGAATGTATCCGGTGAGAGGATTCCACTATATTGTTCTTTTAAATAACTTCTATTTCAGTTCCTTATATCTAAGGAGAATTGTTAATTTGGTCAAATTTTTATTTTGTCTGGTTCATGGTAGAGTTGATTGTCCATGGCTTTTATGCAAACTTAATTTTAATATTCCAAGGCTCAATTCTCGTTTTCACCCAACTTTCTATTGTGTCTCACATCGGACCAATTTTCTACGTTCTTCCCCTATTTCTTTAATGTGTGAGTACTTCAATAGAAGCTCTGATACTTCACAGTTTCATTGCTGAGTATGCTTATAATTATTTTTCAAATCTAATTCAATAAATGAAATTTAATTTACACTAGTCTAGCTCGTAAGATTTATTGTAATTATTTTGAATGTTTGATCTTTATTTAACTTAAATTATTAACGCATGTGTAGTATATATTTCAGATGTGCGCATTATGTTTTTCCCGTAATTGGGTTTTACCTATAGGGAAATAAATTATTATTATTATTTTTATTATGTCAAACGTAAGCTCAAATATCAAAGTAGATAATATAATACAAAAAACGTGCAAAAACCCACGAGATCATTTACTTCGTGGTGGCCCTGAATGCATGTTTCTCCGGTAAACTAGTAGAAAAGACAATACGAAAAACCAAACAGGTCTCATTTACATGCCTCATCAAACCGCATTGCATGAGAAATAATCGCTGCCACTAAGGAATTGCGTTCTTCGGCATACAAATGTTCCCGACGACGCCAACCCCTTCTCCGATTTGAACCGAGAAAAGAACGCATCACCACTCGTCCGGCTACTGGGAAATTTACGATTCTCCATGGACGTCCGCGTAACGCCCTAATTAAAATTATACCACCCTCGTCGACAAGCGAGGACTGACGGGTGACGGGGCACGTCTGGAATATAAAATACGCGAAAAAAATAAAATCCCGTGTGCCACCGGAGGTACGCGTCGCGTCGGCAACGGCCGCGTTGGGGGATAAGAGGCAGTAGCCATCGGACGCGCACAGGAACTAAAAATGCGGGCACTTCCGCCTCGGGTGTCGGCCGTAAACTTCTGTTTTAAATATGCCGTTTTACACTCTCGACTAGCGCGGTGCTCGCTTTACCGATGAGTACGCGTTCGATTCCATGTCCGTGGCTCCGACATTATTTATGTCTGTTTTGACGCGTTCCTGTACGTGCGCTATTATGAGTGAATGGCAGAGCAGAAGTTCTGTAAGATATAATCAAATTGTTACGGCAGAGAGGCAAGAAGTTCGCATAACAAAATAAAATATACACTGAGAAAAATACTGGTCGTAATATCAATAATCCACATTTATTGAGTGAGTTCTCATCGACAGAACGAAATGTGTAATTGTTATGATAAAATATTATTTTCAATGGTTAATTAAGCAATAACAAGATTCATTAATGAAATAAATAAAAGACTAAGATTCGTTTACTCGATCAATAATTACAAAACATATGCTGTTACACCGGTAGGGAAGGGTGGGGCAAGATGGGGCCACGAGGCATGATGGGGACATCGTCTTATCTACAAAACGGCAGTAAGCATCTGTCAAATAATAGCAGAGTCCTAATATTCCCAGTGCTGTTTTATGTTTGTTGTAATGTAGGAAACTTTACTAGTCGTAATAACAAAGTTATTGCTGTTTGTGCTTGAACTTTGCAATTTCCAGAACTTCTTTATTATTTTGATGGTGAGTTCAACGGCCAGTATCGGAAGCATAAGTAAATTATTTACAACTACACTTTTTTGTGCTTATTAATTGACATGTATTGCATGTATTTTCTATAGTGCGTTATTTTTTTATTTCAAATATTAATATGTTATTATAACATAACCAGAAAATGTCCCAAAGAGGCAAGATGGGGCTATTGGTATGGGCAACCATGGGACATCACTATTTCACTCTTTCAGTCTGGTCCGTTATGCCTGGATATGCCATTATGCTTTTCTCGAAGACATAATGCCTATTTCTCGTGTTAGGAATAAAGTACAGGTTCAATCAAAGCGTAACAATGGAAAGACAACAATCCTTACAAGCACTGCGTATAAAAATCTGCTACAAGAAAATAGAAGTCTGGAGAATCCCTAAGGCAACTAGAAGTGCTGAGGGAAGTTAAAGGAAAAAGAATGACAAAGAAGAAAACAAGAGATCAAGAAGCCGAATTTTGTAAGGGAAAGCAAGAGATAGATTTTTAGAAAACGTCAAGGAAATAATCAAGTTCTTCTGTTGAGGAAGATGAGCTCAATGTTAGTATTGTTAAGGGGAAGTATTGATACAATGCCATGGATGGCGAGGTTTGGGTACATGGAGGCTGTGCGAATAACGTGGATGAGTTCGTCTTCTATTGTCTCAATTGTGAAGATTAAGTTTAATATTTTTATCGTTATTGCATTTTTTTTATTTTAAGTAGTTCCGCTTTAAAGAATTTAAGCTTTGTTCCTGCATGTTTTTAAGAATATTTTAAGAATCTATTTTTTTTTACCTATTACCTAGATTTATGGTACGACCCATTCTTAACTCACCTGGAACCCCATCTTGCCCCCATGGGCAACACACATTTCTTTTCAAAATTTTCTCACAACATCAAGAGTACCCATCGGAAAATTGTAAATTCATCCATCAGCAGATAAATGTTTAAAGATTACAACAAGCGTACTTCGAACCTTATATATCAATTTGCAATCCTGATGCAGTGTTCTAAAGCTTAATGTCCCCATCTTGCCCCACCTTCCCCTACATAAAAAGGATGATTTTGGTAATAATGCAAATCACAGACCTATTTCTCTTATAACATTTTTTTCTAAAATTTTTGAAAAAATTGTAGCTGATAAGTTATACAGTTTCCTTACAAAATTTAACATAATCTCAGGATGTCAGCATAGCTTTAGACCTGGCTTTTCTACTGAAATAGATACAGTGGAATGTGTCCAACATATTTATGAGGAGAGGGATAAGGGTAAGCTTGTTGTTGCTGTTTTTTTGGCCTTAACCGGGCTTTTGATTCAATAGAGTCATCTCTTGTTTCAAACAAAATATATGATATGGGCATACGTAACCTTATGAATGATTAGATAACGTCTTTTATGAGTAACAAAAAGATCGTAGTCAGATTCGGCGAGGTGAGGTCCAGGGAGATTGATATTGACATGGGTACCCGCCAGGGTGGTGTTCTTGACCCCTTATTTTTCTGTTATTTACTAATGATCTTCCACGTTAGTTGTCTGCTGGTAGAGTTTTTGGGATGACACCAGCGTAGTGATATTGAGTAGTTTTGACAAAGTTAAACTCTTAAAAAAAGATTAATACAGTCATAGATGAATTTAATACGTGGTGTATAGCCAATAGACTTATGATTAATAGTCAAAAGACTGTTATAACAGATTTTTTCGATAAATATAGGCACCCAATTTTGATCGATTTGTTTACAATAATAATGTTATATCTGTCTCTAATAAATATAATTTGCTTGGGACTTATCTAGATTGTAACTTAACTTGGGAGGCTCAAATAGAGTATGTTTGTAACAGACTTGCTATATGATACACACACTAAAAGATATACTCACTACCGATGCACTTAAAATAATAAGTTCGTCCTCTCTGCTTAAAATCGGAGCAGGGTGAATGAAGACCGTCGCCGTGAACCACTCTCCTCTCGCTTGAGCTGTCGTGTCATGGCTAAGGGCTTGCACAGGGTTCTACAACGATGCCAGTTGTTGCTTTCGGCTACCGAAAGTCTAACTGTTAAACCAGGTCCCGAAAGGGATGGGGGGGGGTCTTGGCTTAACTGCACGCATCGAGAGGAGACAACCTCAACAAAAACCTAAATCCTAAGGTGGCGGACTAGGCTAAAACCAGTCTACTAGTCTAACATTGGGGCATTGGCGCACCTCATTGTAATTTAGCCTACCTCTGCTGCGGGGCTCTGTGGATGGTGGTACCTGTTTTTCCCTAGCTACTGGTGGAATTAACCATGGAGGTAAGACGTTATAGCGGGACGACACCGCTAGCATAAACAGCGAATTGGAGCAGGACCTCATAAGAAGCCTTCCACTTCCAAAGTGAGAGTACCTCACAAGGAAGGAACAAAGGGAGGAGCAAAACGACTGGAGCAGATTGGGGAACAGGATGGCATCCATCCTCTCTCAAATTACGTAGCACTGTGCAACTCAAGGTTGTTGCACCTGGGAGCACGTAAAATCGAAGAGGGAGACTTACCTAACTTGGGGCCTTCTGATATCCTACACTTTATGAAAGGAATAAGATTGGAAGGCTAGACTCGCTGTAAAACAGCAAGACCAGGGGACACAATAGATCTTTTAGGTCGCTGTGTAAAATCACCCTTGCGATATATATACATACATACCTATGCACTTGTTAACGTGTGCCACGCTTATATATACTCGATACTGTGCTATAATATAATCTGGAGCCACACTAAGGACTTCCCTCATATTTTCATATTACAGAAACGCATAATTAGACAGATGTTAAATTTGTCATAGAGAGCCTTCTGTAGGAGTATATTTATATGGCAATGTATTTTAACTGCACCTTTTATCTATCTTTTTAAGTTGTTAAAGTATCTACACTCTTTGTAATAAGCGTAAACTACCAATACACGCGGATAGTCATAAATATGATACCCGAAATAAAGATCATTTGATTTACTTGAAGCCTAACCATTATTTTCATTTTAATTCCCCAACCATAACTGGGATAAGACTTTCTAATAAGCTGCCAGGAGGGATTGTCGAGTCGCAAACTGTGGTTGTTTTCTTTTTCTTAAAATAAAACTAAAAGAATTTTTAATAAGCAATGGATTTTACAGTGTGGCACAAAACAAATCTGACTTATACCAAAAATTTAATTTTTCTTTAAGAGATAATCAACCAATCGTACATTTATGATCTTTTCAAGAACTGTTGCGGTGAAAACAACTGCTCTATAGTTACTAGCTTGCAATTAATCATTTTTGTTGTGTATTGGAACAATTTTATTCGCTTTTGATTCGTCCGAAAAAAACGCCTTTTAGGAGGCAGCTGTTTATTGCAATCGCCAGTGGTTTTGCTATAATTGATAACTTTAAAACAAAGCAAGGCAACTTCATAAATATCGGCAAAGTGTTTATAAGCGACTTCAAAGACACACGTTCTTGATCTGTTGGAGTTAGAAACAAATTACGATTCAAATGTGGTATTTGATGAACTGAAGTACTGTTTAGGAATGTTTTCTCAGAGTTATAAAAAATCCTACAAATGTTCCACAAACTAGTACTAGTAGTAAGACTTAGTATCAGGAATTGTGAATATATTTGTCATCATTATGTGGTACTTACCAGTTTAAAATTAAAAATTTCATGTGTCACTTTTATTACAAGAAGGAACTTATTGAAGGCGAAAAGCTATTTCTTTAGATCCCAGATCAATTTCTTGCTCAATACTAAACTATGTTTTAACTTTCATCGGACTAACAGCAGCCTTCGCCAATAATCTAAAACACTTATTATCGAAAACAACACGCTAAAATGCAGCTACATTCTCTTCCACATACGCACCTGTTGTATATGCGTCTCTGTCGTTTATTTTCCATATCTTGAATCGAACCGAAAGCAAGAAGGATAGAACCGCCGAACACACCGAGATGGACATATAGAACTCTGTTTTACAGCGGTAGCCGAAATTATTATCTACTTGTTCTGGGTTTTAGTTTTCTTTTCTTTTTCTCTCTACAACCGTAGAACATTGTCGAGGAAGACCCGTTGTCGCCGTTTTCGGCTCGAATTACAATCTAGAGACGTTGTGAGGTTATTAATACGATAAATTTATCGCCCGAGGATGAAATATTTCGTGATTTAACGACTTTAACGGGCGCGTGTTGCTCTTTTAGCGAAGAAATTGCTGCTACGTTTTTACGACATTATCATATCGTTAATTCAAAAAAAATACAACGTGAGGTAACAGCTAAACGTTGCGTTTAAAACAAGAAATTTTAAGTACTGAGTGAGGAATGTTTTACGGCAACGACGGCCTATTAGAATAAAATGTATTCGTTAATGCTAAAGGGACATAGGTTTCCAGATGATAACTCTACAACAGCAAAAGTGGAAGGTTGATTCGGTTTTGTTAGGAAGATATGCTGTGTTTTAAATCACTCGTTCCTAATTCTTTTTTTGACCTATTGCATGACTCCGTCTAAAGGAATCATTTGGACATTTCGTTTTATCAAAACTCGATGGCAGATATCACTTTGAAAGAGTACCTTTTGAACTGAATTCAAGCTTAAGGAGAGGATACAATTAGAAATAAAAAGAACTACAGTGAAACCTCTCTACAACAGACAGTGTAGCAGTAATAACCAGGTCAAAAAAGAACCAGAAAATTATATTTGGTAAAGTTAAACAGACGACAATATTTTATGCGTTAAAAATCAATGATGATCAAACTACGATACAGTAAATCCTAAACGGAAATCCCTAAAGATTGAGCCCTACTCGTATACCAATAATATCATTATGTATACATACTTCACGCTTTTAAATATCTAACCACAAATTTCATTACACTGGATACACATACACACATACGTTTCGGTAGCAAAGTTATCATCATCAGCAGTATCACCAAGAACATTTTTTTGAAAACACAAAAATAAGATTTTTCAATTTCTAGTAACATTTTTAAAACACACTGTATAAGGTATTTTTAGCGTTTCTTTTCTTCCCAGCATTCACTACATACACAATATAAAAAATCGTACTCTTCACGGACCTGTTAAATCCGTTTCTCGCATTAGAAGACAATGAAATCTTTTCAAAAGAATTTTTTAAAATTATGCACGCAATGTATCGGTTCCTAGTAAGACACTTATCTCTCTTAATTTGTATTCAAATACTACATCCTAAATAGTCGCTTAGACTGCAGGAAAATATTCTTGAATACCTAGTACAGTAGTAGTATGTAAATATAAATTAAATTTAAATACATACATACAAACAAATATATATGAAGTATAATAGAACCGATAATCTTTGGAAATACACACAGTAACTATATATAGACACATACAGGAGTGTTTCACTAGTAAGTATGTAATTCCTCTATAACTGATAAGGTAGATAGCAAAAGGTTTTTATAAATTATTATACAATCATGATTTGTTTACAATGTAAAATTATTGGCACTCGTAGAGAATGCTTCTTAACTTCGATACAGCAAATGCAATGCCCCTAATATTATTGCACTTTCAAAAGTATCAAATAGAGATGATACCTTAGCCCTGAATTCGCTAATTTCGGACGTATCTTTGATTTTCTAAAAATCATATCACTTTACATTGTTTTGAGAAAGGTATAGTTGTAATTTGAATACTACTTAAAATAAATAAACCAAACTTCTAAATATAGCATATCTCTTCTATTTAACCGTGTTTAACTTATTTGTATGATAGAAACTTTTCTAGGTTCACGAATGTACGGCAAAAAATATCCAAACGCAGAAAGAAAAATCTAATGTACTTTTCCTTGAATAATAACTAAAAGGACTGAAAAAGTTGTGTATCTGTCGAAAGCATTTGATACAATTCACCATGGCCTTTCATTTAAACCTCTTGAAGTCGTTGGTATCCGTGGAAATTTACACAAATTGTTGGTACAATGTAGTTGTTTCTTCAAATAATTTGGATTTAACGCTTGTTATACAAGGAAATGTTATGGGCGCGCCTTTCTTCTCTCTGTCTTTTTGTTAGAAACATCGAAGCTCACCTACTTGAATGTCAGTTCTATTTATATGTTGAGGATATAGCTATTGTTACAACCTAGAATGATGCCAAATCAGTCTTTATCCACATACAACAGCTTTTTATAGCCCTTCAGATATGAGCACGCGACTAAAAAACTATAATTATAAAAAACTCAAATCGTATACATCGCATCTCCACATGTGAAATTGAATCAATTATCTGTGGTGATGTGTCATGATCAGGATTGCTTTCATACTGCTGGCTTCTTAATGTTGCTTGTGGTTGTGATATCCATTTGGAACTCGTGAACACATTCTGGCTATTTTTGGGCTCACCTAGAGCCGGCCTTTCAATGAACAGACATACTTCCATATAGGGTGCTGGGGTGAAAGCTTCTTAATTAAAGAGAAAAAAAAATAAAACAAGTCATGTACATTAAAGTAAAATGTAATGTAGTCCTACAATTTGTTTTTTTTTTTTAATTTCCCATAATATTTAATGTGATAAAACGGAATATGTTCTAAATTATTGGATAAAAGAACTGGTCTCATTACCGGAAGAATTAACCTCTCTAAAGTGCAAAGATTAGCATCCGTGGGTATAACTGGGGTTATGAAAACCTGCTCAGCAGCAGCCGTTTGAGGTAGTACTGGATCTTACCCCAAAAGGAACCACACTCAGAGGGTCTCATTCACTCACTAGGTCTCAATCTTCTGACTATGACCAAACCTGGGACATGTCCAGAGATGACATATCAAAAAAAAATCAGTTTTGGGAAAGAATATAACACTAAGCTTACCAACAAGAGCAATTGAGATTAAAACACCATCTTAAAATTGAATAAAAATGTCATCAAATGATAGCTCCAAAATAGCTGAGCAAACTAAAATAAGAATATATAGCCTAGAACCATGTACCTCAAGGGTTTGGGGAAATACCTAAACATCTTTTAGGCAGAAATACACGCCGTTGAAAGATGCGTCCAAGTAAATATTAACAGAAATTACCGGGAGCAGGAGATTATTTATCATTATGTCTGATAGTCAAGCAGTCATCAATGCACTGCACTCATACGTAATCAATTCCAAGATGGTCTCTTCCTGGATAAATTAAACGAACTACAGGCTAAAGAAACAAGGTAGCTGTTTTGTGGGTTCCAGATCACACAGAAATGGACGGAAACGAAATAACGGATAATCTTACAAAAAAGGAGACTGAAATACCATTCTTAACACCCGAACCTTTTTGTGGTACAACAGTCAAAAAGCTAAAAGGGGAAGTTGAGTAGAAGAATCCTACTATTGGAAGGATTTCCAGGAAATGCGGCAAGCTACAACTCTTCTGAGAGTCTATAACCAGAAAAGCAGAATACATCAACCTGAGTAAGAGCAATATTGGTGTATTAACAGGGACGCTTTCAGATCACTGTAAGCTGAAAAGACATCTGAGCAAGCTTGAAATAGCAAGGGAATCCGAACGTAGATTTTATAGGAAAGAGGATGAAACGCTCACCCATGTCCGCAAGGGTATTGCGACTGGGTGCATGTCGAAGAGGTATGTTTAGCTAACCTGGGGTCTTTTCAAATCCTGCAGCTGTAGCGCAGTGTACTATCATCCTTAATAGATATAATTCGTCAAAATTCTACTACATCAGCGGACGCAATTGTATTATAGATTCAGTGCAAGAAATTGAATACGTTTGTCAAACAGGCCTTACTTATCTTCATTCGAAACAGTGATACAACTATTGATGTAGACTTCGTGGACAATAGAGTAGAATCAGGCTAGCAAATTTTGCTTACACTACATTTGAAGGCTTTTAATATCTATATCTGAATAAAGAAATCTTTCTTTTTACAAAGCTATTAATTCTTCATGCGAAGAAATCAATTATCTGAACTTGAAATTGACAAAGCTCTCATATATGTATGTTTGTATGTATGAAGACACATACAGGAGAGTAATACATTTACGCACATAAATGGATTAGAACGGCCAGAACAATGAACGATTTAGGTCCATCTCCCGTGACAATACATGATGGATATTCGCCGATGCCATCTCTGGTCGTTTGGATCTTCGTACCACCGGCTTTCCTGCTCTGTCTCTGACGAGCTCGCACGCAGACACGTGCATGTACGCAGCTAGCAGGCCTACGTCGCATACGTCCCTACGTTCAATACACGCTCACACATACAAACCCACAAAGTGTAGCGATAAGAGATAACGGAATACCGAGAGACGAACAACAATGGAGTCATTTATTTATAAGCGGGTTACCCGGCTCCCTGTCGCAACTTAACTAATTATACGCCAGTCCAGATATGATTTTTCAATAATGCGAACGGTTATTAGTAGCCTATCTTTTCACGTTTTATTTATGCCAGTATTGTCTGATTTACTTTTAAGGTTCACCTATATATACTTACATAAATATATGCGTAAGCTATACATAAGTAAATAAACATATATTTGTTATGTACCTCCATATATATATATATTGCTGTGTTAAATCATGCAAAAATAACTATAAGTTTTATTTTGTGTACATACCTATTTTGCAGAAATGCCAGTGCCTTTCTGCAAACTACAAGCCAAACATTAACATGTTTGGGCTGTAGCTTCGTGAAACTCTGTTTTAAGATATCCTTGGATGTATGTTGACAAGAATCGAAGATATTTTTGGATGATATCATTTTAATTTTGAGAACAAATAAATGTTTGCATTCTCTAAATTTTGAGGTTAGAGATTCTCTTTGTTATAACAATAATAATCTTTATTGTTCAAAGGTGAACGCCAATCACAGGACAATAAAATAAATACAATGGATGCAGTGCAAATGAAATAATAAATTGTAAATAAAGAAACACAAAAATAAATTGAAGATACACCAGCGTAATATGAGTTACATACTAAAAATACATTGGTAAATCGTACGTACTGCTATGGATAGCAGGCATCCCGTTTACCGCGAGTGTATTTTGTGTTGCATATTTGAGTTTCTTAAAACTGCTGAATCAGTGTATCGAGAAATTTTCATAATAATGTTTAGTTTGTATAAATTTTAGTTAAAGAGTTAATTGTAGAATTTATTTAATTTAGTGTTAAGTTATTTTAAATTTATTTCACTCATTTAATATGTCTTTTATTTGCTCATGTTGTTTAGCGCCTATTCTTGTAGATTTTGTCCGTTGGCGTACTGTTTGTGCGTCTGCGTTGTTGTTGTATGAAATACGACTGTTCAACTTTGTCACGCAGTTCCTTGGTAGACGCTAGCGTGAGTACTTGTATTTTTAATTTTTTTGCAGCCATTTTGTATTACATTTTTATATCGTAATTTGATTCGCGTTATTTGTTTTATTCTTGTCCATCAAGGAATTCGCTTAATAATAATTGTTATTATATTGATGTGTGCACATTATAGATATAAGATCATTTATTATTTTTGTTCGGGAAGATATTTTAGTTTAAAGAGTTAATTTTTCGTTTTTAAATTTTGCTGATTCGTTTTTAATTATCTATCACCTCGGTTTGGGTGAGTAGAAGCTTTGTGTTTGCATTTAGATTTTTCTTTTGTTAATTACTAATAATTGTCAACGTTTAATTTAGTTTGTTTTACTTTGAAACCACGTGGTTTGAAATTGTAAGAATTGCGATTATCTTCCTGAGCAAATTAATCTTTTGCTTTGTTATAGGATTTAGCATTGTCCTATGGTAATTTAGAATCACGTGCAGTTTTTGATTTAGGCCAGAACCCTCTGTTCACGGTTTTTTTTTCTGCAAATTTGTAATTAACTTTTTTTTTTTCTTTTTTTTAATAATAAATTGATTGTTACTTAGCATCTTGGAGTTAAAAATTCTGTTCTTTTATTTTTAATTAAACCTTTTCAATTTTTGGGGTAATTAAGAAAGTCAGATTTCTTTCACTCACATTTTACTTTTCGTGATTAGATTCAGGTTTTACTTGTATTAGTAACTCTGAGGTTAATTGTTCTTTTGCGTCCTTTAAAAATTTTATCCGTTGAGCTAGCTAATTTAATTTTTCTTCTTCATTTTATATTCATTTTGCATTTTCAATTTCAATCAGTACACAGCAGTACGTAAACACAGGTGTAACCTAGAAATCCCAGAATAACCAAGATAAGTACATGATACAATTAGTTTTAACCATTTCTAGCTAAACTGAGATGTGTTACATAAAAAAATCAGCAGTACATATTATACCAAAATATGTATTGTTACAAAAATCTTTGAGTTTTTAACCATCTAATGAAGAGGGAGTATATTTCTTAAATGTTTAAATAAAGAATTAGCTAGGAAATAAAAGTTTCTGTTATTATTTAATAAAATACTAGCTTTTCCAATATTTTTTAAATAGAAGGAAACTTGGCTCTTTAATATCAAGAGCCTCTCGACCTCAGCTGTGCAATATTTAGCTGTTTTTTGAAATTAATCTAAAAATCGCCGCATAAAAAGATAAAATAGATATTACCCGTTCATATATTAAGGAATTGTTTGCGAATTTATCTCCAAGAATCGTGACTTCGAACACGATATTGATATTTGTGCATTGTAATAAGCAACCACAACGTTATCCGGCTTTTACCAAGTTTTTTTTTTTATTATTTCCGATATTGTTTTCTTTCAAATGAATAGGAATGACAAAGAAAAGTATAGTTTTGCATCGATACACAAATGAATATTTTTAGATACTGCTTGATAGTTCACCTACTTTCGCAAAACTTTCAAAACAATAGCGGTTAAGTTTAAATTATAGATTCTACTTGATCGTTTCGTTCTCCTGTTTGAAGTATAGGATTGGAAAGAACAGGAAAACGATTATTTCAAAAATTATGTTCGTGGCTATAATTAACAGTGATAATAAACGTAAGCTCCCAGTAATAAGTACACAATAAGAAGAGAATAGTCAGAGCATTAATAAATTCAATGTGACAATTATACGTACGGTAACATAAACTTTATTGTTCAGATGACAGGGTAAGATTGGAGAACCGTATTTAATTACAAAAGGGCGCTGAGATGAAACAAACGAATTTACGAACAGAAAAGTTACAGGTATGCCATGCCGTATGCAGCACACGGATTGTTATATGAGCGAACACCCGCTTATAAGAAATGTCCGTATGCTACAATACAATGTCCGGTGATAACAAGATGGATGCACACAGGTTTCGTATTTTACATTTTCTTCTTTATTGTTTATGACTACCTACTTACCAGGTAATCACACGAAAAGAATTAAAGATGAAAAGATAATATATTTCTTCTGCTTTTTAGTCTTTAAAGCATATCAATACATGTTGTGAGAGATTGCCCAAATATTTGTTTAGAAAAGTATATGTCGTCGTGGAATGAGCATTTGATATTATTTAAGTGTAAAGTTACTAGTTTTACTTATATATATATATATATTATTGTGATTTTTCTGGCTAATGTTTTTTACGGAAAAGAAAAATAAATAAATAACTTTCTAATTACATCTGTCTTTTCTTATCCAAGATATCTAAAGTTTACCACCCAGATCATGCGCACTAGTGGTCTCCCCTCTTACTAACCAATGAGTAGTTAGTATATCTCTATTATTTTTACAGCTACGAACTCGCTGCCCTGAGGGCTGTACGACTGGGTCCTCCTAAATCACTAACTTGTTTATTATTATGCCTTTACTTTGTTAAATACTGAATTTGTAGTTTAACTCTTAATAATTCAATGTATCAAATGTGCTTTCGTTAATAAAACAGTATAATCATTAATAACATGTATAATTTATTAATAAGTTTATATCAGAAACATATAATGGTATGAGAACTCTTACTCAAGGTGAGTATAGTTATTTGGATATTCAAACAAGTATTATCAATTATCCAGTATAATTTAGATTCTTTAATTCAAAAGGAACTTTTAAAATATCCCGCGCATAAGAGAATAGAAAACCACCAACCACGTTTGCCAACTTATAAAAGTTCAGAATTTTAATCTCATACGAAATCATAATAACCTCAAAATTTTATAGACGTTATAAATTCATTTATACAAAAATTTAAACTATGTTTCGACCAGATACCTCGTTTACCGGTTTATACAGACGCCAGCGTACCTCCGAATGTGATTTCCTTGTAGTGATAATCCAGATTCGCTCGTATATTCAGCTAAAAGGCCCAGACCAGGAGAATAACATCGGTAGCAGAAAAATTCAGGGAAACAGACCTCCTTCGTTACATTCAGGATGTATGATTAGACTCGGAACAGCAAACACATGCATACTCCCATGTAGAACAAGTAACCCAGATGTAGTAGACACAGCAAAATTTCTTATAATGTCGAACAATCCTCACGTTTCTTCTGTATATTTTCAGAATAGAGTAATTACATGAATTTACATAGAAGATCCCCTTCAATACCAGATGTAACATACGAAAACCACTTAATTCATCACAATTGATAAAAATAAAATAAATCTTTTCAGAAGCTTTTTTATCAACAACAACCTCGTCACCAAGGATTTTTCATCATTTTCTCACAACAAATTACATTGGGTCACTACCCCATTCAAGCAAAGTGAACACCTAGGATACCAGGATATCGTACAGTTGCCAGACGATAAATTATATTCAATTTCATGAATACTAATACGATCTAACCCAAATTATACTGGACTTACAAACAGGTGCGTACCTAAAATAATAATTACATTTCAGTATGGTTGGTGGTTTCCCTCTTATGAAACACAGCAACATTTTAAAAATAATTTGATATAACAAGAAAATATATAAAATGTAGCAGCAGACAGCCAAACGATGTCCAGATGATGTAGGAAATCTCTGCATTTAGCAAGTCCTTCAAAGCATTTTCTTTCGGAATGTCCCCTCCAGAATTTTGCAATAATTGTTTATTTTAATTTTGTGTAAAAATTCCACACTTCATTTGGTCACATGGGCATTCTCATGTATTAAACATCTTATATTCACCTCACTTCGGTGAAATTAACGGACTCTCTGAGACAGTTTATACTCCTTGTCGAAAGACAATCGCTATAAAAGTCTGTTAGAATTTTTCAATTCGAAAGGATTTACTAGCCAACCTCCGTCAGAGGCAGACGTGTCTCAATTAATTTTATAACGGCTATTTTGATAAAATCCAATTTTATTCCAAATCCAAAAAATAATTGTTAATTGTCAAACAAAGTTTATCACATTAATATTATCCAAATTTTACCTATAATCTTTGGGTAACTTTTATCCAACCACGATTTTCCTTAGATATATTCCTGTCCCGAGCCATCCTCCGTGTTTAAAAGTACGATGTACCAAGACCCCCATCAGATGCCTGGTCAAACCTGGTCACTTTGATGTCCGGTGAAAAAGAAACTAAAAGAATGTCTCTAGTTACAAGCTTCATACTTGAGAATCCATAATGTATGTATAGGTACTATTATTACCTTGATTTATATGTGCATTTTATGCTAAAAACTGCAAGTGAAGATGTTTTTTGATGCCTATATTATTATTGTACGTCATTAAACGGTGTTTATATTACATTTACCAGTACAAATCCTTATTAAATGTATAATTCATATAACCATTGGTTTTACAGATTGCATGAAAAAAAAAATCCAAGGCATGAAATATACATAAATAAAATGCATACATCATTCAATATCGTTGTCTTGCTTTTCCTTCATCGTTACTCATTCCGAGTTTACGCTTTCGTAATGCGCACGGCAATTAAATGTAATATAAACTTTATGTACTCGCATTATTGTCTTAAAAATTGAAGAACAAAAATATATTGCATCAAAACGCAGAAAAAAATATTACGAACCAATTAAACCCTGCCTTATTGGCGGGTATCTTATTTTTACCTTTCATCGTAGATTAGATTTCAATCCCGATATACTACAACAGGATACCTTGCATGAGATCACGATTGGACCTCTTGTCTTCCGTTGTTTCGCGTGTGACATACATATGTATGTACGTGTAGGTACGTATCTTTTTCGACTTTTTCGAATTCTAACCGGTGACGGTGACACCGACACAACGAAGGTGGCGAATAATCGAGTACCGGGGCAAAGGAGTCCCACGGACTGGCCGCAATCGAATACGGCCGGCGACACATCACACTCAAATAAAGAAATAAATCAGCCGGGTTGACGAAATAAATAATGACCCAGTTGGTGAGCTTTAAGTGTGAATTGTGCGTACATACGGGATAGCGTATTTATGTATGTATACAACATACACAAACATAAAGTTGAATGTTTTTCCATGTTCAGTGAATCTGGACATATTTTTATACAGTTCTTGTAGAATAGCGTATTAAAATTAATAATAACTTTAGATTGAGGTATACACAAGTACAGGTCAAGAATTATTCATCACGTCAATACTTTTATTGTGTTATTGTCTGTTTGGTTAGTTTGATTTACACACCGAGAAATCGAAGTTGTTAAATCAATAAAATGCTATTACGATTTTTCAATAAAAATATAAAGATTTTCCGATGACCACAACCTCATATTCTGTGAATTGGCATATCCAAAAAGATAAAACCAAACCTCAGCTGAGAAAAAAAAACTGAGTTAAAGATATCTTTAGTTGAGATTATTTTGAAACCATTGAGAAAATTCCACTCGTCTTGGATAATCCGCTGGAAGAAGTTCATGAAAATATTACAACTTATATGCATGATAGTGTAAGTTCTTCTTCAAAATGAGTTGACTTGCGCCAAAGACAAATTTGTTTGTTGGACCATTACTTGGCTTCTATCATATCGATAACATGCAATGTGCTCCTTGACTCTGGTTCCGATCGAAAGCTTTGTTTATCCAATATAAATTTTATCACACCATCTTTGATTGGGATGAGGTATTTCGTGTTACCTAAAAGATTTCTGAGCGTTCTCATATTGGACAAACAGAGCGCTCGATCCGAACCAGATTCAAGAAGCACATTGCCTGTTATCGATATGGTAGATTTGAATCATCAAGCGCTGCGCAACATATAAACGATACTTGACATAAAATCGACGTAGAAAACCTTGAATTAGCGAAAAATATATGATCACCCAAAGAGTTAGACGCATACAATATAAAACATATGAATAACTTATTGATTACGGAAGCAACACTCCAGTTTGATTTATTTATGAGGGTAGAAAGGAGAAGATTAACATACAAGTAGGCGTAGAAAAAGCACTTGTAAATATGTTTCCTTTGTAAAAGGAGAAAACAGTGCATGTTTAGGTAATATTACGGAATTCATTCGGTGGTCTGTTAATAATGGGAACTCACGTATTCCAGAAATAATTGTCCCAAATCGGTTAAATCTGATGTACTGAGGAGTGATCGGATATTTTCAACTTTATACCACTTTCAATATATAGTGTTGATATCAACTTTCTTATTTTAAATAGAATGGTGCAATTTTGATCGGTTTAATGAATTTACCGAGTCATTTACAATTAATTTATATCAGAGTTCCCTATCTCTAAACTCGAGCGTTTTTGAAATATTTTCAATTTAATTGAATTTTTAACGTTTGCACTCTTTCAAATAAAATTAAATAGTTCATGAGGTATCAAATATTTAGTAGTTCTACTAATGTCGATGTAAATACAAAAACGTAGGTATAAAATGTTGTAGCAATAATCACCGGATCACATACAGGTGTTCAAAAACACATCTCCAATGTGGATGTCTTTAAACCAACAAAACTTTTTTCTTTCAAATGGAACATGGTATTTTTTGCTACAGCATTAAATGCAGCGTAAAATTCTACATCGTTTGATATTAAGATTTGGTGAACCTGTTCTTGATAGTTTTTGAAGTATTAGCATTTCTTGCAAAAAATTGCTAAAATATGCCTAATTCCAAGTTTCAAACAAATAAAATGAGTTTTTTTTTTCCTACAAAACACTCTGTACATTATTGCCTAACCTATTAGTATTTATATTTCAAGTATCTAATGTTACTAGTTTCTTACTTAAATATCTTTTAGTTATAGATAAGGTAAGTTAATTATTAGATATTAGTAAGCCATGAGACGCGGTAGCAAACAAGTGATATCTATTGCTGGTAATTTACCAAATTTCGCAGTAATAAACCTACGCAATAGAACACGTTATATCCTTTACAGTAAGTCCTAATGCGGTCACCTCTTTCACACATTTTCTTCGGAAATCGAAAGAAATAAGAAAAACATTGAAAGTTACACATACAATTAATATTTGAGGTTTATTCTACATTCATGAAGAATGTAAAAACGATAATAGCTGAACTTGCTGATGAATAAAAAACACCAAAAAACTAAAATGCAAAAAAAAAAAATTAAAGGAGATATTCTAAATAATTGGAAAACCTTCAACAATAAATATCTCAGATATGGAAAGCAAACAATGCACAATTAGATAACGGGTCATTCCAAAAAATAATATACAGAGTGTTTTTAGGAAAAAATTATTTTATTTGCTCAAAACAAAAATTAGTCATATTTTAGGCAAGAAATTCTAATATTTCAAAAACTATCAAGAACAGATATACCAAACCCTAGTATCCATCGATGTAGAATATTACGCTGCATTCGTTGCCGTAGTAAAAAGTACCATGTTCTATTTGAAAGAAAAAAGTGTTAGGTTAAAGGTATCCACATTGGAGATGCGTTTTTGAACACTCTATATGTGGTTCAAAGATTATTCCTGTAGTACCATATACATACGTCTTTGTACTTATATTGACATTAGTGGTATCACTAAATATCCGATAACTCATGAACCATTCAATTTTATTTGAAAGAGAGCAAACGTCAAGAATTCAACAAAATTGCAAATATCTCAAAAATGGTTGAGTTTAGGGATAAGGATCTTAATATAAACTAGTTGAAAATGACTGGGTAAATTCATTAGACCGATAAAAATTGCACCATTTTATTTAAAATAAGAAAGTTGATATCAACACCTTGTATAACAAAAGTGCTATAAGGTTGAAAATATCTTCTTTAAATAGATCACAGTGAGCCATGACTGCATGGCAAGTTTCACAATCAAATTCCAACTGGAAGTTCAAAAAAATCTAATGACCCCTGTATATATAAGATATAGGTATGGCCTACTCTAGTGCAGACTGTAAACAGTTTCGGTAAACCATTTACTTTTATTTCTTCTACATAAATAATTATTACATCTTGTTTATATTACTACGATAAAACAAAACACGACAACCGAGCCGTTGCACAATTACAGAAGTAAAAATCTCGATTGTCTCGCTTCTTTTCCTACACAACAACCGTCGGTAATTCTATACTAGTCGTGTCTTACAATTGTTTTAATTAATTAACCAATTAACGGCGGCGTAGCTATAAACAACTTCTTCTCAGCAAATCCGGTAGGCGACGCTTCCTACGGGATCGGAACGTAACCCAGACCGCGCAGACGACGGAGACGAACAAGCGCTTGATCATGTCCTCGCATCTCTGTTCGGTTCGTATGGGAGCCGTACGCTCCGTGTAGCTACAACGCAGTATATAAACATAAAACAGAATCGCTAACAAGTAGTTTCAATTCCAGGAATTTTAAATTTCCGAACAGTTTAAAATGTTTCGAACACACGAAACACGAAATCTATTACTCGCCTCGGTATAGTCCGAGGCGAGTAATATAGCGACGTGAAGAACGCCTAATGGCGACAGCATACGGCACGAAACGGAGGACGGCGGTTGAGCGAGCGAGAGAGCGATAGTTTGCCCGGCCGAAGACGGGAGAAAAAAACAAGACGAAGTGACACAAAAAAATGTCAACCTGCGCCAGGTAAGCGTCCCCGACCGCTGCAGGAGAGGCGAGACGCAGTTCTCGTGACTTATGACGATTGTTCGCCTATAAAAACAATTGTACCGCGTCGGGAACTTATAACCTGCAGGTTTAGAAGTATAATAAAGGAATTAGTGGACACGAGAGAAGCAATTGTATACCTATAATATAAAGAGAAAGCGGAGAAAACCCCAGGAGTTGGTAATACTTGTTAGTAATACCATCATCAACTTCAAACGGATATTTCTGTAGACTTTATTGATATGTTCATCAATACTTGCGCAAAGGCTCCAAATGAGGATTGTAAGGATTGTATATTGACCAAAAAACATTCGGTAAATTTACCGGTAAATTACAAAAATTTACCGGTAATTCGGTAAATTGAAAAATCCATACCAGAAATTTTTATCTACGGAAATGTTGTGTTATGATTATTGTATTTAAAGGTCTAAAAGGACATTTGAAAATTACAAAAAAAAAACAGGTAAGTGTAAGTAACAATATAACCACTTATTCATTTTATGGGAGATGTTTTTTGTTTAATTTTAATTTAAACTTTCTTGAGATTGAGAACCACTGTAATGCCCTAGAATAGAGAATATAGAAAAGAAAATGACAAAAACTTTTGATTAGAAACGTATAACTTCCATTCCACCGAGTTAGTCAGAAAGAGAAGGAATCAAAAAATTCTCAACAAAAAAAGCAAAAAATTGAAAAAAGGTCGTGTAAAAATTAAAAGAAAATAAGATGGATAACGAAAAGCAACGCAAAGAAAAGCGAGATTAATGTTCATTTGTTGCTAGGACGGTTGCTAGGACGGTAGGAAGCAAAACACCCCACTTTTCCTACCTGCCTTTGTCAACAAATGCAATTTCAATTCTCTCATTTTATGGTTTTTTTGTGTGGATTTTATTTATCTCTCGAAAAAAGTTGAGTTAGCATATGTGATTTGTGCTCTGAGTTTCTTAAGATTTTTAAAAGTTTAAAATCGTTTTTCTTAAAGAGTAAGTAAATGTCTCATTTTTTAATATTTAAAAATAATAATATATGAGAACAACATTTCACGTATTTAAATTAATAGCAATTTTGAATACACGACATTATGAGAGAACATTAATGCAACATTGTTGTAAAATAACATTAAAATTTGAACCTTAAATATTTTGTTTTACTTCTTACAACCGTTTAAAATAATTAAATACAACTATTTATTACAAAATTCTAATATTATGCCTTAAGATTGTGTAAAATATGTATTATTCTAGCATAATTTCTAACCCTACTTTCTTGGGGAATCCCTATTAAAGTCACTCATGAAAAAATTACCAGTAATTTACCGGTAAACCGGTAGTTTCATTTTCATTTACTGAATTACCGGTAAATGAAAAAATCGGTAAATTTAAAATCACTAGCTCCAATATTATATAGAGCTACAAACCTTTAAATTGCGTAGTTTCATCACAGGCATTATTATTCAAGATGTTAAAAAAAGTGTCCACAAACTTCGAGGAAGATAATCATCCAATGGTTTAAAGCGCAATTCGATATACACTCAACCAAAAAGGTACGTAATACCAATGAAAAGCTACATCAAGATAACGAATATGATAGTTATAATTGGTCCAGTGAACAACTAATGAAGCTAACTAGTGAGCTAATGAAATAGTGTAAATTAATGTATTAGTTTGGTATATATACAACTTTGATTAAGAGGTATTTGTCAAATATTTTGTAAATATGGAAAATGATCAATGTGCGCCCCCCACAAGTACGCCAAGTAGCGCAAGGGGCAATTGATAAGCAATGTATTCCTCAGAAATCGAAATACGTGTATGAAAAGGAGTTTGACAAATTTAATAATTGGCGCGAACGAAATAATATACATCATATAACAGAAAAATGCTGGCCACCATTTTCAATGCCCGATGAAATGTCCAAATTTGCAAAACTAATAACATTGCTCAAGCTATCTTCCCAAGGCTATTAATCTGAAAAGTCAAAAATTTTCGAAATGGGTCATTGCGTTGATTGTGGGTTACTGTGGCGCATGTAGAAAGGAAGAGTTAACTTTGATGTTAACAGATCATCTCGAATATAAAGAGGACACTTGTAACAGTACCTAAAACAAAAAGTTATTTACCACATTGTTTGCAATTACAGATAAACAATGGGTTAACTTGGTTAAAAAAAAATTTGGGAAAATGAAACCTATGTAGTTTGGTCACACAGAAACAATTTTTCGTAAATTATCAGTCTAGAAGAGCTACCTACCCCTCAAGCATTTGGCATAAATAAAATGGAGCCAACGCCACAATTAATTATAACATTTTCCCATCTTAACGAGTTAATGTATTTCTACTAATAACTGTAATAATTAAGAGGAATTTTTCCCAAGAAGAATTTACCTTACGCAGGATTCTAACTTACAGACTCCCGTTTACCGGACGAGCGCTCTACCAATTGAGTTAGCGAGACATATGCAGATTCATACGACAAATCGACATATGTCATTTTCACCGTAAGAATTATAATTTTAGAGCATTCAGCCGATTCCACCATGATTGCACATTCGCTGAAATGGTCAACTTATTAAACCACCATTACTGATGTGGTTGCGGTTAATTTTAAAATATAGGTTAAAAGGCATCATGAAAAGGTAATCATAGACACGTATTGTTTTTGCTTAGATTTATTAGATAATGTAACGTATTAAAGAAATCACAATTCTTGGCATCATAATGGGATTGATATAAAACATTTTTACGGTGTACCCGTTCGAACGAGCAAAACGGCAAGATTCTTTTTAAGCAGCAATAGAGTAAGAACATATATTATTCATCGTTTTAAATACAATCATCAGTCTCCAATTCTGTGGTGATTAAAATCAACAGCAAAATAACCATAAAATGACTTTTCACAGGTTATAGTTCCAACTACTAACCCCAAACAAGCAACATCTCAACAAGAACAGACAAACAGCGTCGGCACATTTAATCTGAGGGAGGGAAATTCGTGGTCTTCAGTCTGCTTGTTAACTGCTATTGGCTAGAACGAACACAAAAAAGATGGCGGTCCCGCGCTAACAAAATTTGCTAAGGGATATTCTTCGATATATGTTGCTTGCCCCAAAAATAAAAAGACACTGGAAACAGTGTTATAATGAGCTACATTATAACACTTGTTCAATTAAAGTTGCCAGCCTCCAGCCATATATAGCTTATAAAAAATGACAATTGTGGAATATACCAACCCCAAAATTCAAAAAACACCGGAAACAGTGCTATAATGAACTCCATTATAGCCTGTTTTCGATTGCGCAATGGCTTCATTAGGGCAAAGAAATAGAAAAATATGGTTTAAAGGTATTCGTCGGCAGAAAAAGGCCTTAAGTGCACAATGAAATATATATAATGGCTAAGCACTCCAACGGGCTATCGCCGCTCCTAGAGCTTTCTAGATCTTCAAAATAATGGGGTAGATCAATCCCCATCATCTCCTATATCCTCTCACACACATCCCTCCATCTATCCCTGTCCTGTGTCCTCTCCTGCCATCGATGAATACCGGCTTTGTTAAGATCTTTAACTTCTTGTAGCCATGTAGATCTAGGCCTGCCTTTTCCTCTTCTTCCTCCTGGTTGCCATTCCAAGATACTGCGGATTACTGCTCCAGCCCCGGCCCTCCACACGTGTCCCAACCGTTTTATTCTCTGCTTCTTAATTTTTTTAACCGCGTCACCTTCCATTAGCTCCTTCGTTAATTCATAATTGGTTCTTCTCCTATATTCACCCTTGTCCATTTCTATTGGGCCTAATATTGTTCTTAGTATTTTTCTTTCTTGTATCCTAAGCTCCTCTTCTTGTTTCTTGGTCATCGGATATTATCCTCTGCGGCGTATAAGTACTATCGGTGTGTATTATAGTCTTATAAATTTTCATTTTTGTTCTCTTTCCCAATATTTTACTTTTAAAGAGTTTTCTATTTGCTTGTTCGTATTGGTTATTCTTTCTTTTATTTCTGCGTCCCTGCTCCCGTCATTTGTTATTGTCACTCCTAAATACTTAAATCTGTTCACCTTTTCAAATGTATAGTTTTCTATTTTAACTGAATTATTTTTACTTTCTCGTTTTCGTGTTCTAGTCTTATTAATTTTGTTTTCTCTTGTTTATCTTCAGTCGCTTGTTGTTTCCTTCCTCTCACCATTTCATCAGTATTGTTTTGGTCAACTGTCGGTCTTTTGTATACAATTACGATCTTGCTTTGTTTCTCTATTGTATCTTTATACATATTTCCATCTAATTAAATAATGTTGTCGATAGATGAATCTTCCTTGTCTTACCCTCTTTATTTTATTTCAAAAATCCTCTGTCTGTCCCTTTTGCGTGTTTACACTTACTCTTGTATTTGACATTGTCATTTGTATTAATCTCCTTAATTTATGTTTGATTCCCATTTTCTCGAAAGCTTCCATAAGTTTGTTTCTTCCGAGAGAGTCGAAAGCTAGTTGAAAGTCGACAAATAACATTTCATCACATTCTATTCCTATTTTGTATACGTGTGTTTTTTCTACTATTTGTTTGAGCGTATATATTGCGTCTGTTGTTGATCGTCCTTTTGTAAAACCACATTGATATTGTCCTATTAGTTCCTTTGTTTTGATTGCTAGTCGTCTGTTGTATTAGTGTTGACAATATTTATAAGCTGCGCTTAGTAACGTCAGTCCACTTATGATTATTGGTAAATTTGTTGGTCACCCTTCTTATGTTTTGTATAATTTATCTAGTGTCCAAATCCTTGCGGCAGTCTTCTCTTCTACCCTATTTTATAATCATTGATATAAATATAAAATCAAATATAAGGTATTAGAAGAATAATTTTCATTACGGATCACAACTACATTCTTTGTTAAATAGTTTAGCCTACCTAAAACGCCCCCGGGCATTCGGATTTAATTATTAACCATAGTGTACATCCTTTCCACTTTCTCTTCACCAAATATCAGTGCGACGATTACTTAAGCACAGACAATGTCAGGGGAAATAAATTCATACTCTCCTACGGCGCATTCTACATAATACGTTCGTATTCAGTAGTTTGAAACAACAACGCCGAAGATGGATAGATTTATTCGAATCATCGGATATTTCAAGACCCGCTACCATATTATTCAAGCGGTCGCGGCATTAACAAGTCACCAGGGTCGTTCTCTCCCCGTCCGATGTTCCATACACTCGCCGCTGGTGCTACCTGCTGTGCTGCCGGTGCACCTTGTTGAACGCTTCCACTTAGACGTTTTGATGGATGGAGTCGACGTTCTCGCACATTAATCATCTCCGAAATCAAATTTGAGGCGACGCGGGAACGCGGCGGGTCTATCGGCGTATTTAGATCGATTCTTCTCATCATTATCGGACATGTAGGTGCGTAAGACGTTCGTCGATACTACGCGCAAGTACCCAGCGCTAATAGGTACTGATGAATGCCGAGGTGATGTAGTGTTAGACGAAGACAATCGGTAACAATAGCCTTTAATGAGGTTAGTTATTATCGAACTCGAATGATGATTGACCTTTGCCCCTGACGCCTCGATGTGTCGAAAAAAAATCATTAATGGTATTCGAAATATTGGAGGCTTAGCTGGTCCATAAATGAACACCCGAGAGAGTGGTGTGAATTGTGAATCCTAGCTATAGGGAGGGTGGGGTAGGATGGGGGCCACGAGGCATGATGGGGACATCGTCTTATCTACAAAACGGCAGTAAGCATCTGTCAAATAATAGCAGTCCTAATATTGACAAGTGCTGTTTTATGTTTGTTGTAATGTAGGAAACTCTACTAGTCGTAATAACAAAGTTATTGCTGTTTGTGCGTGAACTTTGGAATTTCCAGAATTTCGTTATTATTTTGATGATGAGTTCAACCGCCAGTATCGGAAGCATAAGTAAATTAATTTACAACTACACTTTTTGTTGCTTATTAATTGACATGTATTGCATGTATTTTATATAGTGTGTTATTGTTTATTTCAAATATTAATATGTTATTATAACATAACCAGAAAATGTCCTAAAGAGGCAAGATGGGGCTATTGGTATGGGGCAACATGGGGACATCATTATCTCACTCTTCAGTCTGATCCGTTATGCCTGGATATGTCATTATGCTTTCTCGAAGACATAATGCCTATTTCTCATGTTAGGAATAAAGTACAGGTTCAATCAAAGCGTAACAAGGGAAAGACAACAATCCTTACAAGCACTACGTATAAAAATCTGCTACAAGAAAATAGAAGTCTGGAGAATCCCTAAGACAACTAGAAGTGCTGAGGGAGAGTGAAAGGAACAAAAATGACAAAGAAGAAAACAGAAGAGATCAAGAGCCGAATTTTGTAAGGAAAGCAAAGAGATAGATTTTTAGAAAACGTCAAGGAAATAATCAAGTTCTTCTGTTGAGGAAGATGACGCTCAGTGTTAGTATTGTAAGGGGAAGTATTGATACAATGCCATCGATGGCGAGGTTGGGTACATGGAGGCTGTGCGAATAACGTGGATGAGTTCGTTTTCTATTGTCCCAATTGTGAAGATTAAGTTTAATATTCTTATCGTTATTATATTTTTTTATTTTAAGTAGTTCCGCTTTAAAGAGTTTAAGCTTTGTTCCTGCATGTTTTAAAAATATTTTAAGAATCTATTTTTTTTACCTATTACCTAGATTTATGGTATGACCCATTCTTAACTACACCATCTTGCCCCCGTGGTGGGGCAAGATGGTGTATTTACACATTTCTTTTCAAAATTTTCTCACAACATCAAGAGTACCCATCGAAAAATTGTAAATTCATTCATCAGCAGATAAATGTTTAAAGATTACAACAAGCGTACTTAGAACCTTGTATATCAATTTGCAATCCCGATGCAGTGTTCTAAAGCTTAATGTTCCCATCTTGCCCCACCTTCCCCTATATAGTTAAGGCACCTTATTTGCTCAATCAAAAAGCATTTGCTTGGACTGAAACTTAATTCAATACCATATTATACTATACAGTGTGATTGATTACTACGATAAAGCCCAGTATCTTCTATGTCCGTTGGGTCAGTGTTTGGCGCCATTGAATATTTTTTTATTCAAATAATTATTTTAATAAGATATCAATCAATTATTCTTTATTCAGAATTAAGGTGTTGTCGAACGAAGTGATCGGACATCATTTGAATGAAGCGTTATTTGAACGAAGCATTACTGGAATAATTTTGTTCCAAATAAATACGCGTTTTTTTCTTGCATCTCCAACGGACCATTGACATCACAACAGCTATACCCGATTCCAAAAATTACTACAACACAAAGGTGCGTAACTGTCTACTTTATCATGCAATAGGCCTTTAATTCACAGATAAGCGTACCTGCTTTTCATACACCTACATCACTTAAAGATTACATAATAAAATATTTTGTATGGATATAATTTGCTTAATATATCTTCCCACGCCAACAGTTCCCAATGTGTCCAAACAGAAAGGAAGCGTACACGGAAACTAAAAAAATAACGTAAAGGTGTGTCAACTAGCGACAAAAAAAGATAATTTTGCGAACGTTGTTGTGATTGAGCCTGCATAACTAGATCAGAGCACTTTACGTTGTTAATTTCCGATTGTAATCAACGGTTTTCATCCCAGTTCATAACAGCCTCTAAGTATAATATTTTAAAGGTACCAATCTCTTCTCCACGACGTTAAAAAAAAATATATTTCTCCAACTACTATCACCACCACAAACTAGGGCCGGCAACCATCTCCCAATTCTTACTTCTCCAGCCAACTGCTTTCCCCTCCTGTCTCCCCTTCCCCAACCAACTACTCTCACCATTGCCAACTATAGCTCTCTATCGATTGCCTTTCCCCACTACCAACTATCCCAATCGCCACCACCGCTAACTACACTCGCCACCACAAACTACTCACCACCACCGCCAACTACTCACCATCACCAACTACCTACCACCACCAACTACCCCCGTCATCACCAACTATCCCCGTCATCACCAACTATCCCCGTCATCACCAACTATCCCCGCCATCACTAACTACCTTGACCAGCACCATCAATTGTCCACGCCACCGCCAATTACTGAAATTAGAATTAGTTTTTTTTGTAATAGTCTGCGTTGAGCAACTATAGGCGAAGATATCTTTCAGGGAGTCGAGAAAATGATTAAGTTAGGGTGGGCACCTATAGTCTAGGCACTCGAGCTAGGTGCTCATTGTACTGTCCCTATTAAATCTCTTACTACCACTCGAACAGCTTGATGTTCTCTATAAAGCCCACTATCTTGCCCAGTGGAAACTCGAGGGCTGCAATAGATTATTCCCGAAATATTTCTGCCTGAGTTACCAGCCCAGTAATGGTTTTAGCTTCTTTCTTGCTGCGTCCGAGTAGGTTATCAGGGAATCTAGCATCCCCATCCCCTATTAGCGCTTAAGTATGGAGTTGACCTTCAGTCGACCTCCATTTTTTGTACTTTCTTTATCTTGCAGAGTCCTTAGCCAATCCCACATACGGGCTCTAGATGAAGTGTCTTTTAGAAAACCCTCCTTGACTAGTTCTTCGCTATTACATTGCCTCTTTAATATCCTCATGTCCCGGCACCCAATTGCACAGTCTGCGTAACTAGTTTTGACCTAGTTACAGGGTTCGAGACTGCCTTGATAGCAGCCTAGCTATCAGTCATTATGTTTATTTTCCCCCTCATGTAGCCCCCCTTTGCAATTATTTCCGCATACGCTGCAAGGGCGAATATCTCTGCCTGGAAGACCATTGCATGCTTCCCCAGAATTATGGATATCCTTTGATTAGGACTGGGTCCACAGATACCGGCTCCTGCGCCCTGGCTGGATTTGGATCTGTCCGTGTACCGGTCGTCTTGAGCAGTGATCTCACCACGTGCCTGGTCTCTGTTGGGTATGGAGATTTTCACCTTTTCAATGCAATTAATTTCGGGTGCCACACTGTCCGTCGGCATTTGCAGCAATGGCCCATCCAGCACCGTACCCGTAGTATCAGTGTGCCTTCCGACCCTAAGGTTGGAATGCGACAAGTTGTTGGCTTTCAGTCTAAGGATCGCATTCATAGCCTCCGCTTTCACATTAACCTTCAGAGGGGAGAGGCCCACAGCGGTCTCCAAAGAAGCGGTCCCTGTGCTGTTGATTGCACCAGTGATTCCCAGCAATGCCTGTCTCTGGGTTAGCAGCTTCACTGCTGAGGACATTTCTGTCCTTCTCCACCAAACTACTGTCTCGTATGTTATCGCTAGTCTTATCACGGCAGTGTATAGCCAATGGATCACCCTCGGCTTTAATCCCCAGGTTTTACTGGAAACTCTTCTGCAGCGCCAAAATTGTTGCGTAGCCCTGGTCGTTGTTTTAACGAAGTGATTTTTCCAGCTCAGTTTCGCATCGAGGGTAACACTCAGATACTTTACTTCCTTGGTTAATTGTAACTCTTGCCCAAACAGTTTAATGCCGCCTAGGTCATTGAGTTTCCTCATATTGGTGAAAGCAACCAACTATGGTTTTTGTGGATTAACTAAAAGTCCTTGTGAAAGGCACCATTCCTCCATCATTCGCAGTGCGTTACGCATGATGCCTGTCACCACGCCCGGAAACTTCCCTTTAGTTACAATGACTAGATTCCTTTGTCGTTTAATGACCTGATGAAATCATTACGACCAAGCTCCACAACAGTGGTGACAGTACCCTATCCCACCTCCGCCTCCACCAACCTGGTAGACAGCAGGTAAGATATCCATCTGGAGATCACGCCATCTTAATAATGCTTTTTTGACAGACTCGTGTGGAGTGTTGTCAAAAGCGCCTCGTATGTCTAGAGAGATGCACACAGTTTCTTTATTCGTCCGTTTTGTTGCGATGGCCTTGCCCTGAAAAAGTTTGCCGACCTCTGTGTTATGGTAATGTAAAAACCGTTTTAATTTTAATAAATTTATAAGCGAAAGGCAATTGTTTTTTTTATGGATAGATAATATTGCTGTATTGGTAACGCCCCTGAGAACACATTCCTTGTCATCACTATCACTCTGAAAGGACTTCTGTACGATCGTACGAGATCGCTATTTACAATTCGAATCGAGCTGTAATTGCGGTAATTTTAAGGAGTTTTTATACTTCGCCGATCCATACTATCGGCTAAAACCTCAGTCCGTGGATCGCCGCTCTAAACTTGAGTCCCTCGACTCGGCCGCGCGATATCGACATATAACGTAAACGTAGAATAACAGCGGACCGGCGAGGAGACAGGCCTCCTCATTACACGTGGGTAGAGATAGTCACGACCGCATAATGTGTGTACACATACCGTCCGATAATCACTTTTATTATAAACCAACCATCTTAAGTATTGTACATCTTGTTTTAGCTCGCACTTTTTGCGCGCGCTGTTACGGCGATACGCCGGAGAGAGCGGGAAGATTTATTTTCTTCGTTTTACCGGGGGTAGACGACGTGCCGCAGCACACACAACCGAAGACCACGACCGCGAGAGCACACAACAAGGTATAGGTATACCTATATATCTAGCGCGGTGGAACTCGTTACATCCATATTTTATTACAAATAAGAAACCGACTGATAACAACGGTTCGATAATTATTTTCAGGCACTGGGGAGCGCGCGAAACGATGCGAAACATCGCCCCCTATCGGTACGAGCGCTGAAACTGGCGTTATTTCCCAAAGAAAACGCGCGGACGGTATGTGCTTTCTTTTTTTCTTTGAGAACCGAGGCGATCTCGTTAGAAATCAATAAACTAATTATACCCTTGGCAACGCAACCGACGCTTACATGTGTGCGCTACATAAGCGGTGAATAAATAAACTTAAACATTTATTACATTACCCAACAACACGCAGGGCACAGAGAACATAAAAGTAAATCAGACTTGTATCACTTAAAAATTATATTAGATCTCATTGCGAATGCCATCAAAGTACCCACATCGATAACAACGGCGCAACATTGAATCATTGTCGTATAGTTTTATACTTTTTGTATATAATATATTTTTTTATTATTTCCAAATAAGGGAGGAAAGTTGTACTTTTCCTCCATAGGGCGGAAACTAAGCGACATTGACATGATGAAAATGTACATCTTATATGTGACATTATTGATAGATGACATTAGAACATTGGACCCAGTCTGAGTCAATTTATGAGATAGTTGCTAAATTATTGGGTATTAAATTTTAATTAAAATATAGAACACTTTTTGAAAAACGACGCTAACTTGACAGTTTTCAAAAAATATTTGACAGATTAAGCCTACCATATATTATGTCAATCACAGGTATGTCTTTATTATTTTTAGACATTTAATTAGTTAAAATTGGATTGGCTGAGAAAAAGATCGTATTCAAACTACGAGAGGAAAGTGCTATTGCGGGCCTTGGGCAATTACAAACCTCCCCTTATAATATTTGCCCGCGGCCTGCAATAGGGCACTTTCCTCCCTTAGTTTGAAATAATATATTTCAAACCGAGCCGTAGGCGAAGTTTGTAATTGCCCAAAGCCTGCAATAGCACTTTCCTCACGTGGTTTGAATACTATTTTTTGCCCAACCAGTCCAAATTTAACTAAATGTCTAAACATAATAAAGACATACCTGTGAGTGACATGCTAAATAGTAGGCTCAGACTAAGTCAATTGTAGTAATGTCATCTATCAATAATATCACATATTATAAGATGTACAGTTTCATTATGTCAATGTCACTTACTTTTCCTCCCTAGAGAGGAAAAGTATAACTTTCCACCTTCAAATGAGCTGCTGGGAAAAATATACTATTAAATATATCTAACGCGTACTTGAAATAAAACCACGGCAACGTTTAAATAAGCACATATAAGCATGTAAAGGTCTTTCAAGTCAGCAAGCGGCCTTCGCCATACCTGCATCATCCCTTATGTCAAATTAATATTACAAAATGAAAATAGTTCAAAATATAACTACACTCAAAGAAAATTAGTTCATAATAATGATTAATAGCAGTTATTGAGTAATATTTCGTTGGAAGTATAAAAGAATTTATTGTTACAACGAACATTAAGGAACTTCTTAGTGACTATATTTATTAGTATAACAATTTGATACCAATTGTACGAAAAAATCGCATACATACAAAAATCGTAATTAGCGAGTTAAGTTACACGATCAAATATCTAGATCTTCAAACATTAATATTTGCGTGCCCAAAGGTTCAATCCTCGAACCAACTCTTTTTTTTAATTTACATAAATGACTTGCTATCTTTATCCTCCAAATTTAAATCAAAAATAATAACCTATGCAGGTGATATAAGCATTATCACTAAAGAGGAATTTTTAAATGAAGCTACGTCAAATGCTCACCACATTATTATATTAAATAGAGATAAGTCTATATTTCTTTGTTTTGCACCATATCGTTGGGATCCCTCAAATATAGAACTATTGAAGGCGACTATTGGCTTTAAATTGGGAAATTCAATAAGTTTATTACGAATAATTTTTGATCCATTATTGGGGTGGATTAAACACATATATGTACTTTGTGGGAAGCTTGTCTGAGTTCGCCATGCGTTGCATATTTTGAAGGTGTCTTGCAATTATGAAACTTTCAAATTTTTTTGATCAGGGAATCTGACGTTTCTCGGGTCGCAGTGCCGTTCGCTTCGCCGCACCCACTCCAATATAATTTCGGCGAATTTTCTCCTTTTTTCCTACTTTTATTGATAAACGACGATACTCTTATTACGGTGCGACCATCATTCCCCATTCGGGCGTCTATTATTTCCTTTTTAATCGCGCCCGCCTTCAAAGCCCTTCGTTAGAGACTTTTCTTTGCCAAATTTACACACGTTAAATGATACGACGCCACTGCCAAAAACACCCTATTAGATTGAGATGGAGAAGCAAACTTTATTAATATTAATACGTGCGTTTAATACAAGCAATAAGTACTTTACTGAAAAAAATTGTCCTCATTGAAATGTAACGAACATACATCTCATGTAAGGATTTGGATTTTAACCCATTTTCAATTTTTGTATCCACAGTTTTCTCCTATCGATTTTTTCTTTAATGCCGATATGTGTCTTGTCTTTGATAAATTCGCAGCCCGCTTGTGAAAATGAATGGAATGAAATTTTAGGATCTTTTTTAATCCAGGAATTACGCTGAGGTACACAACAATAATAAATTCTACAAACTAGAAAAACTACTTCCGAATTCATTACTAAAAATATATTAGAAATGAAAATAGTTGAAAAAATAAGAGAATTCGAGGTCTGAAGTTGTGTTTAATGTAGAATTTTTATTTTTGTAAAAAACAAGCACTCATTACAAAAAAAATGCACTTCTACCCTTCTTATTCTAACCCCTTCAATTCACAATTGCGCAATACAAGCTTAATGCGCAAAACAATTCGAAATTAATGCAAAGAAATACAAACCACATTCGGTTAATAAAAAAATAAATATGTATTTGAAAGGTTCCTTTAATGGCATGGAGGAGGCGTATTGTTTTGCAAATTTTACCTGTAAGTATCTTTATACATATTTATAACGAAACATTCCAAATTAAAGGCGCAAAGCGTCAATGCCAAAAGTGTCTTTATAGCGCCCGTCGATGTCCTTGTCGGCTTGACGCCGTCTAGCTTTCTTGCCGGCATTACGCCATCTGGCACTCTTGCCAGCTTAGCGCTGTCTGGCGTTTTTGTCAGCTTAACGTCGTCTGGCGTTTTTGTCGGCTTGACGCCGTCTGGCGTTCTTGCTGACTTAACACCGTCTGCAGTTCTTGCCGCTTTGACGCCGTCGGGCGCGCTTGATAGCTTTGCGCCGCTGGCGCTTGGGGATTTCTCTTGCTTTTTGGACGGCGCTATTGTCCATATTTCTGTCACCCTTTTTGGCTTCGGACTTAGAATTTTGTTACCGCTAAAAAGTTTGTTTAATGGTAGGTTTGAGAGCTATACATATTTTAATAGTTTTTTTTTTAATTAGAATTTAGTATTATGCACTTGTATTTTTGTTTGGTTTTCAAAATAAAATACATTTTTCTTTAAATTTACTGTTATTTCAATTAAACATATTAGATATTAAAGTAAAAACTGCATTTATTGGATTTATCATAATTAATACATTAATAATTACAGGGTACTCGGTTACTGAAATGGCTGGCATAATTGACACGGGAGACTAAATACAAAAATCCAAAAAACTGCAATGTTTTCAGGGACCCCATGTCGAGCAACTCCTACAACAGTAAAGAAAATCTCTGTAAACAACTCTCTCTATCAAAGAAAAATGGCATTGTTTAAGGGTTTAAGGGTTACTGCATTTACTAAGAAAGTAACCAAAATGATATGTATTCAACTGGACCATAAGTAACTGTAAGTTAAATTAAATTTGAATTAAAATAAAAATTAAATTTTATTTGACATATTTGGGTCATTCCATATCAACCGGAACACCTAAAAAATTTGATGTCTTGGATTCTTTTTATATTTTAAATTTGAGATCTTTGCCTAAAATTAGAAGACCCGTATTTTTTCCTAAAGCCCTACAGTATCTATTTTACAAATATATGCAACAAAGTTTGTAAAATCGATAAAATAATCGCAGAAGTAATATTGTTTGGTTATGCATTAAATAAACATTAAAGCAAAATGCATATAAATCATGGTGTATTCTAAAGTTCAAACTACACAATTTCATTTAATAATGCCTAAATTAGATTGTACTTCATTATGACCCCCTTTTTCTCCTGTTTAATAAAATAATGTCTTTTTTCTCTATGTTTACCGCGAAATTAAATTTTTGAAAAAATATCATAATATCCTTTAAGCTATGTTCTACAAAAATAGAAGTATTTGAAAATGGAGAACTTGCACTACTCTACGTTACATTGCGATATATCGTAATGTAACGTATAGTACTGTTTGATTTTTTTTTATAGAATACCCGTAGGTTCTCCATTTTCAAATACTTCTATTCTTGTAGAACATAGCTCAAATAATATTATAATATTTTTTCAAAAATTTTATTTCGCGGTAAGCATAAAGAAAAAAGACGTTATTTTATTAACAGGAGAAAAAGGGTCAATAATGATAGACAGATCTAATTACGCCATTATTAAATGAAACTGTGTAGTTTGAACTTTAGGATACACCATGATTTATATGCATTTTGCTTGACCCATTTACTCTTTTAATAAGAAAATAGAAATTCCAAAGCGAAGGAACCAACTTCATCACAATGTCATCATATCTTATCATAAACAACGAATTATGGAATACAAAATATGATTAAGAAAGTTTATTATTAATTTGACGAAAGTGCAGCATATTTAATTAAAATAGTAGCCGCCGAATTATGTAGATCAATTTCGAAACTCTGCCTACGTATATTCAACTAATTTAATAAGCTTGCCCGTACATCGTTAACATTTTCGATTTTAAACACCAAAACTCTAATAACCCTAATAGCCAAATTTAAATTTCCCGCCACTATTTTCAGTAACTTCAACGTAAAGACATTAAAATAAGTATCAATGTAATACAAAATAGTAGGTAATTTTATGTTTCAACGTTGAAGTTACTAAGAATAATTGCGGGCAATTTAAATTTGGCTTTGTGAGAAAAAGCTCTGCTTCACCGTACATATACACCGTTATTGGTCGTAGGAGATGGCCGTACGAGCTGTTTCTCTAACGTGTTCGAGGAATGTACACACGGACAACGGTGTATACAATTTCAAATATCAATCCGGATCTAATGTAATTTGTTACCGTGTAATTATTGTCCGGTAATTGCATGTTATTAGGACCATTTGATATATTTATCTGCATCGTATTCGTTCTTCTTGGAGGTACGTACGTGTTATCCGTCGACTATTTTCTTTCGTCTTGGTCGATTTAATGTCGACTAGGCGAGAAGGTTTTGCACTCCGCTTAGTCAGGGTAGATATATTATTCATACCGTTCTGATATACGTATATAGAGTAAATTAAACTTTTTAATTTTTGTTTATATATAATAACTTGCACCATACATGATAATGGTTAATAATAACAACTGGCAGTTACGAAAAGATCATTGTAAAATTTGGAGAAGAATTATACCTAGCATTTAATAAACATAAATTTTGCAATTCAACTTTTAGGCATTTGAGATCGGTTTTTTAAATGGTTGCTGTCATTTTTTAAAGGTAGAAAGCTATCTCCATCCAAGGAGCGGTTCATTGTTACTGGGGTTGCACAGGGATCGATTCTCATATGGCCATTATTTACTTACAAAACCAATCAGTTGCCTCTGCTCTGCTAGAATATAGAATATAAATAAACATACAGTGATTTACCAATTTTAATAATATGTCTACCTAATTTTCTTTTTTCATGCTCCCATCACCACCGTCTATTGCCTTTAATTGCAAAATATTTATATTCCATTCGCATTAAAAAATAGAAAAAACACTGATATATTATAAATGTTTATTACAAAATGTTTAAATAAAATCTTACGCCGTTGTAATTTTCGTCATACGGGTATTTTCTAGAGGCTACGATCTACGAGCAGAAATCCAATAAGATTTAGAACCAATTGACTGGTTGATGCAAAGCCATAAAATTATATTGCTAATGAATAAAAGGTAAATATAGTCAGTGTTATGCCGGGGCTATCAAGACAAAACTCACTGATAGCAAGTGAAAATGACTTCAATTTATTTTGCATCTTTATATCATGTACCGCATAGAACAGCAATTCTCAACAACAAAGCAATACCTTTTTAATGTTTTTATGAAGCTACTAGAAACTATACTACCATAGATTGGGCAAAATGCATTGTAGTAAGTAGTGACAGTAAAAATGCAATAACACACTGAGAAAAAATAAATTGTAGAAAATCAGATTATAAATTCCTTTATATTAATTATTAAAATAATTATTGTCAAAAGGATGATGTATTGTTTGTTAATAGTAAAATAATCAGATTTTAAAATATTTTGTAAGAGATACAATCTGGATTTTACCATCTACACATTATTTGGTATTAGACGAATATATACCTTCAACAATAAATTTTTATAACGCGTTGCCCACCCTTTGCTTAATTCATCGTCGAAATTTACCGATGAAACCGACCAATAAGACGGCATTATTTTGCTGTCTAAAATGACCGGCACATGTTTATTAGTACGTGCAGTAAAATGTTAATCGATTGGAGTTTTTTCACAATTAGTAAACATATTTGGTACCTAATAGATAATATAATATACTTCGTAGTGGATGCTTATGTTTTGATAGAAAATTAACCTAACACTTGCGTACTTGTGATTTTTTTGCTTTATGTTGATGAGGTAATACACGTTAGAATTTTACAAAATATGTTATTAGTATAACATTAGGGGTTTTCAAATAGTACAATTAGATTGATCTTAACGTTAGCAAACATTGCTATTTGCAATTCACACCAGCTCACAAAATGCCTATTATTAATTACATAGTTCATCTTCATATCATGGCCAGTGAATGGACGAAAAATATATATAATTTACTTAATTGATTGTCTTTCAGTGGATCTCTGGGTTATTATGTTTTGGTTGATTCTAATGTGTAAGATGTTAAGTAAGAGTCATATTTTGGTTGACAAAGCTACAAGGAATATTATTTGGGATAAAATGAACGCAAGGATTAGGAAAATGATAGTTTTGGAATGATTTTCGAGTATTTATGTGTAAGTGCATATTGTTCTGTAATTTTAAAATTGGGGTAACATCAACTTCCTTTAGAGTTTTTACATATTCAAAATGAAATTACGTTTCGATTTGTGTCTACATAATTTAAGAAACTATATTTATATGTTTACATTAACTTCGTTTAAAAAATAAATGCTTTGTCCGCTTATACTTTTTCTTTTAATGTTACCTTACCGTATGGATTTATTGCTTCTTTCTTCTTCAATAACTTAATTTCTACTCTCTATTTAATAAAATTTATATAGATTTGTATATTTAATACAAATGTTAATCCAAAGTGTATTCCATTGAAGCGACTGCTAGCTGTGGTTATAATACTACTACCAGCAAAATGCTTATGACTTTCAAGTCTTATATTCATAATCATAATTGAGGAGGATAATGTAAGATTTTTTTAATAGAGAAAACACTCTTTGGCAATAGTAGCTCTCAATAGAAATAAAAAATAAAATTAACTTCACAATTTTCATTGTGTAATATCCTTTCCGCATGCGAGAATTGCGGAATACTCGGTATAATTCTATATTTTACATTATAGGTAAGTATATCGATGCATAACGTCAGCATTGCATATTATTACTTATTATCTACTATTTTAAATACTATTACCTTATTACAAAATAACATTATAAGCATTACAAGATTATATAGTAAGTTTGAGCATCATGTATTGCACACAGTAAAATATTACACTACAGAAAGTACAATAAAATTTTTAAGCGTTATTATCAAAAATTATCAGTGCTATTGGACACTTACATTAACAATTAAAGCATGAATGCTAAAATTAATAATACAAGTATATACACTTTCTCTACTATACGAGTTAATAAACACTATTAACAGAAATTTATTATACAAATATTCTCAGCGGTAAAGTAATAAAATATGATTGTCCCTGTAGGAGCTATAAAATATATTAAGGCATAATATATGAGATTCAAAAAGATTGTCAATTCCGCTCCTATAGATAGTAACAGGGTGTAGGTATATGCCGCGTGTTTGTAATGAAGGTTTGAACTAAGACAGTGCTGCAACACAAGAAAGTAAACGGATCTGTCATAAATAAGGAAAACGTAACCTATATTTGAACTCGCATTATATAAACGACTATGGATTGGTGTTTCTGCTTGTAAAAAGGAATGTAATTAATTTAACTTTTACTAAATTATGATTTTACAATTCAGTATCACTGTGTTGTAACTAAATTTATTTATTACTTTTAAATTATAACATACAATTAGTATAATTATTAAGTGACAAAACTGCATCTCTCAGTTCTTCTATGGTATGCTGTTTTTTAGATAGCCAAACATGAAGTAATCTAATGGGGTTAGATCAGGCGATCTTGGTGGCCATCTTTGTGCTCTAACGTCAGCAAAAAACTGTTGAAGATATTGGCAGGTTTGTTGAGCAGTATGTGCTGGAGCATTATCGTGCTGAAAATAACCTGCTTCAAGCTCATTTTCTGTAACTCTGCAAATACACCAATTCCAACATCTGTTGGTAACGTTGGGCTGTTACAGTTTCTTCGAAGAAAATTGGGCCTATTATTCGTTGGCCTGGACATAGCTAACCAAACTCCAACTTTTACGGGATGCAATTGCGTTTTCTCGAATTCATGTGGATTTTCTGCAGACCAGATACGATAGTTTTGTGAATTGATATTAGGCCTGTTAGATAAAACCGAGCTCCATCCGAGAAAAATGATTTGTTTAGCAAGTCATCGTCCCTTAAATTGTTATTAAACCAATGACAATATTTCAATCGCCTATTGTGATCTAATGGTAATAATTCCTGAACCGTAGAAACTTTATAGGGATGAAAATGTAACTTTCTTTTGACAGCTCGTTGCGCTGAAGTGTATGATAAGCCTATAAAATATAAAATGTAATTAAACTATTATAAATTATTTGATTATTATATTTTTTTTTACCTGTTTGTTGAGCTAATTACCACAGATAAATTCCTTATTTTCTTACAGTATTCAGAAATACATTGTTGGTGATATTAGATGTAAATATAAACGGTTTGAAAAAATTATAAGATAAATAATAGAAAGATACTACAACACGAACGCCAATATCGCTAAATGTCAAGAAAATTCATTTAATGTATGAAATTTGTATGTAGCTAAACTTCGCTCATTAAATTGGTATAAGTATAGATAATTTTTTCCGGAAAACAGTTTTTTTATTACTACAATCATTTTGAATCTCATAGTACTATGAGATTCAAAAAGATTGTCAATTCCGCTCCTATAGATAGTAACAGGGTTTAGGTATATTCCACGTGTTTGTAATGAAGGTTTGAACTAAGTCAGTGTTGGAACACAAGAAAGTAAACGAATCTGTCATAAAATTAGGAAAACGTAACCTATATTTGAACTCGCATTATATAAACGACTATGGATTGGTGTTCTGATTGTAAAAATGAAATATAATAATTTTTAACTTTTACTAAATTATGATTTTACAATTAGTACTAACTGGTGGTTTAACTAAAAATTTATTTATTACTTTAAATTATAAACATACAATTAGTATAATTATTAAGTGATATATATTAAAGAGTACAGTATATTTATCGCAGTGCAGGATCTTTTTGTGGATTAATCAAATTATTAAAAAAAATCTCGTCTTATACCAGGGGCAGAGTGGACGCACTGCTTCCTTCATACTTTATTTATGAAAAGTTCAACAATTTTTCACATTTTTTCTAATCTCGGAATGAGATTACTAAAGAATCACTAATGAATTATATAAAACTATTGCATAAAACATTTTTTTTTAATGAAAAATAAGATTTCCATTGATCAGTTTTTGATGGAACAACTAATATATCTTTCTCTTACATGCAACATATACCTTCACGCATATGTTACCCACGTATACAGCGTTCCTCTTATGTAAAAAGGCAAACTTCTGACTTGATGATTTCAGTCGCTCATCTCCAGCAACCGAACTATACGCACCGTCTCCGGTTCTCGCTGACGGTCCTCGGTGAAGACGCGGCACTGTGGTGGCTGACCGTGGCCCGGCTCGTATATAATTATGGGCGCGGGAGATATCATGTCACGATTGTGCTAAGTATAGTGTTTGGTGCACCAATAACCAGACCAGTTGACCAGCACTCATAACGCTCGCGATTCATATCGTCGATACTGATTAATGAGCAGATGGACGGCTGCACCGGTCGATTGGTACTTTATTAACGATATATAGGTTCATACCTGGGACCTCGACGATCGCAGCCGACTCTCCGAGGAATATAATATGGATGCTGATCGGATGATGAGGAATTCCTTCGAGGTTTTTGTACGCTCTTGTTCCTTTTTCGATTGCTCTCTTCCAATGTTTTCTTTTCCTTTTTTTTTTGTTTGGTGATTGTTGCGTTGTAGGGGCAACAATGAGATTCGTTCTTCTTATCCGAGTTAATTATTTGTAACTCGTATACAACATATTTCAAAAAACTGGATTAGATAGTCCTTCGTAGATATACAGGATTTTCCTCGGAATGAACTTTTTTGCGTTTACAGTTAACCGGAAGTCACCAGGAACTTTACTATTTTAAACTGAACACCTCATATATTATTACATTTTTGAATTCAGCATAAAATTCTACAATGATTACAACTAAGGTTTGCTGTACCTACTTCCTACTAACCTTCACATGTTTCTAGGATATTACGATTTCTGTGAAAATTTTGACATCTACCCTGTTGTACATAGTTGATCAATTTTCACTTTAACACACACAAAAATTAGCAAAAAGTTCTCGTTGTATCATACAAGTGCCTAAAAATTAATGGAATGTCAAAGAATTTTGAAAACTGCAAAACTTTTTTTCAAGTAGAACATCTTGTACATGTTAATATTGTAGAATGTAGATTAGGCATTCACTGTAACCAATAATTTTCAATAGTTTTACTTATTAACACTACAGGTTTTGCTAAGAAAATATTTTTTAATTAAATTGTTATTAATCAAACAATAAAAACGTAGTGAAGGCAGCCATATTATTTTGTTACTTCGATTTCATCAATATAACACATTTAATGTGTTTATTTGAGCAATAAATGTAATTGTTCGATTAACAAATAAATTAACAAACAATATATAAGTGGAATAATAATTGAATAAGAATTTAAGATGGAAATCTCATTATTAACCTGAAAATATTTGCTAAATTGTCGATCTGAAACTACAATATGTATCTATAAAGGATAACAATAATTGTACGACGACTTTAAGCTACTAGAATTGCTCTTTAATTATTCTCAGTAACGCTCAAAATGTACATCGAAATCAACCTCAGAATAGTGATCGCAAAATGACTCCAAAGTCGTACATGTCGATTCCGTATTGAATTGTAAGAAGTCCTTTCAATAATTAATTGTAGGTGATATATACTAAAGCGCAATCTATAACTATTTATATAGATATTAAACTATTGATAATAATCACTCTCTCAATTTACACGCATTCAACAAAAAACCTTAAATTTGTATTCTACAGTTGGTAGTCTAACGTCATAAAAACGTCATAGATTATGTTCATGGAAATTTATCCTGGCTTCAGTGTTGCCAAGTCTACTAATTTTTCAGTAGATCTACTGATTTCAACCTGCTTCAACTATGATCTACTCTACTGATCTATTGAAATGTGTCATGAATCTACGGAAAAATCTGAATCCCTTAAACCCTAATTAATATTAGTCCCGATTGGTAAAGTATTAGATCTTTCCTTAATAATTTCTATAGTAAGTAAGTACGTTTAATTAAGTTGGAGCGCCTTTCTTTACTGTTAAACAGCACATTGCTTTTTTTCAATATTTAGTGGTGGTAGTAACAGTTAGTAAAAGAAAAGATCATCTCCGTCTATATCTACAGAATTTATTACAACAGATGACCAAACAGTGGCCATTAGGAGTCGACACACTGAGATACGTTATTATATGATGTAAATGAAAGAAGATAGCTATGGCATTAATATTGAATAAATGTATCAACGCTATAGGTCATTTTTGGAGACATAAAATCATCAAAGACGCTGACAAAAAGTAAACTTTCTTCCTTTATCTGTTCGCTGTATGGCGTGTTTTGTTTTAATAAAGTGACCAAACTAGACTAACCAAACTCACCTCCTTTTGCCCCTTAAGTAGTCAACCGAAAATCTGGGTTAGAGGATCTATTCAAATGAACCAAGTAGAAACTAACCTAATACACGACGTAATTTATCATTTGTTTGTTCGTTTTTTTTTTAATATAAAACGAATACTGCTTATACATATATCAAATAAGTATTAGAAAATATTTTTCTTGTGATTATATTCAGCATTAGACGTATCTTCAAATTCTACATTAATCTGTAATTCTAGACAATTTTTATGAAAACTTCTTCGCATTTATATGTAGATTTTTATTTCCCTGTAAAATTAACCAATAATTATAATATCCATGTTGCATTGCTTCCTTACTATCACTGTCTATTCATTTTTATAAGGGTACCCAATCTTGTTATACCGAACCGTACTGACAAGTCACAAGCAAATTAAATTGCTCCGCAGGAATTTGGATGATCGTCATTTGTAGGAGCCGCGATTAATAATTTTAAAACTTACAAGTAGATAGAGGTGCCACTTTTCATTGGAAATACAGTGCCCCTGAACTTTGCGGGGATAAGTGAAGATAGTGATTCTGCGTTCGGTTAATGAATATTGGCCATAGTAGTATAGTATTTCTTAAAATGCTAGTAGCGTACTAAGCATTTTGGTAATAGTATTCTACTAGAAACGATCATGTCTAACATTCCTAGAAATAGAAAAGGATCACTTGTTCGCTATATTTTTTAATTAGCATTATTTCTTTTTCCTTGAATTGAGAAATTTACTATTTTTATGTTAACATCGGGACATAAAACCATAATCTAAACAGTTTTATAAATTTGTTTCAGATTCGGTGGTAATTGATGAATTAACAGCCAAAAGAAATCTTATCCTAATGAATGATTTGTCGCATAACCCACAGTATAAATTAAACAAAAATTTTGATTAAACAGTGGAAATTTTTATTTTAATATCCGCATGACATCTAGTGATGAATAGCTAAACTAAATGGTTATTTAATTTTATTAAATTAACTTAAATCATACATTCGTTACCAAGTATGTACATATACGAAGCTATTTATAACGCAAATGAGTTATTATTTATAATATGAATTATACCCCGTTTATAGCGTACTATTATTAAATTTGATAAAGTTGCGAATTTATAGGTTTGTTCGTTTTGGCACTAGCGTCACGCAGCGAAACGTAGTCGTAGCAATTTCTGTTCGATTTGATGGTAAAACGAACAGCAATCAGCAAATCTAAAACTGAAGTCAATCCAGCGTTTTACGGCTACAGATTGCATTGAAAAGCTTTACGCGGCGTCGTGTACATGTTACGACGCGGAGTGCCAAAACGAACAAACCTATTATACTTCTATTCAGATGGTAATTACAGATATCGTTTATATCTCCATACCGACTGAGATATTTTGTTTGCTAATTTTTCTTATATTTTCAAACAACTGTCAATACAAAGAGCGTATAATACAAAAAAATCTATAAATTCGACGTCCATAGACGAAAAATCTACGTAGTGAAAAGAAATCCTAGCCAAGATGTTCTCTCCTAACGTTCGTATAAATCACGCTCAAGAAAGTAAGTATTATAATCAAAATATTTATTTAAAATTATCCCGACCGTTAACACAGACGGGAGTTCTATGGCAAGAAAACCAGAACTTAACTCTATGAGCGCCAGGAAACCATTCGTGGACCGTTCAGTGAACGAAACTCCATTCCAAAAAAACAAAATTTACCCAATCAAGCAGGAACACATTCAAATCACCAAGACAAAGACACCGCAAAAGAAATATCCTGACTGGCTGCTAGACATCTGCAGTTACAGGGAGGTGTTCGATGATTGTTGGGATCTAAATCGTTCATCGAGTGAGGCTTTAAGGAATGGATTATCTTCATATTTTAGAGCAGAAACTCCACCACCTTTATTGGGCAATGCTGAAACATTCTTTGAAATACCAGCAGTTAATATTTTCCCCTACAGTGACGATGGGAATTATTGTAGATTGCAGGAAATCGATGAGGAGCCAGATGTACCACTTATTGATATTGGATTCTAATATTTGACAGTGAATTTACTATTAAGTTTTTTTTTACTTTTGTAAGTTTGTATTATTTCATAAATAAAGAATATATTTCTTCATTTCATTTCTTTTTGAGTTGCTTACGGGTGGATATTTTCTTTATCTATCGCTTTGCATTTAAATTAAAATGATTCTTTATGTTCTATACAAATAATTATTTATATATAATGTAAGGAATCGTAATTTAAATGATATTGTAATGTACAATACATTGCTTTACAGCAATTTAAGTAATATGATTTCTTTCATAAAATAACACTATAATTTTTTAAAAAAAAGAAGAAAGATTGATGTAATTTTTTTCCTTGGAATTTCTTAACTCTCAAAGTTTGTCACGGAGCTAACATATTACTTTATAGAAGTAAATTAACAGCAAAAGATTCATTTGAACAATTTTATTTATAGGTACATGACTAATACAAAACAAATATTGTACTACACAAAACCACTATAAAATGTAAAAATCTTGTACTAATAAATTTGTTAATGGAACACAAATTCCTGATTATACAAACCACAACTTAAAATATACAAACAAATCTGAAAAGGAACTCTAATATTACTGTAACATACTGCTACTAAATTATTATTTAACCAAAACAGAGAGCATGAGATCATTTTGACTAGGAAAACAATATTTTATAATCAGTACTTATATATATTAAGCAAAAACGAAATTAGTTTTTTTTATATACATATATAATCTTTTAAAAAAATTAAAACTAAGATACATACTAATACTCAGGTTACAAAAAGTGGTATCATAGTCTGCCAATATTCTTATATCATAGTGATTAACTGTATATTATTTTAAAAAATATTATTTAATAACTTTTTACACTATATGTGATCAGAAGTGATAAAAGTGATCAAAATAGCGAAATTGTAAAAGTAAATAAAATATATGAGAAAACATGTTTAATAAAGAGTTCTATATCGCTAATCTGTGCTATTATATGATTGCCCTTTTATTGTAGATTACGTAAAACGAACGAATAAGTTAACTGTTTTCCTTTATACTATGTAGCTATCAGTTTCATGTTTTTAAATAGGCGATCTAGTAAAAATATTTAAAATCATTTCTATTGCCGGACTGATTTCTTACTATTATTTCTTCAAAGTAATAATGATATATCAGATACGGAATGCTAATGTTGTGCTTTAAAATATTAAAGATTTTTTGCTAAACCATATGATCTTGATATATTTAACTTACATCAATGTTTCATTCTTGAATCGATAGAATTTACACTTTATTTGAATTTTCTAGAACCATTGAACACAATTGAAGACAAAATTTTGTTGAAAATTGTTTTAAAAATCCTGCCGATTTCTGTTGTTTTGCGTCATCATCTTTCTTTATGATCTCTTCGCCTAGGTTATTGTTGAAATTCTTACAAAACAATAATATTGATAACGGATAAAAATACTTATCCATATTTTTTAACAACACCTTCTCTAAAGCCGGCACAGGTAAACTATTTGATAACCAGAACTCAATACATTTCAACAGAATATTTTGCATCAATATGTGATTTTCTGAAGCGTAAGTGTTCTTAATATAAAATTCGACTAACGCTGCACCGATTTCCACTACATCGTTTGTGCTTTTGTCTTTAAACTCTAGATCCAAAGTTTCTTTTAATGGTTCTTCAATTATGGCGTTAGAAGAGACTAATTTTGACACACTAGTTATGGGAGGGCTGTCATTTTTCATTGACTGCATGTATTGAGACACAGAATACTTTACATCACCCATTTCCGTCACTTCACAAGGGCTTTCGCAACCACCTTGATGTTCTAAGTCGTCCCATTGTCGTATACTATCTAAAGATGAACTTGAACTCAACATATGTGCTGGCGAAGTATTTACAATATTTAATTCAAACTTGTTCATCGATGTTTTGTTTGAATCCACTTTTTTGTCATTTTCATGTTTTTCCGAGTATTTATCCTTTGATATCGGACTTAGATCCCTATACATTTTGTCTAAATATTTTTTAAAAGCGGTCAATTGAAACCCAAGACTATCGCTGTAATGCCCATCGAGAAATGCTATCTTACTTGCAGCTTGATAGTTCTCAAAATCTAAGCATTTACTTAAAATATTCTCAGTATCATAGTATCCGTAATATGTTTCCAAAACATAATGTAAAGTCTTCGCAGTCAATTTGAAATTTGGTATACGATGTAGGTAATCAAAATTTAAGGAATTTCTGATAAAGGGTTTCGAATTGACATCAATATTTGTGTCAAAATTTGGATTTTCAATACTGAAAATACTCTGCGTGTTACACCTCTGAATATAAAATAACCTATGATCGGATTGATTAAATGTTATAGCCATGGATGGTAATCCCGGTACTTCAACTGGATAGATTTCAGTGCTCGCTGGATTATTTTGCGGGAATTTTACTATTCGTCTTGTGTTTCTTAACATAATCATTCTACTATCCTGCTTATATTTTCCTCATACGACTTTCCCAAGAGCGTCTAAAATAAAAATGAGTATTAGAATCTGCTTAGAAGAAGCACGAAAGTTAATATACTTGTGCAACAGTATTATTTCCCCAGGCTAACACTTTCCCAGTTTGCTCCATCGCCATGATATAATCTAATCCGCATGAAACATGTAAAAACCTTTGGTTTAATGATATCAAGGTGTCTTGATCTCTCAATTTCGGCGAGCTCAATTCGCCCTCTTTACTTTTGTTCCACAACAATTTCCCATTATGCAAAATAGCTGAATGTCGAAATCCCACAGCAACCTGTTCGATTGGCTTTTCAGTAACATTGGTATATATGTTTAGGCTATTCTTCCATGGTTCATACAATTTCGTACCAGGGCTAATTAATTTTTGACTATATTTTGACTGCGACAGTCTGACCTCTTGTGGACTTGCGCCCCATGTGTAAACTTCCTTGTCACGGACACATATCTAAAAAAGAAAAAGAGATGAATTAAAAATGGTAATATAGTAGCTTTTTTCAAGCAATGGTTTGCAGTAGCGGGTAACGGTCATATATATGCTCCCTTTAAAACTAGTGCCCAACATTTTCACCATTTCCAACCATTTATTTGAACAAAGCCATCAGAAGTTAGTGGTGGTTAAAACAGTTTAAAACTTTTTCCAAAAAAAGAAACCTGGATCTTTTGCCTTAACACAATACTTTTTAGTTTTAAAACAATATTTTTATTGTAAAAAACACTGTTATTTCAAACAACTGCTTCATTGGATTACTTACTTGGGATTCTCATATTAATCTGTATGGGAATCCCCAATTCGTGTGCGATAAAAATGAAAACAACCTTTAAAAATCATTACAAAAGTTTGTGTTGGATTTTTACATTGAATATAGATCTTTATTACCGAATAATATCACTAATTGCTTTTATCTTGGGTTGTTTCACTTTGTCCCGATTTCATCTATAAGCTATGTGACACTTTTTCAATTAGCTTAGCCAAACATATCTTAAACATGGTGTTGTGTAAATAGAACAACACGTTGTTTTACCAGTTCTAAAACGACGCACCCCAGCTATAAATTATTTTAACTTACATTATGGAAGTATGCCGTTGCAATCTTGTCAATGGGTGTGTATATATCAGGCATTATAACAACCCACGTTGGTTTCGTTGCTTTTGTTCCTTCTATATTGCAGTTTTCCAATTGCCCAAACGCGTTAGAACCAAAACCGTACAACTTTCCTTCATTGGTTAAAATCAAACTGTGAGCATGTCCAGCAGCTATTTGCACTATGGGATAATCAAAAACCAACAATTTAGGATAGAATTCGTTGTTACAATTATCATGCCCCAGTTGCCCATGTATTCCCCAACCCCATGTATAAACCGATCCATAGCATGTTAATGCCATGCTGTGATATTGTCCAGCTACTATATCTACAATATTTACACCATTCAAGGCACTAATTATTTGTGGGTAAGGTGTTTCTCTGAGGTATTGGCCCAGACCCAACTGACCGAAAGCATTGGAACCCCAAGCGTACACCTACAAATATTCATAATTTTCAGAAAAATTTCTAATTAAATATCAAAGTTTCACGACTTACGCCGAAATCTGTCAATGCTAATGTATGACGGCGTCCACAACTGACGCTTGAAACTTTCAACTTTAAGTCGGCCAACGTTTGAACGAGCCTGGATGAACTACTCTGCGTTAATAGAGGCCCCAAGCCCAAGCAACCTGAGCTGGCTATCCCCATGGTGAACACGCAATTGTTCCGAATAACAGCTGCATGTTCGTTACCGCAACAAATAGGTTTCAAGTCAGGAAGTTTCTTGATAGGTTCCCTGTCATCAATAGGCCATTCAGGTGATTCAATATTTTCCAAATGTGATATGCTGAAACTATTACCCAATTTTATTTGTATCATTTTGAATTTTATTAATTTATATTACTTACAAACTCTCACTACTCTTGCCAATTAATGCCACCAATACTGTAATAAATGTTTCAACAAATTCTCTAACCACAACTGCAGTTTGAGGAGAATTTTCCAAATCGATAGAATCCAATGTCGAATCTAAACTCGATGTTTGCTTAGAACGATGGAACAGTTTGCTAATCAATGGTACAGCACTGGGTTGACTGGGATCTAACTGAACTACGAAACGTTTTAGGATATCTACAGGGAAATGCTGCACATTTGATCTGATAAATGCTAGAATAATTTGACAGAAAGCTGGGTAGATAAGCAGACTTTGAGAGAGACTAGGTTCTGATAAAGTCAATAGGAATTCTTGATCATGAAGTTTGGGAGCTCTCGATGTCTGTATAATTTGGCTAAGAGCAGCTACAACTTCTGGTTGAAGCCCACGAGATTTGGCCAGAAGAGTAACAACATCCCAATGTCCGGCTTGGCAAGCTACATTTACTGCTAGTACTTGATCATAATAGTCTTCATAGTATAAGAAATTCCTAAAAGCAAAGAAGGTAGTAATTAGTACGCTGTGCTGTTCAAATTTTACTAAAATTATTACATAAACTCCCTTTTATTGACTACGCGTAAATGTCCACCATATCTTAAAACTAACTCAGTGTACGCCATAACAGCTAAATTTCCTATGTGTATCTTCGTGGCCATAGACATGTCTACCTTGCTTGCACTCAAGCACAGATTTACAAATTTTAACAACGCTTTACAATCTGCCGTTACAGCTAATTTTAATACCCTTTTCAAAAGGTGCGTTTTGGCTTGTTTGTATAAAATCAGTCCTTGGTGAAATGTTCCATTCGTTATCAACAGATCCCCACAACTCTCTAATAATTGCTGCAAATTCAAACTGAATACTATTGATAAGTACTCTGCCCTTTCCAAGTTCCATTCCTCATTAACCAATTTTATAAATTTATTTATAGGATTACAACTGCAAGGTATAAGGAACTTATATAATAAAATATAAAGATTCATAATAATAAGTATCACACATAAATTCTGCATCATATGGCAGTACTTTTTATTATTTATTATAAGCAATAACGTTACTTTCTTTAACTGATAAATTTAAGTGTCGAAAAGTTATTTATTTTTGTTTTTAATTATATTATACTCAGTTTGGAATTATTCTAATTCATGAAAACCTGTATTCTTTGTATCAGAATTACCATTTTCGTTTTCTTTTTTTTTTTGTTATTAAATATTGCTTAGCACTTTTTTATGTAACCATAAATATTTACTCTCTAATCTATAATAAATATACCAAAGCAATCAGATTAAATTTAATGCAATTGTGCCTTGCAAACCAACAGAAAAACTTTATTAAGCAATTGAATACATGAATTGAATTATGAAGAAGTATAAACAAGAAGTGCTTTTAATCAAATTGATATTTTTTTTTTTTTGCTTCTAAGCAATACCACAATTTTAATTTAAAATATTGTAAACTTTGTTTTTACATTAAAGTTGCGTTTCCACTAAACCGACGTTAAAAAACTTTTTGTTGCATTGTGTGACCGCTTTTGTTGCCATAAGTAAGCCATTTTCTAAAAGTTCTATTAGAACAGTTACAATCAATTCAGAAAGAAAATAACAATTGCTTGTTTGCAATTTACATGTCCAATGCATACAAATTGATATTATTTTGTAAGCAAGAAATGTTCCAATATGATGTGAACTTAATATGACACAGTATCAAATAACTCACCATACAAGTAATTTATATACAGAATTAGTAGTAACTATCACACAAGTATCAATTTTAATTTTACGTATATTCAGATCATTCACAGCTTTAGGCAAGATAAATGTTCTATTATCTTTCTCTTTTCGATTATCATCCTTCGACCAACGAATTTTATCCAATGTGACATCAGCAAGTTTATATACATTAAGGATCTTTTCGAAATGATTTTCTAGTTTAAAGTGTGCTATCAAGGAATATGGATTGAATTCCTAAAATAAATTGCACATTTAATTGTTTTAACTAAACTGACTAAACAAAACTCACCGAATCACCTTCTAACGGCGATTCTGAAAGTAGTGTGCTTATAATGGACACAGAATCGAGTTCATTATTAGTTGCATATATCAGTCGATCAGTTAAAAGCAATGTATTTGTATTTTGAGGTAATTTGTGAACATATAGTGGTGCTGATTCAACATCGGAAGCATGCACCTATTGTAAATTGTAATTAAACATGAATTAGATAAATTTATGTTATAAGATATCTTACTTACTGTTAACAAAGCTGTTGGTTTATAGTAAGCTGAAAATAAATATCGATTCCTTGCATATTGTGGTGCAAAATAAGTATCACAAAGTCTAGGTAACAATTCGGGTACTGACTGGTTTGAAACGTCGGAATGTGAAGACTCGCTTGCACTTTCACTGGCCTGACTATCTCTTCGTGTGCCTCGGCCCTCAACTAACCTTTGCTTGATAGAGTAAAACTTATCAACACTCATTTGTTTTAAATTATATAACCTAGATTTATTATTTTCATCTGAAGAATTATTTGCCTCAGGAGGCCATAGATATCCTGTAGATGGTTGTTCCAATATCAAACGATATTGTTGCCCAGAAGATGAATTAATCTATAAAATTAAATGAAATTAATATTTACTAAAAGATATTAATTCATTACCTACCAATAAAGACACAGACTCGAGACTATTATCCTGGCATAGATATAACTGAGTTATAGCCTCATTAACAGCACAGCTTCCTAAGCAACGTCCATCAGTCAAACTAATTAAACCAATTGATCCATTTTCATGTCCTACTAATGCATTTTGGTTGCATTCCAATGTTTGCCACCATACGGCACATAATGGCTTAGATTCGGGTGTGTTAGAATGTTTAGGAAAACATGTAATATCATTCACAGACCACTTGCAGTCAATTTTTTGTTTCTTATCAACCAAACTTAGAGCTGGAATTATATACAAGGAGGCATCCAAACCTGAAATACAAAAAAGATATATAATAAACACGATTAATAATTATAATTAATACATACAAACAACTAGTAACCATGTTGCTGTTGGGTCAAAACATATAGCTTGAATCACTTTATGACTATCCATAAACCATGGGATTCGTTTAAACACTGCAGGTAGTTCTCCATAAGTATAATGCAAAATAATATCACCATCACTACAAATGAAAAGAAAATACTCAAAATACTTTGGAGATTTAAAATAGAATGAACTTACTTTGTAACTACAGCCAATAATTGTTTTACCCCATTTTCAATTCTGCAGTTTAGCCTGATGTCAATATTCTTAACTATGCATTTCAATTCAAAAATATCTTGTAATAAAAATTGTGACATCTTAAGACAACATTAAACATATATAATTTAGCCCATTAACTTAAATGTAGAAAGGAATATGTATATACTTAATATTAATCTTTGGAAAATATACCCTATCTTAATGACATTTCGTAAAAACTGCACACAACTAACCCCAATCTGCCAAATCAGCTGATTGAGACGAACTGAACGTAAATAACAACAAAGAATAAAAATTATGAAATGATTATGAAAGAATATAAATTGTAAATTATGTTACATAAAATTTATGGCGTGTATCGTGATTCGCAATGTAAACATTTTAATCATTTTCAATTCAAAAATATTTATCAAATGCATTCACAATAATATATTTTATTAGCGACATCTAGAAGTTATAATTGGTTATAATCTTAAAATACATGTTATCGATAACTAGAATTCTAGAATTATCGTTCTCAATCGATACACTCGACACATTTGATGCTTTTTAGCAAAATTTTATATAGAGAAACTTACAATGCAGCCACCAGGATACCATTTTTTTAACCGTATACAAGGCTTATTAAAAAATATGATTTTTTTTTATTAAGAATAAAGTGCTTTATTGGACAAAGAAGAATTAATTGGATTTTTTTTAATTGCAATTAACTTTATTATCATATTCTAATACGCAATCGCGTTCAATGGTAGATGAAAAAATAAAATCTCTAGTAAACCAATAAATATAACGAGTTTTTAGTTTTTCTCCGCAAATGGATGCGTTAGAGCTAAAACTAGAAAATTGCTTTCTTTCCTTTTTTCTTTTAATCTCGAGGTTCATTTGTCACAGACCCATTTTTTCTGCGATAAACTTTTACAGCTTTGCTAAAGTAAACTCTCTAAAGCTCTCTAGTAAACCATTAAATACATATAACGAGTTTTTAGTTTTTCTCCGCAAATGGATACGTTAGAGCGAAAACTAGAAAATTGCTTTCTTTCCTTTTTTCTTTTAATCTCGAGGTTCATTTGTCACAGACCCATTTTTTCTGCGATAAACTTTTACAGCTTTGCTAAATTTAAACCAGCTCTCCATCTCTAATAATATCTCTAAATCAACCTGTAATGTTCAACTACAGCTACACTCATTCACAAGTTCAGTAATATTTTTTTTTTAGATTTTCTTCAGTAATATTTATTTTGAATAGTAAAATAATACCATAATACCATAAGACCACGTTTCCTTTGAAGCAATGTTGTTAAGAAACATTTTGTTTTTGTTATTTGTTCTATATTTTAATTGTTTTCGCAATAGCCTACGATTTCACTGTATAACGATTTGTACAAACCGAACAGACCTAGCGAAACCTTTAACATGGTAGATTCCAATTCGGTTCGAATATTACACCAGATTCCGGTAAGTGGCGACATCTGCGAGATTTGTAGAGAACCCCAAATTGTCACTGCATATTAAGTTGCCTAAAAATGTAAATAATGGGTAATTACTATTGATTTTGTATATTAAATTTCTTTATTTTGTACAATGCATCATGTTTCGTGCAATCAAACAAAGATAATATTTAGATGTACTTATTTTTTTTGAGTCCGTTTTAACGCACAAAACTGACATTCATTGTTCATTGCAGAATAATTAAATAATGGATGTTTTCTCTTTACGGACTACAAGGAACATGTTAGCAAATTTTGTTAGCGCGGAATTGCCATCTTTTTTGAGTTCTTCTTAATCAATAAAAAATCAAGCTCTCCTAAGGTCGGCTCTTGTCAAAATCGTTGTTGACAATCATTTGACAGTATTCGATGTTTTTGTAACGTATAAACATACATTCAAGCGACTAACAGCTGTGATAATTTAACCATAGGAACACGTTAATCTGACAGGTAGCAAATTTTATGAACGCGCGCAATCGCCATCTTTTTTGAGTTCGTTCTAGCCATGGCTATGTTTCTCTCAGGAGAGGGGGAAGTCTTTCGTTTAGTGCGGCCACTTCGCACATTGGCGCGTCCATCAGTCCGGCCAAATATTTTTAAATCAAGTTCGGTAAACATCGCAAACACTCGTTCATATTCGTTTTAGCTCTCGCGTTCGCGCCAAACCAAACGTCAAACCGTTCTGTAAACATATCGTACGTGGTTAGACGTTGTCGGCAAGTGGTTTTGTGGTGGAAGAAAGTTATATAATAATAAACAGTTGTAAGTATATGGACCGGCATTTCACAACTTATTATAATAAACATATATTACAATCAATTATAGTTGTATGATATATGGGTCGAAAGAATTGGGCTTAGCCAACTAGAAACTAGATCTAGAAGCGGCATTTAAGAGGTACAGAGTTTGTGACCGGCATTTTAGTGAATTTTGTAGAATACCTGGAAGTACAAAATTAAAATTTGGGAATCTGCCAACTTTGAATTAACCAGGTAGGGAGTGTATGATTTTGTCATGTATGTTAGACTGTGGACATAATATTGCTTACGAAGTAGTCTGACAATATATGTGCAGTGACGATATGAAATTACATGTGTCTTGGTATCATTTGTTTCAGGGTATCGTGAGGACTCTACAGAGGACAATTCTATTTATTTTATGGAAGAGAAGTTGTAGCAATATATTATAACACCGAGCACGATGTTCGCCAAAAGTTTTCAGAATGTAATTATTACATAAGTAAACTGATTGTTTTTCTTCAAATAAAATAGGCATCAGAAACACATTTTAACCTATTTACGTCAACATATAGATTTGACTTTTTTCAGTTGTGGGGAACATGATTTACAAACCCTGTTTTTTAAACACACAATGGAATTATTTATTTATCATTGGGTTAAGAGTATTAATAATATCCTTAAAGGAAAATCCACAAATTGTTCTGATAAAATAAATCCGTAGCGTATGAAAAATACTTGAAATCAAGAAAAAGAAATAACGTAAAACAATTATGTGTTTTATTATTATGCGTAGTTATGCTTGTAAATATATCTTATAAAGGTGTTAGAGTACAGTTTTTGTATTTATACATCATTATTATTTATGTTTTGTAGAATTTGTCTAGTTTCACAATTTATTGTTTTCTATGTACTTTTTTTTATTCTATATTGTCCATACTTTTATACATATTAATTTGGATGGAGGAAATATAAATTTACTGACTTGTCCATGTTATACTGTTACATTATCAACATATGTTATTAACTAGTTAGGTATATATATAATGTTTTCAGTTTACTGTTAATAAATGTATAAATCTGAATACTGCTACCTTTTGAACTTTTATAATCATATAAAAGCACTATTTTATCAAGGGGAGTCAATTATTAACACTCTTCTTGATTAAATAGTGCTTTTTGTTGATTATATATAATTCCATAAATCCTATATATAATATATTTTAAATTTGAAAATACCGCCATTTGAATTTTCGCTTAGGACACTTGCCACTGCGGCGCTGTTTAGATCGACCTACCCCCACCACGAGAGAAACACCTCTATATTATTTTCTCTATGGTTCTAGCCGATTTTAAATATTAAGGGCGCGTACCGTAATTCACAAATAGCAACCGAATTCTCGGTTTTGTGTCCCGAATATAGCGGATTCCTGAAAATTATGATATTTACGGAACGCGGTTGCTGAAGTTTGGTTATTTTAGTTGTCACCAAAACAATTGATGTCAAGTATGTTAATTTTTTTTTGTTTAGTACCACTTTTAAAGATAACCTACATGTGGTTTTCATGTGGATTTGTATGATTAATGATTAATTTTTTAGTGATTATAAAACAATGTAAATATTCCAGAAGTTTGTAACGTAGAATACAAATCATAGATACAGTTGCGGTATGGTGTGCGTTTATGTTTATATATGGTTTCCGCAGTGGAGGGGATAGAAAAATCAGAAAATCGTAAAATGAGCGAGGATTTTACGATTTTGGTGGTGGTACTAAACAAAAAAAAATTAACATACTTGACATCAACCAAAGTGTCCCGTAAATTTTCTGAAATACTCGGCAATCGTTAATAACCGCAAATAAACCGCAACTAATCATTTGGTTACAATTTTATATTTACGGTACGCGCCCTAAAACTAATTGGTGTGGGTAAGTTTTTAATAAAGTTAGTGTTGAAGAAATAAACGTGAGGTTCAAGTGTAACTTTATTTTTTCATATCAGAGTATACTAAGTTGACAATTTAAACACAGACTGACCATTTGAAAAAGAAATACATGAAACCTATGTACATGCAATGTTGGCTGAGATCTCTGGAAAATGGAATTAAAAATTAATTATGCGATAAGTCTAAAACGCAATTAAATAAGTCAATGGTAGCCAATTACAAACATTTTTACTTCTTTCGTCTACAAAAGCAAATTCTGGAAAGCAACATATGCTAGATACATGTATATATGTATATATATATTATTTAGCATTCAATGTACCTTAATAAATATAAACTCATATACTTTGCAGAACTTGCTATGTTTTTTATGATTATGTGGATTAAGAAATTAGTTATAGAATTAGAAGAAAATCTTTAAGAAATGTACAAAATCAAGAAATTAAGGTTGGTACATTACCTTCGTAAAAATGTATATAAATATGATGTATTAAAAAGATCTACATAAAAAAAATGCTTGTAGTATTACCTGTACTTATTCTGGCATCATAAAGACAAGATGCCAAAGATAAAGTCAGACAGAAATGCCATAGAGTCGTAATCACTAAATATTATGTACAAAAAAAAGTAATTTACAGCATTGGTTTACATTAAAAAATAAGAGTGGTAAGAAGTTGAAAGGTCTATTTCAGAATATTTGCCTATAGTTCAAGCCTATATTACTTAAGTTTATAATGACAAATACAAGGTAAATGCTGAAATACATCTTTCATATTGGGAGAACACTATATAAAAAGAGTCTAAAATTAAACAAACTAATCATCTAATTTTACTAAAATTCTTTCGTTTTCATTAATATTTACATCTTTCATTTAGTATGTTATTATACCATAGATTAATTATATATGTATGTTTCACATATACAGGATGTTTCGCACAAAAAAAAAAACCTAAAAATGCTTTCTGTAAGCAATAGTAGAAAATGTCAATATTATCACAGTAATATAAAATTGTAAATAAGAAAAAAAAAATAGCTGAGTTATATAAATCACAATGTCTCAACCCAAAAGCTATACGTAAAAATACGTAAACTCTAGGTACTAATTAAAATACCTGCAAGGTTTGTAGGTTGGTGCTATACATCCAGTATATGCTTTAAATCATCAGTTCCAGTTTTAAATATGTTTAACTTAAGCTAAGTTCTCTAGATACAGATTTAATTAGATCCTCTTAATCGATGATACAATAATACTTTAAAATATGTTTACGATTAATATGAAAAAGGGCGTAATTTTGCATTTAATTTAATATACTCAAATACAAATTTGCTTGCACATACAGAGCAGTCTCTTGCCTCATTGCACACTTTTTTTCACACAAATTGGTTGGAATATACTACTTGTCTGATTACTACTTACTATATTCCTATGTATATATGTACAGTTGGTACTGACACGAATAATAACACTTATCGTCATCTTTGTTTTTTTTTTGTTTGTTTTGAATTTTTGTTATTCACAGTCTTCACGTATATTAGTCTTCATTATGTATTTTTGTTTTATTTTTTTTTTATTTTTGTTAATATAATTTAAACTACAGTGGATTATAATTTATGTTGATACTTCAAAGCATTTCTTGTTTGCTGTCAATTTCATTTTCATTAATGTTATCTCAGCTTTGCATATTACTGTTGATTTTGTAATATCCTCTATCGTAATTATAATATATAATATTGTAGACATTAAGCTAATCTTTGTTGGAAAAAGAGCTTCAACGTATTAAAAAATGGTTTACCTTAACTATAATAAAATTATGAATAGGGGTGAACTAAATAAAAGCATAAGATGTGGTCCCTCTTGTAATATATCTACCAAAAAATGCTTCCTCTTCGAATGCTTTTAATGATGGCAAACACAAACAATGCTTCACAGTACAACAATAAATTTATAATTGTTTACAGTCTCATTATAGTCTAAAATACATACAATACTAAGAACTAATGAAAAGGCAGTGATTATAACTGTACATTGAAAGAGTTGGCAGATCTACAATGGTAAAACGATTGTTGTTCATACATTTATTTTCTCTTACTGTTTACTTTTTCAATAAACTTATAGTCTTTTTTTAATCACATTTTTTTTATACACAGAAAACACGCACAAAGACAAACAGTGTTGGTTAAAACTGGTAAACGTCTTAACGCAGCGATTTAAAACGTTTGTTTCTGATAAAACGCCAGCTCTTTTCGCTTGCATTGCATAGGATCCCTGAATCATTATTTTTGGTGTATAGTTACGTCTACTTCTACATACATATCTATATATGTACGGGTCTGTTTAATTGTTTCATAGTACCTCCAGAGATATCCTCATCAATGGATATCAAAAAGTGAGATAACCGACAATTCCTCTTGGGTAGAATATAATGTATTTTGTTATCTACGATTGCTCCAAGGTCACTTCCATTGATGTGGAGACGGTGGAAGTTCTGATGGATGCGCTACGGTTGAACTGAAAGAGAAGATTGCATATAATCTTTGCAATTATCACATTACATAAATTAGCATAAATTAGTAATTACTCGATACTTAAAGTTAAGGAAGGTTTTATTTTTTCAAATAATTTACCATATTTTATTTAATATACCCCACCCACCAACTTGGTTGTTGACTCAGTTAACAAACAGTAAAAGGAAATCTTTTAAAATACGAATTTCATGAAATAGCGGTTTTGAAATTTCATATAGTACAAATTGTAAAATTGAAAAGTTTTAATGGATAATTTCTAATTTAGGCTATATACATATTGCCTATTTTATGCGTTTTATTTTATTTAAGAAAAATATAATTATTATTATAAAATAATAACTTTAAACAAAAAAAAAACCATATATATAAGCATAATATTTTCAAAGTGCTCATGGTGATGCCATTAAAAATATAAGTAGCCATTACACAAGCATGTTTTACAACATTAATAATAAAAAGAAAACTATATTTACGTATGGAACATTCTTTAAGTTTGTTTATTCATTCTATTTTGATTTCATCCACCTGAAAATTCGTTTTATCTCATCTCAAACATCGTAAACTACGACATTCTGTTGTAAATACTTATGTACGATTACATTCATTATGACCATCGCCAGTAGCGGCTGTAAAGTTTTTATATGGGGGCTTTGATTTTAGCATATCGAAACAGATATAAATAATCGCTGCTATAAATAAAAAAATAAATGATGATTTAAATACAAGACCCACTTACGCTGTTTGATTTTTAAATCCAAAAGCAACGATGTATTTTGTTAGTTTTAATATTGGAGTACCCGAGATTAACAAAAGAAAACTCCGAAAACAATACAAATCACTATCAAACGGAATATATCTAACTATTACCGTTTGATAGTGATTTGAAATATCTGTTCTTCATCGCTCTGAATTGCCAAAAAATCACATTTAGTCATTAATCCAGTCTTTAATTTCTTGACTAACAACAGTTCGTACTACATCAACAGCTAAACTCGAACTGCGGCGCGGGCTTTCACGATTATAGCCCATCCTCCATGTTTTTTCTCGCAAGGCGATCGGCAATGATCGCGCATCGTTCATTACCTATGATTTTACGCAGGGATTTTTACCGCCTGGGTTCGCAATGTTGTGATTCTTTTTGGAGGTAAAGCCATAGTTGGCGTTAGTATGACGTTGAATAAGAAACAAGCGTTAATACGTTAATAGTTAATATAAAAAATATATTTTTTATATATTATATGCATATTATTATATTGTAGTAGATTTATTTATTATTTTTCGGATTTTGCGCAATCACCCCCTGAGCCATATAGCACGAGCCGCTACTGGCCATCGTCCATATAACAGCAACAGTTTGGAATAGAGTTTAGAGGAAAAAAGTATACTATCGAATGTGAGTAGAAAATTTACAAATACCGAATCATCTTTGGAACAGCAACAGATATGAATTTACGACTTTGACAGCTAAAACTATCATTGCGTTCTCATTTTTCTGGATTAATTATAGTGATACTATCCCATTTGATTTTTTCACATAAAATTCACGTAAATAAGATAAACGCCATCTAGATTTCATTCAAATCAATAAAACAACCAGTATTATTTATGCTCTTGGTATGGATATTCTCTTCAAAACGAGTTAATTTTTTTTTAACTCGATTGATATTCAACCAAAGCCATAGCAACTTTGGTGCGGTGAAAAATATGCTTTCCCCATTACTTTGTAATAGGTGCAATCTCTAAGTGTCATGAACTAAACTTACAGATAATTATGAGTTGCATATTTTATATTTATTTTTAACCAATCTTAATAACGGAAGATTATTAAATAGATGTAAAAAGAAAATAACTTACGCCATCTTGGAGGAACTTGAGAAATTAATTATTTTTATAAATCTTAATTAATTAAGTTAAAAATATTTGAGGATGTTTTCATGACCACATATACTAGTAAATTTTTTCCTTAAGCTCTCGGGCAAACCGTTGCAGATATGGCTGCTGGCCGCACTTAATGAATCACTCTATACAGTGCACGACAAGATTTCACGAAAATAAACATGTTTGTAGACTTGAAGAAAATAATAACCGAACGATTCAAGCCTGAGCAAGCAAGAGAAAATATCGGCTTCTTGTAATAGAAGGGACCCTTCTGTCTCACTCGCTTCCGCTCGCATCGTTCAGATACTTTTTTCTTCAGGTGTACTTAGCATAGTAATATAGTAACACTTAATGGAAACAATATGAAAGAGAGAGACTATGGTGGTTTAGATTTGTCGCGTACTGCTGTCTGTTTAAAAAATATAGTTACTATTTGTAATTATTTTGTGAAAAATAAAAAAATAATAAAAAAAAAAGCACTAACCTAAGTTAAAGCGCAGTCACGCAGCACAGAGAAAGATGACGGGTGATAAAAGAATTTCTAGGGTCTTCTTGAAAGGAGCGCAATGTTTTTCTTTCCTGTACAACACAGCCATCATCTTACTTGGGCCGGTAAAGTATATATTTTTAATGAATAGTTTTAGTAATTAAATATAAAATTCGTATGCGCATAGATATACGAATCTATAAACTTACTAATAAAAACTCATAAGCTGATGCATTCGATTTGAGTAGTTATGAATACAAAAATAAAAAGTACAAACACTGCAAGGGTTGCAAGCTATTTACAGTGAGAAATTAACAAATTAATGTATTTCTGCTATTAACTGTATTAGGAGGGCTTTTTCCAAGAAAAAAAATTCTCCTCACACAGGATTCCAACCTATATCCTCTCGTTTACCGGACGAGCGCTTTACCAATTAAGCTAAGAGGAGATGTAAGTTCGATTATTACAGTTAATAGCAGAAATACATTAATTTGTTAGTATAAACACTGTATGCTTTTTGGTGTTTGTATATCTATGCATTACCTCCATGCATCATTTTGTAATTAAGATACAAATTAAAACAAAAATAAAAAATGATAAATTTAAAGTATAAATAAATATAGTCATTAGATCATGGTCACAGGTCATTATCCTTGTAAATTTGTGTGTGTAGGCAATAGGAGGAAAAATGATATAAAGGAAATTCAGCCAAATTTTCTGCAGAACATCCCTCAGAAACCTAGTGAATATCACGCTGTTGATGCGAGAATTATTTCAGATCTTTATGTAAATCAATTAATCTAAATAATTCATTTACATTAAGCAGATTTTTATGTATTTTGAAGTTTCTGAGATTTCAGCAACCTTCATGACAAAGAAAAAGTATTAAAGCTATAGCGAGAACACATCTTTTAATAAATTACTAATACCATGTATTTGAGAGATAGTTATAGAGGTCTTTAACTCTTTCCGGCATATAGGACTACAAAATCACGGAATAGAGAATAATAGAAGTTTCACTCCGGTGATATTCTATATGCTTTTATAATCTTCTTCTTTCCTTTTATAATTAAATTCTGACGATGTTTACTTTTTCAATGAATTCTTGGCATCCTTTCGAAGCCATTGCGCACTGCTATACTTCTATACGGGGACTTCTGGCCTCGTATAAACAATAACAACAAATAAAATCGTGACCGTAGTGAAATTTCTGGTTATTCTCTATTCTGTGACAAAATAGACAACATGTTTTATGATATATTTTGCACAGCTATCTATAAAACAGATCACTTATTCGAAATTCTGTATAAACATCTCATGCAATTTACTGCAGTCAAATTATATTAAAACCTGTACCGAAAAGTGTTAAACTTTAAAGATAACAATATTATGACAATGATAGATTATACAGATGAGGAAGTACTGACAAACTGAGAAAGAAATTCATTAGAAAAAGACTGCGCTGTGAATATGACTAAGTTTTATCAATATAAAAATTGGATGGAATAAGACTCACAAAAGTTATAAAGTAAAAATGGTCTGGAAAATCCGAAATGAGGAAGTGGGGGTACAAGTGAATTACTGTGGAAGTGAATCTATAGAAGGTAAAGTACTCAAATGATATGTACTTATTGGGTTAGGAATTAACCAGGGGTAGAAAGATAAATAGATAGAATAGATATTGAGTTTCTGTGACTCATCCAAGATAATGTAAAGAGTTATATAATTACGGGTATATAATTATTTTGTATTAACTAAAGTTTTACTAGATAGTACAGATCTGTGGTGATTTATCCACTGCTTTTGTAGTATTTTTTTTTAACTAATGACAATGGCCTTTTGATTTAAGACTATAAATTCAATAGCATTTATTTTCTAGATAAATGTAGCATGGAGAGCTTACTGAGTTTTAAAAGACAATTGATTTGAAAAAGAAAAATAGAGTTTATATTTTTAGAAAAAGCATTTTAAAGTTATTCTATTTCCAATCCAAATGCACCATAGAGGAAAATGATGGCAAAATGCAGAATTGCAAAAAATATTAGCTAACTACTACAAAATTACTACTACAAAACACGCTTGCGCCAGCATGGACATCAATTGAGTTAGAAATGGTACTGGTTTTATTAGTAGCATTGAAAAAGTAGAGGAAGGACACTGAGCCATTTGGTGTACGTCATTTTATTATTTCGATTTGTTATATTAGGTTTTTAAGCGTTCGACAAAACAGTAGTATGTGTTTCTGTAGGAAAAAAAAGTTAGTAGAATAAAAAGTAACCAACCACCCAATTGAAAAGAGACATGTGGAAAACTGGAATATATAATTTGAAACCAGATGCGTTATATTCAATAGATATACAATATGATCAATTAAATTTACTCTCTAGCAAGCCATGATGTTATTATTGTTACATCATGTTCTGGTAGAGGGTAAATTTAATTGATCATATGTTATTATTACATAGTTATAGTATAGAAAATTATGCTTCTTATAATGAATAGCGACTGTGTGATGTTTGAATATTATATTATAAAGTATTCCTACATTCAAACGTTTCCAAATTTAATAACGAAATTTATTGTATAGATTGGCTAAAATCAGGAAAGTATTAACTTTCTGAGTTCACTAAGTTTCGTTTGAATTGCAGGGTAGAAATTGTAGTTATTTGTTTGCCATTTCCCTTCATACGGTAGCAATCTGCATTACTATTCACGAATTCTGTAATGCTTCTGGAGCATTTGATATCTTCACCATAGTCAAAAATACTTATCCCATTTATGATCCAGATTATTTGGTATTTTTCATCGATGGTCACCCTCAAACCAGCTATGAAGATGGTCAAATTTTAAAGTCAAAATTTAAAACAAATTCAATTGTACAATTTCTGAGGAAGTGTTTTAGATACAAATTTACTTTTACCATTTCATTTTGCTAATTTATTATATTAGGTTTGTTCCAACACGCAGTTCGTGAACGGCTCTTGATCACGTGAACCGTTCGCGAACAGCATGTTCGAACAAACCTATTATATACAATTTATCGATTCTAAAGTGATGGCTTATCTTATGAACTAAATCCAGTAAAAGATGAATGCTGCTTGATGTCACGCTGGTATGTAAATGTACAACTTAATTGTTCAAAAGTGACAAAGTAACAAGGCTGCTATATTTCTTTTGTATCGATTGAGAGTAAGTAAATCTTTCGTTTCCCCGAAACTAACAAAAGTAACACTATCGTATTTATTTTTGAAATTGTGAGAGCAACACGAAGTCCATTCTCCTTGATAGCAATGGAAACGTGTAAACTGCAATGTACAACAAGATATAACAACACACTCAATGGGAAATGGCATAAATGGAAAGGAGACCGACTAGCACCATTTATAGAACGAACTTTTTAAACAGATGTAATAAAATGTGGAAAGCATGCAACAACATAAAAAAGATGATCTACCATTGTCGCAATATTTTTTAAGATAAGTTTAAGAATAGTTTTCCATTGGGGCGATAGCGCACTGGATACAAAAAAAATATATTATTTTTGCACCGAACGATGTGTGTGTAACGTTGAGCTAAATTCATGAAAAATGTAGTATAGAACGAGAATAGCCAAAGGTACAAAACTCAGAAACTTACAAATCTCCTTAAAGCAACTAATGATGTAAATTACTTGACGCTTACAAAAAAAAAAACAAATATACACGGTGGCCAGAAAAATGCGGACAAACGCCACGTAGGACAAATCTCTGTTTAATTCTCAGTCGATAATCTTAATTGAGAAAAGTTGTACAGTGCTTTCTTAAGTCACACGCGCAGTTTTTGAGCTGCACATATCGGGGGTGATTAGTCGCACTGCTGCCGTAATTTTATTAATTACATGCACTTTGTTAGCTGGAGGCGTTGCATAGACGTTTTCTTTAAAAAAAAAAAACCCAAACGAAAAAGTCCAGAGGATTAATATCGGGAGATCTTACTGGCCATGCTATTGGTCCGTTACGCCCTATCCACCGATTCGGAAAGTGTATAAAGAGTTCACAGTAAACCCCCTATAGCCAAATATAAAAATATCAGCAAAACGTCTTAGAAAATAATGAATAATGGAAATGGGTCGTTCTTCTTGTGAGATAAATTTATTAGTACAAAATCGTAACGCTCTACATTCACGCTGAATTTATTTATTTTAATCTTTTAGCATTTCTTAAACTTCTAAATGTAATTTCTATATTTTATAGTTAAAATAATGCTTGCTTGTTATTTGTTTATGGCAATACCAATACCCGCAATAAATACCAGTTGTTTTCCGTCACATTGATTTAAGATTGACTATTAGTCCATTGAAGCCATTAAAAGCAGCCAAGAAATTTCCTGTAAATGTAACTCTGATTGTTCTCACTCCTCCATTGAAATAAGAGAAAAAGCAAGTTGATTAGCTACCGATTTCGTGCTTAGCACATCATCAGGCTAGAGACTAGATATATAAGGAATTAATTATAAAAGTGATTACACAAAGTTTTAAATGTATTATAATGGTTTCCAAAACTTCAAAAAAAAATCAGCCAAATAGAAGATTAATAATACATAAATAACTTAGTCAAATATGTATAACGTAAAATACAAATAGCCGAATTTAATCAAATATTTAATAATTTCAGATTGATATAAAATGACTAATTAATAATTTTTTGTTATAAGACCAGATTTTGAAATATTATGAATACTGTGTTATTTTAATCAATTGAGGTTGTTTTGTATAGCAGGGTAGCGACTTCTGAAACTTCCGAATACATTCAAATAAAATTTGAAAACTTTTGGTAAAGATAATGTGCAAATGCGATTGGTAATTTAACAGAGATATTACATCATTCTTGTAAAATTCTTCTTATAATGTGGGACAATATACGAAACGGAAATAATTGAAATACAAACCTGTGCATTGAGAGCACTGAAAAAGTAACCTCGGAGTTAGCTGATGCGGAATGTTTTTCGATAAAAAATGCCATTAGAGCACGAATATCCCTAAAAATCTTATCAGATAACCTTCAAACTGGTTCGGAAATGCCCGTAAGGCTTAGGGGTCCTGACAAAACAGAACAAAGTTGCTACTAGTATATAGACAGCAATGAAATTGCAAATTAGTAAGAACTACAACAACCTTTGCTGGATTACGTCTGGCAATAGCCAATTTGTGATGTACAGTGCAGACGTTATTGGGATCGCAAAAAGCACTAGCTTTACGGGAACGATATTGATAGACAGAGACAGAGTAACTAAGTGAAGAAAAAACCGTTATAGTGATTGAGTGGCAACAAAATACAGCTTAGAATTAATATATTTTATCTTTTCTCGATGACTTAGAAGTTGACGAGACGTGGATGTCTAAGGAGCTATCTTCACAGAATAGGAATGCGCCAATATGACTACCTATAGACTAATGTAACGAGGAGAAAGAAACAGCTTTCCATGTTATTTTTGAATATGCTGTAATATGCCAAACGAAGACTGACTTTGTTGAATGACATTAAACTTACCAACAAATACATACGTTGAAAAAAGTTTATTAGAAGGGTTATTTGAGACTAATTAAAGGAGCTAACCTATAAACTTACCAAGTAGAAAATAATACAATAGATTTATTGGTGACAGTGTTACAGGGTGAATAATGATAGCTATTCAGAGCAGCGAACTAGCGTCATTTCAATTGCCTTCGTTGTCACATAGCTTTTTTTGTCATTATTTGTAACCGGATAAAATTAACAAATATACAGTTGTCACAAAAAAAGCAAATATTTAGATGCTACCGTATTTGTCTCCATAATAAATGCGAATAATATACCCATTATAACATTGGTAATCATGTGATTTATATAACAAGAGTAATATTAGGATATTTCATTTTTAATGGTTGTCAAGTTTTCGGTTTCGCATTTTAAAAATAAAAAAAAATATGAAATAGAAAATATCTAAATACAAATAAGATTAATTTTGTTCTTTTACAAGTTTATCAGTGTCCTTGTCATTACCTACTTTTTATTTTGAATATGATCAGCTAAATATTTAAAAATTGTTAAGTGTTTCAAAAATATAAAACATTATTAAACTTCTTTAGTCATTGATTTAAATCGGCAAAAATATTAATTACACCATTTTTATCTTTTCAATCAAGCTTCATATTTCCCTATTTAACTACTCGCATTTATGAATTTAGTAGTAGCAAATATTTGTTGTTTCCATAAATTTAAATATAGATCCTATAAACAGAAACTCAAATTAGCAAATAAATGAAATATTAGTAGAAGCAAAACCTTTACCCCGCTGGCGATTTATTGTTATTAATGTTTTATTAGAACCGATGACATGATATTTTTCTTGTAGTATGTAGTATTTTTATCTTGTATTTCGATTTATGTAAAAATGTAAATGAAAACACGAACAGTTTATTACTATTACAAAATGAAAAACAAAAAGAAGATATTGGGTAATAAAAATAAATACATATATACAGAATGTACAATTTTTTAGTTACCTGAGTTCTTCCGTCTCAATTTATATATTCCAGTTTAATTATATTAAATAATATCCGGTATGTACAATTTCAAAGCCAAACTATTTTTTCTATCCATTAATGTTCCTAAAAAGAGATATTATAATTTCGCAAGTTATGACATTTCCACTTTAATTAAAAAAAAAAAGAAAAAAAAAAATACAATCAAGTAATTTGACAAACAAGCAAGTAGGATAATGGTGGTCTGTAGAATGATGCTCTTTGTGGTATGGTGATTTCGGTGTGGTGGTAGTGAAATTCGTATGTTCGATATATCATGATATGGAAAAAAATAATGTGCTTAAAAATTAATAACGTACACCAAATGGAAAATGTGCGGTCACCTATGCAATGGCGCTGCGTTGCTCTTCGGCGTCGGCTGCCGTCTTACCTGGCGAAACTCTTGAAAGCAGCGGATTGTGGATTTATACACAGAGGAACTCTGCTTGTGTTAAGTTGCTCGGCGATGAACTTATGCACTTCCTCTGTAAAAACAAAACGTAATTAGTTATAATGAATAGACTTATTATATTTTTCATTAAATCACAAATAATTCTTTTTTTTTCTTTTTGTTTGTCAAATCAAGTTGAAACATTTCGAGCGTTCTTATTATAAATCATAGGAAAACATGTGTCTTATTACCTCCATTCTCATTGTAAGTTTAAAATGATCCTAGAAATAATACTGTCATAAATCAATGTTATGTTTCTCCCATTTCTAGAATGAGGACGTATTTGTTTGGTGTATGTTTTGATTTCATAGTAGTTGTTTAAAAAATCACTGTAAACTGCAGTATGGAGATTCAACGCTTCGTTAAACATAGATACTTTCGAAGAATGCGGCACACATCAACTGCATTTGTGAGAGCAGCAAATGACAATATTTTGTAATGTTATTGCTATTGTATTATCGTCTGCAGCTGCTGCAAGCGCAGTTGTTGTCTGTCGGGTGCTTCGGAAGTCTAGCCTAAAACACGATAGCAACCCGCTACACTACGTTATTATTAAATTTCCACACCTTTTGTTTTGCAATTTATTTCACCTGTGACAGCTGTTGCATAACTAAAATGAATGAAGTAACGAAAAACAATTATAACTGTTGTTTTTGTTTAGAGCATGTTATAAAAAAAAAAGTTTTCTCTTCTTAAAGTGTGTCTAGTACCATGTGTTCAACTACCATCTTTAACAAATTAAATGCGAATTAAAGTTCCACAAATCTTCGATTATTTATGCAACCGAAACTACAAGTATAGCAGTATTGCAATGCGTAAATCAGAATTGTTTGCAAATTTTTAATTAATTACTATTTCAGTGTACTGTAGCTTCGATTCCATTAGTAATCGAAGATTTATAGAGCTTAGATTCGCAGTTTATTTGCTAAATTGTACACTTTATCGCTGATTTCATCGCATATAGGTACAACTTCTGTTTTACTCGCACTCAACACCTATAGTAGCAAATATTATAGATACAGGTCGACAAATCGCTCGTGACAGATGCGCAGTGGCAAAAAGGGCGGGGCTGAAGCATATATACTATAAACCGGCCATCGTGTACATGCCTCACACTCCAATGTTCGCACAATGACTCACCACCGTTACGAGATTTTTGTTAGCCTGTACTAGTATAAAATGATCAAAGAACTATTCTATTGGCGAAATATAGATGGCACCACTAGCATATTCTATTGTTGAGCATTTGTAGTGGTATAGTATATTTCATAGGAGTCTAAGAAATAGGTTTTTCATTTGCGAGCATGACAATTTCCTGTGTGGGGCGAAGCCAAACACGGGAAGTCATGCAAGCACGGGAAGAGTATTTGTGAACGTGTGATGAACGATATTTTTCATTATATTTCTATAAAAACAAAATACAAGGTAAAAAATAGAGCTACACATTTTTAGAAACTTTTAAGCCGTTGTTTAATGTTGCTAAGACAACAAATGCAACTACTATTGATAATCATAGAAAAAAAAATTATTTGACAGTTTTCGAGGTTTTTATAACCCATAAACGTACATTCCAGCGAGTAACATCTGTGGTAAAGAACGTGTCTACCTGACAGGTAACAAATTTTGAATGTGCGCGTGTCATCTTTTTGAGTTCGTTTTAGCCAAAGCTGCTGGCGCTGTTTGTCCGTTTTTGATGCGATGTTTCTTACCACTGATAACCCTTAGCCAAGAACGGACACTAAGCGTCGGCACCTTTGATCTCCCGGGGGAGAAATTCGTGACCTTCAGTCCGCCTTTACTTCTATTTGCTAAATGCTAAGAAGTACTCAAAAAAGATGGCGATTTCGTGCGCACATTCAAAATTTACTACTGTCAGGTTGACATGTTCTTCATCTGTTAATTCGCCTGTATGTAGGTGCTTTCCATTCACTCATAAAAGCAGTTCGGTAGTATTTCCGGTGTACTCTAAGTGCAATTTAAGCGTTCCTTTGCTAAGGAGCACGAATCTCCCAATGTACTCAGTGTTACCTCCCCCTTTCCCTTCATGCACTAACTTATTTGCTAGTGTTTCGTGCTCTAAATGCCATTTATGACAAGGTTTGACAGCTACATAATCGTTGTAAGATTTTTTTGACAATTTTGAAGCAAGATTTCCTTGCGGTCACGATTTGTTGTTTACATCAAAATCTAATTTCTAGGTTAGGTTACTTTCCCTTCTCTCTTTACAATTTAAAAGCACAAAAAGTGTTCCACTGGTTCTAAATAGTGTAGGTCGAGAGTAGAGTAGAGTTGGAGTAGAGTAGTAGCAGAGTAGGAGGAGTGATAGACGGTGAATGGAAAGCACCTTGTGTCTGATAACCTCACAGATAACCTTAAACAAAACCGTCAAATGACTCTTGTCAAAAACTGCTTTGACAAAAGGCGAGCTTGAGAGTTTGACTTCCTATTTGGCTAAGGAAGTACTCAAAAAAGATGGCAAAATTTGCTAGTGTCCGTTCTTGGTTACATATTCTATGACATGTTCCTTGCCTTGGCAAACAGAAACGTGGTGTATGCTAATAGTAATTGTTTGCGCATATTTTTAAGTAATAAATGGGTGAATATACGTAAATGAAAGATAATAAAATTATGCATTTCATTGTGGTTTATGTTCATTATGGGTAATATCTCTGAAAGCAGCGGCACATCTCGAATATTTGCAAGCTTTTAAAACGTCAATGTAAAAACAATAAAAAGTATTGTGAAAGTTTTAACATGAAAATAATTGTAATTATGAATAACTTGTTTTGTGTCAGAGATTGTAAGGCATAGATTTAAACATCACACTACTCCATCTACAATTTATTTCTATTGCACATCTATTGCAAAAAAGCTTTATTTTTTTCTCATTAAATGTTAGTCGTTGACATCTCTTATCCAAAAATAATGTTTCGAAAAATAAATTCACTTTTTCTACTACTACCTTTCATTGATTTCGTACATATTTAAAACATGGATTTCGCCTGTTTTTGTATCGAACCCTTAAATTATAGAAATGAAGTCGTAACTTGAACTAACTTGACAAGATTATTTTTGTAATATTTGTAGAGTTCTGTGACCATAGGCCATCCATTGCTACTTATTTCAACTTTGTAGTCACACCTGTAGTTATTTGATTCAGTTGTGTGCATAGAATATTTTACAAGAATAAATTATAAGCTAAATGTTTTATACTATGCCTAATCTATTGTGCCCTTGTTAAAAACAATAGGCACATATTGTTCAAGACTAAGCACATTTCATGACGTCACTTATCCTAATATCTAACCAAACAAACCCACATGTTCGGATTTACATTTGAATATTGACTCTAAATATCTTATCTGCAAATCCTGTAATAATGTTAATGTTATGTTATTGTTACGTGTACATGTTGATTTATTCACTCAACTATCACATGCTCCGTATCAGCGATAAAGGCTCTTATACAACTGTTGCAATACAGAATTTAAGAACTTTATGACTATGGACTAATTCTCTTTTGTTTGTTGCTGCATGTTATCAAAACTATTTTGTTAGGTTATATAAATGGGTTTGTTTAAATTTGTTAAAAGATTAGTAGAGAGTATATCGGGGTCCAAATTATAAGACCGTCTTCTTGCATGTGTGCTATATAAAACAATGTATGTTATTTGCGCATTGTAAGTAATGCGTTTGTATTTGTTCTTAGAAGAAAAAAAAAACAATTTATTATTATCTTCGTGACCTTAGATTCAATCAATCTGTATTTATTAATAAATAGGCCGAAATTGTAGCTTTATTATAAACATAGTTTGATCTGAAATGCAATTGTGTGCATTTTCTAATTATTTGAATTTACTTGTTTACTTTTACAGAAGAAAATACAATACTTTAAAATATTCCATTTTGTGTTCTTTAAAATACTAAATTTAAAATCATTGTTGAATTCCACAGTCAAGACAATGCCAGATGTATGAATGAACTCTTTTTTTTTCTTGACAGATTGGGTTCACGAGCAAACTATACAAAAAATTCTCTTTTTCGTTTTCTTTGTAGAATTTGTAAATTTTTGATAGCAAAAGTGCTTTTGGAAAAAGACCAGGCTATATTGCAACAAACCAAGTTATTATACTTATTTTTTCCTTTAAAAGCAGACGAATGTTTTTATAGGGCCTGATGCTTTTGGGAGATGAGATTTTCTGTATTATTCTTATAATAGATTTTGAGAATGACTTATTTTAAGGTTCACTTATGGATCAGCAACAATATCTGTCATTCATTATGTCGGTGTAAAACATGTATATGTATAAATCTATATAAACTTATACCTTTAACTTGCTCTATCGACGTCAATTTTCTTTCCCAACTGTCATCGAAGGGCTGTGCTGCTGTTGTCTCAAGTTCCGTCGTGTACTGGCGCATACCGCTGGCTGTCGTATAACAACATTTGCACATACATGAATGATATCTTAATCGGCCTTCGTCTAGGTAGGGATGAGCTAGGGCGTCTACTACAGATATACGTTTATCCTGTAAAAGAAAAAAAGAAAAACTATGTAATTGGCGCAATAAAAATACGCTATAACTCACTCGTCAATGAGATATTGGTCACATGCAAATAATAAACAATTGGTTATAAATTTGGACGTATATGATATCAATATGATTCTTATGTGTTGAAAAACAATACGTGATTGTTGGCTAAATATAATTTAATAAAACCGATCATTGTTAACGTTTAAGAATTCTTGTCAAAGCTTTTGTGTGAATCTGTACTAAAAATTCATGTACAATAAAATAGGTAATGTTATATTTGATTTGGCGAATTGTGTCACTGACCGAAATCCATACATCGTGTTTTGTCTCACATTTTATATATACACAATTTGTTCTTAAACATAAGATTCACGATGCCGCATTAGAACAACGATCTAAAATCTAAAATATGGGATGTATGTACTAACTAAACAGCCACAAAAGCTAATGAAAAACGGATATTTATATGTATATGTATTCATTAATATAATTATTCAAAATAATAAAAAAAAAATTAAAAATACTAGTTTAGGTAAACATTATGTAAAATCAGCAAATAAGTAAGGTTAAAGTAACAAAAAGCGACGTTTCCACTGAAGCAACATTAAGAAACTTTTTCTTTGTGTTGCTTGTTACTGAAAATGTTTCATAATGTTCCTAAACGGTTGTCATTGCTTCCGTTACAAATTCTAACTGACTCTATTTGTTGAAGTAGATGTTTCAAAGAGTTTCTTATTTATCGCACCAAAAAGTTTCTTAATATTGATTTAGTGCAAGCGTTTCTTCAGAATGGTGGCTATGAGGAAAACCAGTTCTTTCAAAACAATAGAAATCGACATGAATGACGAAATATTAGGGCTGTTCGAACATGCAGTTCGCGAACGATTCGTGATCACGTGAACCAATCAGAGAACAGATTGGAGTTCTCGCGAACTGGAATGCGTTGTCTGATTGGCTCACATGATCGTGAACCGTTCGCGAACTGCATGTTCGAACAAACCTATTGAAGGAGATAAACAATTGTTAGCCAGAATTACGATATTAAAAAAAAATCTTATTGAAGTGTACATTCACCGTAAACAGTTTCTTGATATACCGTTCATAAAGAGAAAAAGTTATGATCATTTTGCTGCTATTATTTGTTCAATCATTAGTAATGGAGCCGGTTCAAAATTCGCAGTCTAATTCACCCCATAAAAGCAATCTCTGTTTACTACAAATTTTGTAGAATAGGACTTGAATTTATTTTATTATTTTAAAATATATTAAATTATTGATAATCAACGTATATATTTTCAAAAAATAAACTTTTTCAAAAAGATTCACGGCTTTTGTCCAAACACCAAGAGTAGTAAAAAATACAAGCAAGGTTTTCTTTGATGCAGCTGTAAAAGCTATTGTATTAAGTTCGTTTTCATTATGCAATACTTTTGATATGCTTATGAATAAAAGCTTTTAGTTAAACTTAATTTTGCCTACACATTTTTTTGTTTTAAATTTTCAAGTTCTTCTTTGTGAATTACTTTTATCCAGCAAGTACGCGTTGTATCTGTACAAAATATGCGCAAAGCACGTGATAAATTGACAAAATTCACAAAGCATTCGGAGTTTAAAATTCCGGTCAACGGCCGATTTCAACAACACATATACATACATGATTTGACGTAATTTGCACATGTTCTTATTGGATTATGTTATGTTCAGGCAACCGCGACTATTTTTTACAGTTTAAGTAAAATGACTAGTTGGAAAGCATTAATGAGTGCTTCCCCCATCTGTCTATATTTATAGTAACACTTGGAATACTGCGGTCTACTTTATGCCGGCTCAACAAATTGATTGAATCAACATCAACATTAGCTTAACAAGAACTTTGCTTAAGTATAGAAACTGCTTATTGCAAATAAAGTATATATTGCTAGATTGGCCCTACAACTTTCATAATTCTGGAATGTAACAATTTATTAATTGCCTGAACAAATTTAAAAATGCAACAATTTAACAACAATATGAAGGCAAAAACACAACGAATAAAGTTTTAGTTGTTAAGGATTTCATTTACGCAGGAGCAGTCGTAGCCTCCTAAAGGGTTTCTAGACTAAAATTTCTAACATTCATTATCTGATTTGACCTTATTAATATTGTCAATAATTTTATTACCTATGTTTCTACAGTCCAATATTAAATACAACATACATTTTGGGGTATGCACATCATTGCTAATCCTTGTATCACATAACTATGGTTAAATTTATTAGGCATTTCTAGAGTAAATCTAGTAACATGTTGTTGGAATTATATTTCACCTAGTATCCAAGATTTTACTAAAAAATCAGAAGGTAGTGCAATAAAATATGAAAATTCTTTACTTTTATTATCGAGAATGTATTTAACTGGCGATATTTATTTTTTACTGATTGTATTTTGAAAATTCGCACAAAATTTAGTGTCTAACACATTTGACCAAGGCTATACCTTCTTCCATTGAATTAGTAAGAAACAAACGTGGAAAATCTTATATTTTCAGTCTGTTCTTATAGACATAACAACATTGCTGGCTAACAAAAATCTCGTGACAGTTGTAAGTCATTGTGCGCACATTGTACTGGAGTGAGGGAAGCGTTGGCCTGTTTACAGTATATGTATATGCTCCAGGCCCGCCCTTTTTGCCACTACGCAACTCTCACGAGCGATTTGTCGACCTGGATATGTGTCACTGTCATACATTCATGTCATATCCGAGCATTTTGTTTTTTAATTATTTTTCATTACAGTCTTGTTTGTTTGTGCTTACACAATAATGACAAATGCCCACGAGTTTGGCATGTCATGTTAAATTACCTTCTTTAACTATTAAATTTAATATTTTTCCATGATATTACAAAATATTATAATCTTTTCTTTTTAGAAAACGTTATAGAAAAAGGTTCTATATTTCATTTTTTTTTTATCTTTTGCAAATTTCTGCACAAGCTGTTTAAATTAAAATTTTCTTATACTCACTAACAGTAAAAAAAGTTATTCGAAAATCTGAGAACAATTTTAGATTGAAATTTCACACAATACATATATTCATCGACCTGGCTAGCTATCTTTTTTTTTCTAAACGAGATTAATACAATTTCTACAAAAATTTTACGGTTTCACTTTGAGGCAAAGTGTAGCTAATCGTGCAGCTATAAAGATTGTCTGTCGATATATTTTTGCCGTTTTTATTCTATTTAAACACCTAGTTAGTGTGTTTAGTTTTAGTTTTATAAATATTTTAATAAGGATTTTTTTTTATCTGCCGCTCAAATTTTGAAACCTTTGATCTTGTTTATGAAAAACAAAGAATGCTGTTAACTACATTCAGATTGTTTTTTTTTTATAATCGTAGTTTAATGTAAGCAACTATTAATCCTAACTTTATATAGTATTGTTTTATATCTATATAAATAAGACAAAATAATATAATAAGATATTGTAGCATAGTAGCCAAGTGCACACACAACAACGCACTATTTTTCAATTGTTCTAAGGTCAATTACTATTTTTTTTTTCAGTCAACTTAGACAAATAGCACATACTCTTCATACAAGTAAAAATTAGTAACCAAGAGTGAAAAATAATTATAGTAAGAAGTAACCATAAATGATAAAATTAACGATATCACTATCATATAGTGGTCTTTTATCTCTTGCACGCTAGTGCGTGTAAGCACTTTTGGTAGTAATTTTAGCAGTTGAAATTGCTCAACAATTATTTTTATTAAGAATAACAAAATATAACTAAAATTCGGTTTATTGGACAATTGTTTATTCCTAATTAGTAGATTACTCTTTCCAACGACGTTTCAATCTTTTCCAAGCTATGATATATGTATAGAACCACGTTAATTGTAATTATCTTTGAAGTTGTTATTAATTTCATAAAAAGTACCACATAGTTTGGTATATGCTTTTGATTCTGTTAATGCAAAATTTTAGACTACAAAGATATTTAAAAAAAAAATTGATACATGCGAACTACTGATAATTTCATCTTTAAAGTTCAAACGATTAATACATTTTGGAGTACGCGATTAATAATTTTAGTAATTGTTGTTGTTCATTATCGTTTCTTATCAATAATCTTAATTTTTTGTTTTCGTTGTTTTCGTATCCTTCTTTAGTTGAACTTCTGGATTAAATTAATTGAGGTTAAGTGTTGAATTTCAACATGTTAAGCAACATTTTGTGATTATGTTTTACACTAATGTGTTTTTTTTTTTGTTTAGTATGTAACTAGTTTGTTTTAACACGTATAATTGCTGTTCCGTATTTTGCTTTTACTGATATCGCTCTTGTGATTAGGATGTTACCGTTTTATGTATCTTACTACTTCACACCGATTAAGACAATTTGTGATCTTATATGTTAAAATTTGGCAGGTTAAATGAATTAATAGGTTTGGTGTAGATATCTGTTATTATTCTAATACGATTATCCATAACCAAGACATCAAGGAAGATTGTATGTTATCAGAACGTAAAATTAATTAATTGACAATAATGATCTGTTTCTTACAACCGTGTTAAAAACTTATTCATTCAGTTAATATAGGAAATTAGTCACCAGCAGCATACAGTACATTACAGTATCTGAAATACATTGAAATAAATATCATTTCTGTACCCTTCAATAATATATCTATTAAGCTGTATGTCAGTATATGAACTAATTATCTCCCAACTTTTTTTGTCTGTTTTGTAGTACAAATCTTTAGGAAGTACGTTTATATATTGACAAAGTCAAAAAATTTTGAACAATGTAAGTTAATGTTAAGTTACAATTATTAGTTAAATTATAATTTAAAATTTACGCATAATATTTTGACAAAAGAGAAGTAAATAGGTGAATTAATAAAACCGACTATGGACCCTACGGATCTATTTTGTTTCGAATTTTTGGTAAGCCGTATATTCTTGGAGACTAAAAATACAATTTTTTTTTCAAAGAGTTTGGACAGATCTTTGCCTATAGAATCTAACGAATGCAATTATTAATATTCTTTTGAATTAAAGCGTTAGCATTTTTATTGAAGTATTGGAGTTCGATAAAAGATGTGTCAATTTTGAATTGTGTTTTGTTTTCTAAATATAATAACCTTTCATTTCAAAAACTGTGTATATCGTCCAATGGCTTGGATGTGATAATATGAAAAATAGAATAAATTTCTATCCTGCCCAATCTGTATAATGTTTATTTAAAGGATCTTTCTGCTAGGTGTTTCGCTCAGTTAATGAGCATCTTCAGGTAAAAAATGTCAATCTCACTGTAAGTTATGAAGATTGGCATTTTTCTGCCTGAAGATGCTCGTTAAATAAGCGAAACATGCAGCGGAGAGATCCTTTAAATAAATATAATACAGAATGGACAGAATAGATTTTTTTTTGTTCTATTTTTCATAATTAATTAACTTCACCATGTTTTTATATTTATACGTATTGCTGTGGCAACCCACATTACTGCTGAGTGTATTTGGAGTTGCATATTTGATTTGCTTAAAACTGCTGAATCATTGTACCGAGAATTTTTACAATTTTATTTTGTTTAGATTAAGTTAAACAGTTAATTGTATAGTTTATTTAATTAAGTGTTTAGTTTTTTTTTTTAAAATTAATTCCTTTCTTTAAGATGTTCTAGCGTTTGCTAATTCTATTTAATGTTTATTCTATTTGATTTAATATGTAAGAAATACGATTGTAAGTTTGTCAGGCAGTTCCTTGGTTGACTTTAACGTGAGTACATGTATATTTAAATATTTGCTGCCATTTTGTAATTCTTGAGATTTTGAGATTTGAATTCGCATAAATTGTCTTTTATTTCGTCCATCAAGGAATTCGCTTTATAATAATTGTTATTATATTGATGTGTGCACATTATAGATATAAGATCATTTATTATTTCTGTGCAGAAAGATATATTTTAGTTGTAATTTTCTCATTTTAGTTTAAAGTGTTAATTTTCCGTTTTTCTATTTTGCTGATTCATTTTTATTTATCAATCACCTCGGTTGGGTGAATAGAAGCTTTGTGCTTGCATTTAAATTTCTCTTTTGTTATTTACTAGAATTTGTCACGAATTTATTTTATTTTACTGAAACCACGTGGTTTGAAATTGTAAGATATAGGATTATCTTCCTGAACAACCAAATCTTTTGCTTTGTATAGGAAATAGCATTGTCCTATTGTAATTTAGAATCAAGTGCAGTATTTTTATTTTTGGCCAGAACCTTCAGTTCACGGTTTTCTTTTCTACCATTTTGTAATTTTACCCATTTTAAATAAATTTGAAGCATCTTTGGGTTGAAAATTCTGGTTATTTTATTTTAAATAAAACCTTCTCAATTTTTGGGGTTTTTAAGAAAGTCAGATTTCATTCACTCACATTTTACTTTTCGTGGTTAGATTCAAGTTTTAATTCGCGAGGGTAACTCTGAGATTAATAGTTCTTGTGCGCCCTTCAAAATTTTATCCGTTGAGGATAAAGGAATTTAATTTTCTTTTTCCTTGTTTACTTCATTTCGAAAATTCATTTAATTCAGTCAGTACCCAGCAGTATATTGGATAATTTCATATTTCAAATTCAACAGGTAAATTTTGATTTTTTAAAAGACGTTTTCACCTAAACTATCTTAATTACTGCCATTACCTAGTCCGGGGTAAAAAATAATGTTCTATTTAGTATTTTTAATATAATACTGAGAAGAAAAAACGAGTTTTACGTCATTTCTAACTATAAATCATAAATGAATTTATATGTTGTGTGTGTATTATGGAACACGACGTTGCTTTTAAACTTACTGGGTCGAAAACGAGCATTTGACATAATAGGTGAACGACTTCGTGCGTTGCCTGCGACGATAGCGTATATAAGGCCCTGAGCGAGGGTGGTTTCGGCGGCCTCCGCAGAATGTGGCTCTTCGCCCCTTCGCACGCGTATCTCATATCCTCCAATGAGGGCGTTCCCAGCAGTTCGGTGATCAGTTCGAGTTGTTGGACCGGGTTCTGCGCCTGAAACAGAATCCTACGACCGAGCAGTTCCCCGAAGATGCAGCCTACTGCCCATACGTCGACAGCTGCCGTGTAATGCCTGGCGCCCATGAGTATTTCCGGTGCTCGGTAATACTGCGTCACTACTTCTTGTGTCATGAGCTTACTCGAGTCGGGTTCCTCTACACGGGCTAAACCAAAATCACAGATCTGCAAAGTGCAAAACACATATTTATACTCGAAATATTAAATTAATTTAACTATGTAAGTGTGGGACAAGTAAGGAAAAAATATTATCAACTTGCAGTAAAAAAAAAATACAAAAAGTTGATGCTTATTTAGAAGTATTATTTTATGCTCAAAATTACTTCAAAATGTTTAATTTAGTCAGAAATTGAGATAAAAAGAAATGTTAAGACTAAACTCTCCCAAATTAAAAAAAACATTAAAGTTTTTTTCATTAGTGTCATTTATTAAGGACACTTATACATATTCACTTCCTATTATATTGTTTTTACACGTAAAAATTGACAAGGATATCTAGTGTTTCTGGATTTATGATACTATTCCACACTTTTGGCACGAGGTAGAGAATTATGTTATTAGAAGCCTTCAGATTGTATTCAAATATCATGTGATCAATGTTGATAGACAAAAGTAAGTGTTACAAATAATATATTGTAGTAAAGTTACTGTACTGTAATGAAAAATAAATTATTTTTAAATGTTTGACTTAACAACAACTTTTTAAATTTTTGTCGACTCTAACGTAAGTATTTTAGTAATCTAATAGTTTTCTTGCATCTGTTTAATTGTTATGTTTTTAATAATGGAAAGCTCTGAAGATGGCTATTCGGTCGAAACATGTTAGCCAGTAATTGCACTTAACCGTTTTGGTTGAGTTTTGTACCCTTTGGTTTTAAAATCACTAAAAATTAACATGATGTGTATAAAGTCCTTTGTGGGGAATGTAAAGGAGTATACATTGAATAAACAAAACAATACTTTCAAAATCGTATTCTAAACTCTACAAACTTAACAGCAAAAAAAAAGAAACATCAAAATAGTTGCCAACGTAAATCCAAATAACAAAAAAAAAAGTTTTTAAAAAGTTTAATTGAAAAAGAGTTGCAATAAAGTCGAAACGGCTTACAGAAAGTTAAGCTTTATTATAAGCCAAAAATCTAATAAAACAAAAGGAAAATGATTAAAAGAATGGCTACAAGAAAAATAAATCAAGAATTAATCTATGGCTAATATGTTTTTATTTATTTTACACTAAATAAATGGAATCTGTTACGACAAAATATTAAAGTAGCTAAAATAATTTGTAGTAGTGTTTGCACGGTAATGGAAGTGATTCATCATAAATATGCATCGAATAAATGGAGATTATTTATGAACTTTTGCAAATCGACCTTAAAAGCAGTACCTTTGCACGACAAAATTAAATTTACTTGTGTATTAGTAGCTTATTTAAACAGCACGAAAGAGATCGTTTAAAATCTTAAAAAAATCAAAATGATAAGCACAGGTGGAAAATATGCTGCGCTACAACTTGGTCAGATAAAATTTTAAGCTTTTTTCTGTGCGAATGAGACGGTAAAAAACGAGATACACAAGGACTGGGCGCAAAGCCATATTTTTTACTTTCTGACTGTAAATATTCAGAATTTCCAATTATTGAATTTCAATATACTTTTAATTTCACTGATTAATAAAAAACAACTTTGTTAAAGCTTTGAAGAAGAGTGGCAGAGGTTTTGTTATGCGGAAATTTCCTCAAATAGTTGGAAATTTTTGGATTATCATTTCCATGAAGATGATGGTGAATTTACTTGATTGATCTTGGTAATGTTTAATTAATTTATTTTTAAAATTTATTGGGTTTTTAGGTTCTATGAAAACAAATGCCTTCCTTTTAATTACATTTATTGCCTAGCCTTGTTTTGTTGTTTTTCCTTTGGCAACTTTTTCAAGGCAATACTAAAATAAAAATAATAAACTTTCTACGTTTCAAATATTGTTAATACAATTGCGTAATTTTTTCTTCATGATACTGTTTTAGCACCTTTTGTAAGGCCTCAGAGAATTTATGTTGGTAATTAATAGTGATGGCCTCATTTGATGCTTTTTGATTTTAGCTTTTTTTTTTGATGTTAAGTGTAATCAAAACCTTAGTAGAGAAATGCCATTGTTTTTTCGAAAAAGGAAATTTACACCAAAATACAAACAAGACGAAAGAAATATGAACTGTGGCAATAAACACTTCCTAATTGGTTCAATTTAAATTTTAATTTTTTTTTTTTTTTAAAGGGGTGGTAACGCCTAAGCTGTATGATTAGCTTATCGGGCCCCCTCAGAGCCAAATTTCCCTCCTAATCAACATTACGACCCCGGAAAAAAACCGATTATAGTAATTGACCAGAGCGAGATTTGAACCCCGGACTCCGCACTGATAGCCAAGCGTGCAAGCCACTCGACTACCAGCACTTTACTGACTATATTGAAATTATTTCTTCACTACCGGCCTTCTTCAGCTGAAAATTGAAAAAGTGTAATTCTGTCCATCTAGGTCTAATAGTTCGTAAGGTTGTCCGGAGAAGGTTCGCCTGCGGCACCGTACGGAAATATTTTCGCTTTTTTGTCTTGAAATTTATCATTTTTCTAGTTTTTTAACTGACTATTACATTAAATTACCGGCAGTATGGCTGAGAAGGCAGTGTGCATCATTGCCAATCTTGTCAGTCAAGCAGTAATATGCGGTACCGCTTGTTGGATGGGTGACCATTCGAGCAACACTTAGCGGGTCGGTGTATTTTGGCACTTTAAGCCAAGGCCTTTCACGGCCTGTAATGCTGAATAATAAATATTACATTAAATTTCAATTTTCACCTGAAGAAGACCCAACATAATTTAGCCGAAACGGCAGTGAAGAGATAATTTCAATGTAGTAAATAAATTACAATTTAAATTAAACCAACTAGGAAATACATAGTTACTACCACACTTCTCTTATTACTAATCTTAACCTAATTATCAATGAGACATCAGCATATATTAAAGAAATGTTCATTAAAAATAATTATCTAAAACCATTCCTTGAAACACCAAAGAAAGGCTATATAAAAATATATACATATAATATTATTTCCGTACTCCAGAAGATTATTTAGTTTTATTTTGCAAAACCTCTTTTGATACGTACCTTAAGAGCACAATTACAATTTACGAGAAGGTTTCCAGGTTTAATATCACGATGAAGTATCCTAGCTGAGTGTAAATATTTCAGTCCTGAAACACAAAAACAGAAGGTATGAGTGTAGTAAGGTATTCCAGAGATTCATTTTGTTTTAAAATTGGAAGTGAATTGCGATAAAATTTGCTGGAAAATTTAATAGCAAAAATATTTATCATTTATTCTATAGGCTTTCTATTTAATTTCTCATTTAAATTTCTAAAAAGGACATTCTGATTACTAAAGTTTTAGTGTTAGTGTTCAATAAATATGTACGAGGGGTGAATAAATATAAAGACTAAATGTATGAATTTCAACGGTTGAATGCAGTATTATATCTTCTATTGAAACTGTATTTTCTAAACTAATTGCAACTGTAATGTATATTGAAATGTATTCCATATTTCACAACGCTCCAAAATGAGTTAGCGAGCGGATTGATATCAAGTGTCCTCGATTCTACACTATTTTTGGAGCGAATAATGATTACTTAAAAATTATTGGAGAAACATCACTCGTCGTCAATTAATGAAAATGTTTTGTTGTACAAGATACTTTTGACGTCATTTTTTATTTCTTAATAGGTAATTTGAAAACAATAATTTTAATGGACATACTTATATTGATACAGAACATCATTAGACACTAAAACCATTATTACCTATACATATAGTTGAGATTCATTTAAAGTGATGTACCTACTTGAAATAACTTACCTCTAAGTATTTGATATATGAAAACTTTTATGTGGTCCGATGATAGTGGTTGATGAGACACAATTATTTTGTGTAAGTCGCTCTGAAGTAATTCCGTGATAACGTATCTAAATAAGCATTAAGGAAAATCGATGTGCACATGTTTTGCATCAAGATTAAATAAGGAGGGAGATCAATTTAGGTAACTACAGCTATCTATTTTACTTTTCACATACGCGTTGATATGCACATAGATATGCAGTAATAATGCATTTATAAACTTTATCAAAGGTTTGTAGGTGCATTACATATAACCGTTTATGTTTGAAAGTACATTTAGCAATGTTATACCTGTTTGAAATAAATCGGGAACTTCTACGTTTACTCAAGCTGCCAGGTAAAAGAAAAAAGCTGTTGAAGGAGAGCAATAATCAGAAACCCAGCCATAGATTTTTCAAGGTTATGGGGCTTTTGTACTCAGGTAATATTTTTAGGTACACAAACCCTTAATAAAAATCTGCACCGCATATTTTTCTTGTGTATCATTTGTCGTGTACGAGTAATTTTTGAAATGCATTTATTAGTTTAATAGTAGCCCTATATTGACAAAAAAGTAATGCTTGACACTTTTGCAATAGTGCTACATAATAACAATAAACGCGTTTCTACCCAGCCTTAGCAATGAAGAGTTATCACTGATAAAAATTTACCCAAAAATTAATTTCTGTTTGCTGTTTTGTAATAGTAATGCAAATTCTATTCTACAATCAAATTCCTAAAAACGAACAGTTCCAAATAAGTACAAAACATGACTCGATAACGTTTATAAGGTAGGACATTTACAGTACACCAACCGTTCTGCAGTGACGTCGCTTACAGAGCAGTTCATATACAACGGCAGCAAATTCTGAAATAATTACAACTAAACTGAAAATAAATTTTTGCCAAAGAAACAATGAAAATACTTTTAATACATTGAATATTAGTTTAACGTAGGCATTAACTTGATTTTATAGAAGTATTTCCTACTGCGCCAGCAGATAGCGCCACCTCTTTGGAGGAGAGATCATGTATCTAATGAAACTGCTTTGTTAGCTAAAAAAAATCTAGATTATTCCAGAACCAAATGCGCCAAATATAAATACGCGAGCAAACAAAGGCAGTTGTATTTTTATTTTATTTTATTTATTCTAATGGAGAGTGCTATTGAAAAAAGTCGAAGCGAGAATTAGGGGCGAAATAAACGAACGGTGAAAATAAATTAATGAAAATAAATAGTGATATAATAACTATTAACTAGTATATAATGCCAAAATGGATTTCCTTTAGATGATTCGCCAAGAAGTATTAAAATTATTATTCTTTATTCGTTGATCGTATATAAGTGACAAATCCGTCTTAACAGGTAAATTTGCAGTTTGAAGTGAATTTCATACTAAACGTTTGTTAATATTGCATGCATTCCTGGATAAAGAAGAACAACGAAAACATGCATTAAATTCTGGAGATTACAGTCCCAGAGTTTTGGCCTTGCTACTCTTTCAGCTATATTTGCAATATTTCTTACTGCTTTACAGGAAAGCCGTATCTGCAATAGCACTTACATACTTTGTGATATATATTTGTTATATCCGCGAGAAAAGATACCAATGGACAGCACGGTATATACATTCGCCCTTGCAAGATAAATGCTGATGCTAACGATGGTGACAGTTTCTTCAGATTTCCGAAAGAATCTATTTTCGTGATCAATTCCCAGAATTAGCGTTTTGTTATTAGCGTAAAATAAAATAGTTTACACTTGTCAAATAGATTAAAACAACGTGAATAAATAAACAAACAGATAATATAACACATTATCAACAAACAAGGCAAAACACACACAAACCGATATAATGAATAATAAAATTGATATATCAGACAGAACTACCCAAGCAACTCCTCCACGGTGTAGCACTTTTCCACCAGTAAGAGTAGTTTTTTACCAGCTGCTTAAACTGGATAGCAGATTCTTTATGTTCCTTATGTCCATGGGGAGTTGGTTGTATATCTAACTTTGAACCTCAGTAACCAAAAGATTTCTGGACAGGTTAGTCAATGCTGCGGCACCCTAACGTCATCCCTACCACGTGTAAGATATCCGTTTAAACCAAAAGATGATTTGTTCCTGTGTACGTATAAGTTTTGTTCCTTAAAACGAGTTCTGCAATTTTGGTTGTGTTCTAAATTACACAGAATCCTAATAGCCTTCTTCTGCAGCACGAATATCCTACATGCAGCTGTCGCCACTCCCCAAAATATGTCAGCAAGGAATGGAAGTGTGATAAATATGCCGCCTTGGCATCCTCACGAGTAGCAACATGCTTAATTTGCCCGATGGCATACACAGCTCCAACAAACCTACCAGACAATTGATCGATATGACGACTCCACCTAATACTGGCGTACAAAATAATGCCCAGAAATTTGAGTTCCGAATCTGCACTATCTAACGTATTGAAACTCAAAATCTGAGTTTTAGTTTATTTTTTTATTTACACCCGACACCTGAACAGGTACTTGGAACTGGAGAAGAAGAAGTTTATTTTTAATTTATTTGCAGAGAACCAGTTTTTGCGCTGGTAGCAGCTTTTTCTGAACTCTTGTGTAGCTCTTTTGTGTCGGCTGTCCGTACTAAGAGCGAGGTGCATGCGGACATACTTCTGCTTCGCTTATGTTTATCGGAAGATCGTTGACATATATTAAAAACAGTAGCGGTCCGAGAACGGATCCTTGTGGAACATCATAGTCAATATATTCTGCCTGGGATCGCACTTTTCTCTAGTTCGTAAATTGTACTCTATTGCTAAGATAGGATTTTAGTAAATTGTATAGTTCTCCTCTTATACCATAGTAGTTCAGTTTATCCAGCAAGATGTTGTGACATGCTGAATCAAAGGCTTTACGCAAATCCAATATAGACATTTCAGTCTGCATACCATTGTCAAAAGTTTCGTAAATGCATCCTACCGTTTGTGATATTCCGCATATGAGGAACTCCAACACTATAAGAATTAAGAAAGTACATGTTGTCGTTGTGCAGAGTTTCCTAGATCATATTTAACCAATTTATTTGTTAGATACCCATTGTTAAATCCTATTTCTCACATTTCAAACATTAGGCAACTCGATATTGTTTAAGTTTAAAACCTCTATCCACTTATGCACTGCCCAAGGTCGTATGTTAGAAATGAATTAGTCGAATGAAAAGGAACAGCCTTTGTATTACCATAGAATCATATCTAACTCTTTAACCTTAATTATAAGTTGAAGTGTCAAAAATCTGAAAGTCTACAATCAAACCTTTCAATGGAAACGGCAGTTTATTAAGTATGTGAAAAAACCGAATATTTATTCCCTGGAGAATAATTTATACTATAAATAATAAAGATTAGCGTCACAAAACGAAAGAACTAACTCAATTATTTAAAACCTGCAAAATATATATATCCTTAATCAAACGTTCTTTTACTAGAATTGTGTTTATTTTTTATAATTTTATATTATATAGTTAATATAAGCTTCCCAGAAATATTTTAAATAATGAAAGAAAGAAAAACGCATAAATTTGCAGATATTTCTAATATTTTCTTACCTTCTTTAAAATATAACTTACTCTACACCTTTGAAAATTCCCATCAACAGCTCTAGAGCAGATGGCAGCTAGGCTTCAAGGTCGTTGAAAACGAATCACAAAATAAAAACGGGTTTAATGAGAGAATAGTGTCATCCGCGGAAGAGGCCGAAGACGATGACCCTCGCGAGGAGGTTTTGACATTATTCATCAAGAGATATCCGAGTCCAAAATTGTACAAATCCGAAGAGCCCCACCAACCCCTCCCAAGTCCACTGAAATCCAAGTCGGCCGAAGAAGATAGGATGACAGAAATTTTCACCCGTCAGAGTATTGGGATCAAGGTCCCTGAGGAAGGGGATAGCCAATCTCCCTAACCTCTCCTAAATGATATAAGGCTAAGCGATCGACACACGTACAAGGACCAAAGGTTCACAGCCCACATGGACTAACCCCAGAAAATCAGTGATCACCATAGTAGTAATAGTGTCATCATGGGAGGGGTATAATTACGCAAAAAAGGAAAAAAGAATGTTTGTCTTTAAATGTAAGTTTTTGATTTACAAGTAGGTTTCGCTGGCTCATGGAGGGGGAAAGGAGAGGGGGGATACCTCCATTACGTCCCCCCTGTATACGCGCGTGGGTTTACACTGTAGTTCTGCGTTTGGCTCAACACAACATCATTTATTAAACTACCATTGCAGTTTGAGCTTATTTAAATACAAAAATTTGCAGAGTGACCCTCTTATAGGATAAATTAGCAAATATTTTATCTCTGTGCAAGATATCGCACTCTCCATTTCTCGCTGAACACGGCGTATTCTATATTTGCAGCATGAGCCCGTCCATATGTTAAAAGGTACTTCGCAGAATATGGCCGAAGCCCGTTTAAAACCAACCCTGTATCGAGCCGAGTCCTAAAAAGGATTCACTGCTGTAGCAACCAACACAGCGGGCGAACGTCTTTGTTGCTTCCGTCAGCGTCGCGTCGGTCGAGGGTGGACCGGCACCGACAGCATCACCCAGGGCACTCGGTTGCAGAGTGCGAGCAAGATCGAAGTACGTATTCCGGTCGGCCCTCGCTCACTAGCTCGCAGCATCCTCTTTATTGCGTTAGACGCTGGAGACGCGGCGCCGTTACGTCACTAGGATGAGAGTTGAATTTTTTACAGCCGCTAAATAAATTAATTGCGAGATGGAGGCTGATGGAAACGTGGAAAATATGAGCGCGTTAATATTAAATCACCGAATAGATTTGCGTCAACGGAAAATTAACTAGAATTGGGGCGTGGAAATCCATGAGCGACTGAGAAAATGGAAAGTTCCTTTTTCACATAGAAATATGGGGTGTGTCGTTGACAAATGCTTGCGATGTAGAGGCTTAAAGTCAGAATGTTTTGTATCGCATCATTTGGACATAATCTACATTTCAATTATTTTTAATGAGATATATATATATAAGGTGAAAAAATAAGGTGATTTGATTTTGATTGAAATAAAAATTTGCCGCTTTCCTGTTGAGATACGTCCCCTTAAAAGAGATCCAAAAAAAATTTTACTTTGCTCTCAAATACGAAATAAGTGATAGAAATGGCATCAATCGATCTAACAGATATTTAGTGATCTACTAGTGAAATTACAGTTTGATACCCGGTAACATAAACAATAGTTACCAATTTGTCAAAGTTAATCAACGGATAACAGCAAAAATCAGTAACATAAAGTCTGTTAGGAGATAAACATTTGTTAAATCAGTTGTAACTAAACCACCGCTATTCCGGAGATACACATTTGTTAAGAATTTACCAAAGCACGAAATGCGCCGAATATCCAACGAAAGTTGCCGTGCATGATCGCATCAATAGATGGCGGAACATGTGATGCCTAAGCGGGAAATCTATTTGACATTTTGACAGAATTTCCATTTTTAATTCAATTTGATCACTGTTCAATTAATTTGGATAAGATAGCAGCAGTAAGTTTAAAATATTACGTTTAGTAATTATTACATTACATTTTTATAATTATGGAGGCTAGTAGGTGTAATTTCAACATTTGATTCTGAAATATTATCACTAAATTGAGACAATGCATCGTAGAGAGTAGAAAATCAGGATACCGTGAGAAGAGCCTGAAATTTTACTGTACAAGAGAAAAACACATTGTTAGCGATCATTGAAAATTATAAAGGAGTAGTTGAAAATAAGAAAGCGGTGGAGTATCTATATATTAAACAAAAAAACGAAGTATGGGCAAAAATTACATCTGAAATTAATTGTCATAGTACTACTGGGTTAAGGATAAAAAAGCAGTTATTTACAAAAAAGAACAACCAACACGACCAAATAATTGTTTTATTTGCCTTTTTTCTTAATTACACGATTCTTCTCTAACAGCGTGTCTATGTCGTTTAGCATATATGTTGTCTAGTATATTTCTTCAGTGGAGGACGATAATTCATCATTCCATTTATCCGTTTTGGTTATAATCGTATAAAAAACTTGACATAAGTCAGAAGCAAAACCTCAATTGCTGAATTTTTAGGAAAAACGTCAAAGTTTCAAGTTGGCTTTCTATCGGAACCAAAATGAACTATCAATTTTAGTAAACTTATAGTTAACTAGTTTACAACAGCTATTAGTCAGTTCCAACTAATTACTCGACATTTAACAAATGGATAAGTTTATTGTTACTCGACTTTTATTTAACAATTTGTTAGTGCTAACAAATGATAAATAATCACTTGGTTACACAAGCTTTATGTTACCGGGCATTAATCTGTCAAAGTGACAGGAACGTGCATCTGTAGTTTTACATTTCGTGGTTTTGCAAAAGTAGAATGGAATTATAATCTCAAAGTAAACCTCAAGTTGTATGGTGTTAACATCGACGAAGAGGACTTGAGTGACAGAAACGGAAAGATAAATTTGATGTGTATCAATTCATGTGTTATACTTCTGCCCAAAACCATAAAAATTGGAATTGATGCTAAAGGAAGAGTACCTATACGGTGATTTAGTCTTTTTGGCATATATGTACACAATATGAATGTACTGAAGTGATGCCAATAAATTGATACGATTACGATTAAATTTCTACACTATGCAAGTCATGCTATCATGTGTACTACATGACTTTTTATGCGCCTCTTGTAACTCCTTTTTCCTTTCTTGTTTGATCTTTTTTCCTTTACTTTGTTCAGTTTTTTTAAGTTTTACTTTTTTCTTTCTTGAAATGTCGGCTAGGTAGAGAAAATAAGTTTTTTTTTTAGGAAAGCAGTTCAATTATTCTTAATACGTTTCGTTGCTTAATAATAATGTAAAGCTAGACATTTATACTTAAAATTTATTTGATAGTTTTAAATTCGTAGTAAAAAAAGTGATAATAAGCAACAGTCAAAAAAAAAATTAAACAATCACCTAACACACACTAACGTTACAGTTTCTAAACAGAAATATGTAAGAGGAAGTGCCATATTAATGTTCTTAAAGATAATTGTGAGCATTTGTGGAAAGTTAGGATTAGCAAATATAAAACCTTTGTCTTGGCGAGGTTGCAAGATTTTCATTATTGTGTATAGTCATTTGCAATAACATCATATCTTGTCAATGTATTCTTAAATTTAAAAATGCAGTTTTTGTTTTTCTCTGAAATAATTGTAGTTTATTAAAGCCGGTATTATGATCTAACAGTGTTTTGAAACAGCTATGGTTAGCACTGTGATACGGCAATCTCCATTTTACGATCGGGAAAGGATTCGATTTTATGACGGGGAGTTGGGAGCGCAAATTTAATACGACATTCAACGGCAATAAAATGTTTAAAATACCTCATTTTCGGGGTATCGGATCTCTTGAAAATAGATGCCCGCTTAGTTGGCAACTATACTTACTGCCGAAAATGAATAGTGAGCCCATTGTTGCTCCGAGATGTAAAACTATATTGGGCTTTAAAAAATTAACGTTTGGTTATCTACGGCTGATATTTTATTACAACAGTACTTCAAGGGTTCCCACTAACAACTGATAAAACCGGGACCAAATCTCAGCTTAATATTTGACGGGCTCTCGTATTATCTAACTATTATAGTGCAATATCCTGTGTTGGTTTGTGTTATTGGCTTGTATCTCGCACGCCACTGTCGTAAAATAATAAATTGCCATTTAAACTTAATTTACATCAGCTTAATCAAAACAAGAAGTAGTACGATAGACATTGAATATTTTTTAATTCTTTCAGAAATTGTAAAGTTCAATAATATATCTATCCAACGGTAGACCTAAGTTTTCATCTATAGAGAGGTCCACTGTGTCTATTTAATGTTTTAACCAACGTCACTGATGTATCGTACGAGTAAAGACAATCTATTGATTTGACTATTTTTCTCAAGCATTGCTATTGAAAAAAGATGTAAATCATTTTAATTCTTTCTTGTAATGTTATACCCTCCATTACTGTTCAAATATTCAACACTAACTAATTCGTATTGGATTAATAATTAATAATCTAAAATGGGACGACAATGTGTAAGATTCACAGCTTGTCCAGTACTGAATAAAGTACGGTTTTGTATCGTTGAATAGCATTCCAATTGTGAATAAATAAATGTATCGAAGTGAAGGGGCACAGTTTCGAACAGATGTCTTTTTGGAATGTTAGTTCATGTTAAATTAAAAAACACAAAATCATGTTTTTTGCGATTACAGCGCAATCTGTTACGAATCGAAAAAAAAGTTTCAAACAAAAACTACATACTTGATGGCATAGAATCTGAATCTGCAATACAAAATGGGAGTTCCCATTTAAGATTTTCAAGATGTCCCCCCTCCCACTACGGGGAAGGGGAGAGGGGGGGATCGAGTTCAGCACCATTCAGTGAGCTCCCTACATTATAACAAATCTTATTAAGATCTTTTTTTGATTTGATGCAGTGTTTTAGAGATATTCCGTTGTCTCAAGATAAAAAACTCACCCTGTATACACTTAGGTATTGTATATATTTTCGTGACTAATAATGATCTACTGATATAAATAAATGATAGTTTCTTCAACGGAAAACTATAAATTGGCATTTTCTATCAATTATAAAACCGTGATTGTAACAAGCAACAATAATAACTAGTAATAAGTTCTGAGGGGTTACATTTCATATTATAGTGATCGCGTTTTTATAATGATATGTATTATGTGATTTTGCATAGGTATTCTTAACCAAAATCGATATAAAAACTAGGAAACCTAATTAGCGATACCTATGTTGTACATTGTGTGGGGTTGTTACACAAAATAACTATTATTACTTGGAATAAAATTGTCTCCACCTGGGCTGAGACAAAAACAATATTTCTATGTATTAGTTGTTAGAAAATTCTGTTTATTTTTTATTCTCTTATTTACTTAAGCGAATGCGGTGTTCGTATATTCGTTATTTCTAGAAGTTTTTTTTTACCGCATACGCGTCATTTATTTAACACACCACTAAAGTATAAGTATTTATAGAAATATATTCTTTAATATGTTTGTTAGTTCATTTTTACTTTCTTTTACGGTAAAAACATCTATAATACATAGATAGTGCCACAAAATAAACATGAACTCTTTCTTACAATAAAATGTTTTCTGAATTTATAATATCAAATAAATATAGCCTTTATGTATTTATCTTTGTTCCTTGTACTATTATCACTGCCCAAATTCATATAAATAACAACACCATACATAAATTATTGTTATTAGTCTTTCAGTTACAAGTTACCGCTAAAGTTTACTACAAAAATAAAATACAACCAACATATACTTGCAATAGTTAGTCCAATTATTTAATAATATCAATTGGGATTTAATAAAGAGACGCTATTCAAATCTATTTGACAAAAACTTACTAAATTCTTCAATTTAATAATTACATGAAAATAATGTTTTTTATTACATAAGCACTGAAGTTACAACTAAAGTAAAGTCAGGTAAGTGCGCAGTAAAAATTGCATAGTGTGAAAAAAATGTAACACTGTTCACATAATAAGACATTTTGATAAATTTTACACATAGAAGTGCGTAATATATGCCCAGTTAGATAGAGTTAATAGAAACGCCTTTTATAATTATCAACGGTTTACTAGAAAAAAAAAAAAATTTTAAACCCTGTCAATACTAAGTGTGTAACCGTTCCGCATTTTATATATTAATAGCATTATTCTTTAGTTCGGCCAAGAGTGTAATACTATATACTGATGTCTTTTTAATAAAATATGATAAATTTACAAGATATTACACGTTAGATGTGAATTTTTATTTGTAAAACTAGTATGAAGTTTAGCACATTAGTAATACAACAAAGGACATCCGTATTTTAATTTTAAAAATAAATGTAGCCAAACTACACACTTACCTGACTTTACCTTACAGAATGCAATAAATTAATAAATTATCAAAAAAATCATTTATTTCTGTTACTTCCATTCCTCACTGGTGTTGTAAAAAAATAATTAATTTAATCATAGAAAAAAAAATAATCCCTTCGGTGCCACGCGCCTCCCAAAGTCATCAAGACGATCTAAATACCCCTATGCGACAACATTTGTACGCTCGATTCAAACCCACCCACAATACTCCCCTTACACAACATATTTAGAAATATTTACAAAAGCAGGTTGTAGCTGCTAACGTAAAGAAGCAGTTTTTTACAACACTACATTTTATGCACTGTTTTTTCTGCTATATACAGTGCTACGAATAAACATGTATGTTTCACAACATTTGCATTTGTCTGCTATATTAGGAAACTGCCACAAAAAATAGCAGCTTTCTTTTGACATTGAGTAGCTGCTACAAAATAGTAGTTTGCTTCGTAGCAACTCATCACTACTAGATTATACAAAAATGTATCAGTTCCTAGCTAGGTGCCACAATTATTAGAATATCTCCATGAAGTATATAATAGCACAAAATTATCTGAAAACGATTTTGATTAAAATTTAATGCAAGCCATTCGTTTTACATATAACTTTTGTTGAATGCAATTTCAATTCTTGCAATTTCTTTGAGTAACATGCATGTAAATAACAGAAAATTTTAGAACAAAATTTGATAGATAGTTGCAGAAGTTACACATCCTTTGTGTTTATAAATTTAAAACTAAATGTCACAACACAGACATCCATCCCTTTGTTTCGCGACAAAAGCATTTAGTTTTACAAAGAACGTGTCGCACAAAGCCTCAGGGACGCGATGCGAAATACAACGTAGAAAAGTGAGAACGACTCCGTTTACCAAATACAGATTTTTCGGACGACTTCGTGATTTATTTGTCCGTTTCTATTTTGGAAGCTAAAAATTCCTTTATGCGTCTCATTCAAACGCGACCGCTTCTTATGGGGCATTGGCAGACAGCGGCGCAGTTTATACTCATTTCTCAGATAGTTTTTGAAGATTATATTTAGACGCCGTACGAGTGCGGTTATTGTCTCTTTGTTTTAAACACCTTTTAGTGTAAATATACACCCCTTTCTGATGGCGAGGAAGCTATTGACCTGTACGAAGTGAAGATGAGTGAATTATATTGAACTATTTGTTAGAACTGGCATGTGCGAGCATTCGTGATAATTAAAAATATGGAGCTATTTTCAATTTTTCCTTTATGTCAAATAACTTGTACTTAGTCATTGCAATAAAATGAGTTATACCCAGAGTTTAAATTTGGTTATTTTTAACGATCAGTTTGGGATGAAATATTAAAAATTCAGATTTTTTTTTGCAAAATACAAATGTCAGGTATTACTGCCTTCATCATTTAAATAAATTATCAATTTCATGACCTTCTAAACACCATAGAAACATCGAAATTTAGCTACCCATGTACAACGTCTACCCAAGCAATTGTATGTTTTAGCTGAATTAATGTCCCGAATCTTTTTAGATGTTTGTAGCATATTATTGTGGAGAGATTTCCAAATAATGGAGTATAAAAACATAAGAAATAGAAAAGATGAAATTGTTATTGTAACATAGATAATAACTTCTTAATATCTATTATATGTTAATGTGAATTGTATATACAAATCTATTATACGTAATATATTTACGTTTTTTTAGCGTTTATTGCCCTACTAAAATGCTCTTTTTGAGCTAATTAACTTTTTCTACTATTGCAACCAGTCCACGATTAAGTTAATTAGGTAATAACAATAAATTCGGTATATTATTCCAATTGACTGCTTCTACTTTTGCTTTACTAGCTGTAGTAAAAGTGAAAGGATTGGGTACTAAAATTTAAAACTAAAAAATGCATTAAAAATATCGTTAGAAATGTAAAACGCTTACAAATAGGGCACAATGATTAAAATCCTAAATTAACGGAAGTTGCGAATTAAAGTTGCATTCTTGACTCTCTTAGCCTTAAAGGTTAATTTCATAATTAGCAGGCTTAAATAAAATAATAATCTTACTTCAGCGAAGTCTATTAGATGTAATGCCTGCCTTATTAATTAAAACCGTATATATGTTTGCATGTGGATAAGCAGTTCTTTCGATCCAAATACATTTGTAATATACATGATACTAATGAAACATTGATTAAAAGTGCAAACTTCTCCTAGATCCCTCACCACAAACTGCACTAAATTGGATGTACGTACAATCGTGGAAAGAAATCGTAGGACACGCATCGAGCCGAACCTTTCCGTAACTATTGCTATCTCTTCCTCCCGTCTCTCGCCGCGAATCTTGCCGCACCCAATATGTATTAGAACTTAGGCGAGGGGGAGTGAGAGAGACAGCTATAGCAACGAAACGTTCGGCGCTCGATGCGTGCCCTAAGATTTGTTTCCGCAATTGTACGTTTCGGTAGCAAAGCTATCATCATCAGCAGAAACACTGAACAGTTCAGTGTTTCTGCTTTGCTATCGAAACGTACGCCCAGTTTAGTGCAGTTTGTGGTGAGGGGTCTAGGAGAAGTTTGCAGTATTACCAGTGTCACAGTTTGGAGTATTTTTGTCATTGATTAAAAGATTTGATTTTTCATATATTCAGCTATGTGTAAATTATTCGAAATATGTGGTCATCTATCTAATCTATATGCCTTCTCCTGCACTTACCTATATGTAAGTACACACTCTGCAAACCTATTATATATTTAAAATAAATTTAAAAAGGATACATTTCCTGGAAGAAGTCTAAATGAGGTGGTTGAAGAATGTCCAAAGCCGATAGCACCTGAAAAATAAGGAAACATATTTACATAGGATTTCATTTGTAAAATACGATTAAATGTCAGATTAACGGATTTACTAGAATAGTGCAAGTTTAGGAGTTTACCAAAAAAAAAAAAATAGAAGCAATATTTATATATTGGGTAAAACGTACTAATCTGTAGTGATTTGGTCTTTTGTAAGGCTGTTGAAACCCGTCTTTTTCAGGAATCGAGTACCCGTTTAGTGCACCACCCGGTGTCAGGTTACCGGAGTATCGAGCTTTACCCAAAATCGGGTATTACCCGAAATCTAGCTTTACCCGGGTAAAATTGAAATTAATTGTAGATACTTTGCTACCCCTAATAGAAGCAGCTTTGAAGTTACAAAGTGAGCAATTAACTTTAAGTGACTTTTACGGAATTTGGAGGCAATGCAAAAAAATCCGATTTAAAAAAAAATCCATTGCAAACATTTTATATAATGAATTATCTAATATGCAGTTATTAGGAAGTGATAGTTTATTAGTAGCAGCTTATTCTAATCACTACTTTTGGAAAAAAAGAACCTATCTCAACCACAAATAAAGAAATATCCGATGAAAAAATCGATGAATTAGAGGATTTCTTAAGAACTAAAGAAATTGGCGGTAGAGACACATATACACCCTAAAAAAATGTGATAAAATTACCCCAAAAATGGGTGGCAACTGGGCTACCTCCTATTTACACAAATGAGAATATGGATTTTTAATTTATTTCTATCTAATTTTCGTACATGGTCAAAATTATTCAATATAAAATTCAATGTCAACATCTGTAGAAAGAGGGAGTCTGCACCCTAAAAAAAATGTGGTAAAATTATCCCAAAAATAGGTGGCAATTGGGCTACCTCCTATTTTTTGGGGTAATTTTACCACATTTTTTGGGGTAAATTTACACCTATTGGTAAAATTCACGAAGTTTGACTTAGGTACTTGAACATCCTGTAAAGGGTCTGCCATTTACGGTTTTCATTTCACTTCTCTAAATTAATTCGTTTCCGAGATACTAGACTTTTTTTGCAGCATTGCATTTTTAAACAAATTAAAATATCTCATAAACTATAAAAATTAGGAAACCTTAAATAAAACTGTTCTAGTTTTTGGTGTACACTTCAAAAATGTCATAAAATACAAGGGGTTCCATTAAGAAACGCATACCTTTGATGTACTGCTAAGGTTTGGAGCACCCTGCATATTGCATATCATTTTTAAATTGTAGATCTAATCAACCTACATATATACTAATATACAATATTTCAAAAATTGTTACCATTTGACCACGGCATTAGCACTGTTACACCCTGTATAAATGAAGTTTGACTAACTTTATAAAGGATATATTACATAGCGTGGCCACTCGAAAATCGAGAGACAAGAAGAACTATTCCATTTTATTAATTGTATATTGTCCAATTAATAAAATGTGCAATATTTAAAAAAAAAATGTGTCCTGATCTAAACATGATTACAGCAAAGTTTTTCCCACATGGCAAATAATATTTTTGCTTCATATGTTGTTTTAGCAAACATGCACAAAGTGATAAGATTTCTTATAAAATGATAAATGGCCGATATATCGTACTGATAAAATTTCGTATGAGTGTTAAGAAAATTGAATGTATTTCGGAATATATTTCGCGTATTAAGCGATCTCAAATCAGGGATTGGATGAGCTGGAATCAATCCAACTACGGAGATAGGTTCGGAGAATTGATCTAGATTACAGACGGATCAAAAACCGAGAACAGGATTGGAGCTAGAAACTATAGTAAGGTGAAAAACACAATGATCACCCTTCCTCTAGGAAATATGCCACGATCTTTCAAGCAGAGATGTGCGTAATGTTGCATTGTGCAATGAAATCAATCAGAGGGTTACGAAAATAAAATAATCTATGTTGGGACAGATATTCAGGAACTGAATAGTCTGACAGGACGCAAAAAATTCACTTTGGCGTGGACATTCAGCAATCGAAGGAAACGAAAACGCCTATGAGTTAGCGAGAAAGGGATTATCTGCTTAATATATATAGGCCCAGAATTTGTTCTAGAAGTGTTCAAAATACAGCACGAGAGCACGTAAGGAGTCAGATCAAAGAGAAACACAAATAACACTGAAATAATTCAACCAGACAAATTCATGATAACATTTTTATTAAGGGACCATCAAAAAAGAAGGCCAAAGAACAACTGCAGCTCAGTAGAAGTTCTAATAATTAATTAATTCATATTGTATAACTTACATAAGATCTTTAGAAAGGCTAATAAATCACTATTAACCAATATAAATTTATGATAGTTTAAACGTTGAAAATAAAAGCACTCATGTTGAAAATTATGTAATATGTACTTTTGCTAATAAAATTATACGATAACTAATAAGTGTAAAGTGAATATAATTGCAGCGTGCACAATAACAATATAATGGCCATTAATAATTACGTGGGTAATATACTTACATTTTCATGTTTGAAGAAACACAGCATTTTCAATTCCCTAAAAACTCGTTTTGACGACACTAACGTCTGGAACACATTGGGTAATTTTTTCAAAGCTACTCGCCTACCATCTCGAGGATCAGTTACGGCCCTGCAATAGAAAACAAAATTAAATTAGTCCTATAATAATAAGAAGAAAGCAATCAGTTCATTTCTTATGATTAATACCGTAATCTATCTCGATTTTCTGGGTACATACCACTTCCGCGCGCATCAAGAATTTTCCCATTTCCGCGCCCATATTAACATAGGCAATTTTATCAATTGGCCATCACATACTTTATGTAATTAAACCATATAATCGTGCATAAAGAACTTATATTTAATTCAAGCAATATAATCAATCAATAATCAAATCCCCTTGATGTAGTTAAAAAGTCAACACCTTCCATAGGCTATATCCATAATAATAAATTTGGAAATACACTGGAACAGATACAAAAACACTATTGGTAACACTAAATTTGTAAATTAAGTGTTATGACAACGCAACTTAAGCTCTTATATTCAGGATGATGGTCCTCACTTACCATAATTACGCCCTTTCTTGTTCTGATTGATAAAAATCTAAAAAATATACAGAGTGCACGCCCACCCATAATGCGCATAAGGCGCTGAAATGGGACATTTAAACCATTGGGCGCGGAAATGGCTAGAGTTAATACTAGGTAATGGCAGGCGCGGAAGTGACAAGACACCGATTTTTTCACATGTAACAGTGAAGGCATCGTTTACTTCATCTTTTGGATTAAATTTAAAAAAGATGACGGCCGCAGAGCTCTTATGGAGAAGAGTGATATTTCTGCATTTTGATTTTCCTTTTTAAGGAAGTACAACGAAACGTTGACAGCACCTGTAAAGAGAGATGTCGTATTCCTAGACCAAACCTGGATATTTTCAAAGGGACATCAAACAAAATCGTGGCAGAATGACGATATGAAGAGTGTGAAAAAAGTCAAAGGTTTATGAGTGTCAACAATTTATTGCCCTACATTGAGCAAGCTTGATATTTACGTCAGAATCAAATACGGGTGATCACCACTGGAATATTAATAGTGATTTATTTATAAAGTGGGTTGAAACACAACTAATCCCTAATTTAGAAGAACTATCAATAATGCTAATGGACAATGCTCGGTATCATAGTGTTCTAACCGAGAAGTCGCCAAATCAAAGTCGGACCAAAGAAAACATTATTGCGTAGCTAAATAATAATAACATTTTCTAAGAAAACACCCTGAATAAGAGTGATCTTCTGGAAATAACCAAGAGACAAGATATAAGAAAAAGAAGGTTTATGTTGCTGATGAATTACTTCGAGCACATGGGCATGAAGTTTTAAGAATTCCTCCGTATTCGCTGCGATTTGAATGCTAGCGAATTGTTATGAGCACATGCGAAAGGATATTATAATAAGCATACAGGTCGAAATGGTTATGGCGATAGACAAGTATTGGAAATGCGGCAAGAAAGTTTGAACACCGGACATCTGGCAAAATTGTATAAACACACAGAGAAAATACTTAAAGAGTGGTACGAACATGAAGCAAACGTAGAAGACTTTGTTCTGACGGTTAATTGCGGATCAGAGCGAAGACACAAATTAAATATAATGTCAATTGCACTATTTTTTTCTTTCCATATTTACATATTTTAATTTAATTTACTGCATATTATGTTTTGTATATACTATTGTATAAAAATTATGTTTATTACCTACATAAAATAAAATCGTCATCTTTCGTTTAGTTAATCATTGGTAACGTATATTAAACTAAACACTTTTATATTACTTGAATATTCTCTACATTTTGGTTTCCAAATATGTTTTTGATACGAGAACTATATTATTGCAGAGATACATTATTTCATTGAGAAAACATTTAATAATAAGCATAGCACAAATAGCACTTGTCCAGAAATTCAATAATTAGAATCCTATTAGTTGAATACTCAGATTTTCAAATAGAACTAAACCAAGCCTTTTAGTTATAAAAGAAAATCTATTAAAACTGTATATAACCTCATTAAATTTGACACTTGTTATTTTCGTACAGTTCATTACAAACACGGTTGGTGTACCTGAATTTGTTTCAGACGTTGCATACGTCATAAGCAAATATGACGTAACTACAAACATTTATGATTTTCCCTATATGTTAGCATATCAATATATTTTAAAGTCGAACATAAATGTTTTCGTAATGGACGTTCAGTATAATAATCTTTGTGAATACGTCCCTGTGAACCACCCGTGCTCGAAGGATTGGGTGAACATTTCTTTTCTGAAGTTCGAGTGCTAATAGTGATTAAGTCAAATCGTTATATCTATGGACAGATCATATATAACATAAAAAGTTGTGCTTAGTATGCAATATTTAATAAATTCTAGATTTTTTTGTATAGAATACCAAAATCTGTCGCTGGAAAAGATTATTATGCATTAGTATTTCTGATATCCCAAAGAAAATTTGTGCTTAAAGGATACAGAGAGCAGACAAATTCAACCTTCCTAAGTGCCATACAATTGATATTTTGTTGTTCACAACGTGAAACAACATAATATGCCAGATGTTATGCGTTGCTGCTAAGTAAAAGAAGTAGATGTATTATATATCGAATCCGAAGAAAATTAAAGAGCATATTGAGTTTCGCCCGTAAGTATGCGTATTAAATGTATACTCTGTGAACTAGCAATAAGAAATAATTCTTGTAATTATTTTTGTTACAAAGACGATATAATTATACGTACAGGCATTTCTAAAGACAACTATATTTAATTTCAGGAAACGCTTTTAATACAATTTATGTATTTAGTTTAGAGCATTAGGTATTCGAAATGAAGACTTTAGGAAAAATAACTTCGGATCAACGGTTAGATTTCTCATTTTCAATGAAATCTTTAATTTATACAGTGCCTCAACATTGTATAGATATAGTTTTGTTCTGTGGAAAAAATCAGATATATATTTTTTCCCTTAATTTGGTGCGAACATTTTGCGGTCATTGTACATTATCATTATAAATTACTACGGTCAAAATGACGCGAATTCTCGACACGTGGGAGTGTACCGTTCTTAATATAACAACTTCCGCTGGACGAACTCTGCTTTTTTTCATAGCCCAGCATCAATGAATACGTTTACGCGGTCACCAGCAGCGTAGTTTCCCATAACATTACGGGATCATGTGATACCGAACGATCAGACAGATACCGTACGCAAAGTTACTTCCAAACATGGGCGTAAACTGTATATACTCGATTTAAAAAAAAAATCCTATAACCCTATTCGGCGTATACTCGTGAATGTTTGCAGGATAGTGTTAATAATACCTAACAGTTATATTACTGACGAATACAAATATGCAGAAGGAATCTTAACCGCAAGGTTTTTTTTATATGTAAAACGAAAACTTGTTGGTTGGTATTTCAAAATAATTGCTGGTATGTAGATAAAGCAAAAATGTATAATTTGTATATATGTATTGCAGATATATTTTATGCACGTGTTATTGTTTAAAATAATAACAACATTCAAACTACCATAAAATGCAGATAAGTGACTGCCAAATGCTTAAAATAAAATAACACTGCAGTTCTTTAATCAAATCATTCACACAATTAACACGACCGTTTGCAATCAAACACTTTCGATTAATTAGATTCCAACACACTTTCTTCCAGAGTTAAATTAAATTGATTGCTTTTTTAATTGTTATTTATTGCAACGAGTCCCATTACGTTGGTAAATAAATAAATAAATCAAACACTACCCTATTTACAAATTGGTGAAATAATTTACACTATAGTTTTTTTAACTTTTATTTTCTACAACTGCTTCATTTCTGCGAGCTTCCAGTACATTCCTATTATATGCTTTATGACTTTTCTTTTATTCATAAATCACTAAATGAATGAATATGTATGGTATGATAATTTATTTTGATTCTAATTTTTTGTCCTGTGAGAAGTTTAAATATTGCTGAAAATTACGCAAGTGTCCCGAATTACTTTATTATATATTATATTTTAGAAGCGTAAAGAAGATTTAATGATTTATTAGGGAATAAAAAACAAAAGTGATTCAGTTACAAAGATACAGGTTGTTTTTGTGAGAGTAAACGACTGATCTGTAACACTCTGTACCTTCAGAACTATGCATATACAGGGTGACATAGAAAAAACTACAATGCATAGCACCACGAGATAGAGGAATAAAAAATAACAAAAAAGTTCCGGTACACTAATGTCCAATTACTTTTTTTTTTTAAGTTACAAACTGTTTTTTATATTGTTTTTGTATTTTAGTATTACCTAGGCAATAAAAAATATTTTAGGGTAAGCTGTGATTTCATGAAATAAAACATTTGGTAAATGTCAAAGCAATATTAGCATAGTGTCTTGAAAGTTTTATTTCAAAATGGTGTGCTATACTTTCGTAGAATACAGGGACGTGATCATGTGTTACGGCGAAGCTCGTTCAAATTCTTCCGAAGCTTAACGGATCTATCGAGAGAGATATCCATTAAGGCAAGTTCTTAATGTTAGGACATTTATTGACGTACATAGGCGTTTGGGAGAAGATGGTTGCTTTAAAAAACCAAAATTTGATTCTGGGGTTAACAGAACTCGTCGTACTGTTGCAAATGAGGAAGCTATTTTGCAAATAGTAGAAGACAATCGTAGGATAAGCACCAGAAGAATAAGTGCAGCTGTACCGAATGTCAATCGTGAATCTGTTCACAGGAAGTCCTCAAAGAACTTCTTCATTCATTTCATTTCCAAAAAATCCATCACCTATTGGAACAGGATTTCCTACCGCGTTTACAATATTGCGAGTGGTTGCAAAATAAAGGGCAAAACTTTCTATTATTAATTTTGTTTACCGATGAAGCAGGTTTGCTTTAAAAAACCAAAATTTGATTCTGGGGTTCTCAGGCAGAAACATTTCGGAAAGGATCTATTGTAGCCCTCGAAGGTTCTCAAGTTCCCACTGGGCTTTATAGAGAACACCAAGCTGCTCGAGTGGAAATAAGAGATTTGGTCTCGCATTTCCGTTACTCATTAAATTCTATGTATTGCGTATGTTCTTCTTTTATCCAGCTTCTTATCTGCTCTCCTGCTGTGTTTTTGGACACTCCTGGAATGGAGTCTGGAGCTATATATGAAGCCGATGATACCTTCTTTGCTAGCTCATCGGCTTTTTCGTTTCCTTCGATTGCCGACTGTCCGGGCACCCACAGCAAAGTGCGAAGGTTATTTCGAATATATCTCGGATACATTCCCAAATCAGTCTTGATTGTATTTTGGGGATCACTAATCTCTCCCTGAAAAACCGTGGCATATGCCAACATACTTATATCCGAATAGAATTCCGGCTAGAATGAGTTTATAAGGAGAAAAGGGGTAATTTCAAAATGGTGCGCTATACTTTCGTAGAATACAGGACATGATCATGTGTTACGGTGAAGCTCGTTCAAATACTTCCGAAGCTCAACGGAGAGAGAGAGCCCATTAAGGCAAGTTCCTAATGTTAGGACATTTACTGATATAGGCGTTTGGGAGAAGATGGTTGCCACCAAAATTTGATTCTGGGGTTAACAGAACTCGTCGTACTGTTGCAAATGAAGAAGCTATTTTGCAAATAGTAGAAGACCATCCTAGAATAAGCACCAGAAGAATAAGTGCAGCTGTACCGAATATCAATCTTGAAACTGTTAGGGGAAGTCCTCAGAGAACATCTTCTTCATCCATTTTATTTCCAAAAAATCCATCACCTATTGGAACAGGATTTCCTACCGCGTTTACAATATTGCGAGTGGTTGCAAAATAAAGGGCAAAACTTCCTGTCATTAATTTTGTTTACTGATGAAGCAGGTTTTCGTCGCGATGGCATTTTGAATATTCACATATGAACGTAATACGGAATCACCAGTATGGGTTTTCCATTAATGCGTGGGTAGGTATAATCGACAATTATCTAATTGGTCCATTTCGAATGCCCAGACGATTGACAGGCGAACTCTATCGAAATTTATTGGAAAATGAACTGAATACTTTATTAGAAGATGTTCCATTGTATATTATAAGAAGAATGTACTACATGCATGACGGCGCGCTCACTATTCTAGGAGAGTAAAGGAATTTCTGCAAAGAAAATTTGGAAATAGGTGGATTGATCGTGGGGCACCTACACCATGACCAGCTCGTAGTCCCGACCTTAATCCCATCGATTTTTCATTTTGGAGATTTATGAAAAGTGAAGTGTATGCCGCAGAACTAAATAGTGAAGAACAATTTGGAATAGAATTGTGGAGTCTGCTGACAGATTTCGTAATAATGCCAACATTTCAAAGATGCCGTCAGCCATTAACACGAAGATTGGAAATGTGTATTCAGGAACAAGGGTCACCAATTTGAACACCTTATGCAGAACTAATATGTATCTTATATTTTTGAATGTTGTTCTGTTTAATAAAAGCCTTTTAGTAACATGATATGTTTTGTCTAAATTATCTATATTAATTAAATAATCCTTTAGACAAGTCGATTTGAACCATTTCCAATAATTAAATTAACAAGCTAACTCCTTTCTAGTAACAATAAATTTCTTGCGTCGAGTTGAGGAACTGGGTACTTAAATGGGTTTATCATAGACTTTGCAATGAGTTTTCAGGAATTCCTGGAATATCGGAGTGCCCAATTTATATAAAGCAATATTAACCCAAAAAAAGATTACACAAATCTTCAGAAAATGCTTCTTGTGGATTTTTCGAATTTTTGAGAAAACTTCCCTCCAAAAGTCGCTGCGCGGTTTATTAGAATTTTTATAGAAACCCTATTCTGAAAAATGTTGCACTCACTGTAAAAAAAGTTGCGTACAATTTTACCGGTAAATTTGCTTCATAAGGTAAAATTTCTACCATCTAGTAAATTTCACATGCTAATGTATTTTTCAAAGATTGTATTGTAAAATTCGTATGTAATATTTATATGAACTGTATGTTTGCCGAACGCCTACAGTTAAATAACCTAATAACCAATTACATTGCGGCGTATTCAAGTAAAAATAAAAATATAAAAGATCCTCAAATTTTTATCCAAATTTAAATACCCAAAAAAAATTGTCAATTTTACACTTTTAAGTAAATTTTGATAGTAAACATAAAATTGTACATGTTTTTTCCTGTATTTTCCTTTCGAATTTTTATTACATCTTAAACTTACATGATAAAGCTATAAATTTTACCGAAATCTTTTTTTCCATGTTAAATATCCTAGAAAAAACGTGTAAAACAAAATTTACATGATTTATTGTGGTAAATTCACAACGTTATTACATGTAATATTCCTAATTTACCATGGCAAAATTACTGTAATTTTTTACAGTGTACCTGAAATTTCTTTTGACAGGTAATCTGTGTAACAAATATATATATTCAACATTCAGTTGTTATAATTACTATATTGTTACAAAAACTACAATTTTTTTTTTTTCGTAAAGTTCGACAGTTGTTTGAACTATAATTTGATTGATTTTAGGGGTAATATCCAGAATAGCTGGGGTGTTCTGAATATCGTAATGTTTATCTGTATACATCACATTTCAAACGTGTTTATTCTTACTTCTTTAACATACACTGTTGAAAATATTACGGTGTTGGCGTTAATTTTGCGCTAGTCAAATATTTTAGTGTTAATTTTTACAAACTTTGCCAGACGAGTTGACTACGCGTATTTAATAGAACAGAAATTACTAGAATTCGTGTGAATTCTTTGTTCAGATATGAGGATTGACTATTTTCTAGACATTCAGAAGCGTCAACCCAATCAGAATTTTCCCTCGGATAGAAATATAGAAACCCCACCTATTCTAATACAGTATTGCATTATACGCACCACCTGCATTGCACGTGTATCTGTTTTCGTGTTTGATTCTCCGTATTAACATATCCAAACAAACCACCAAATGTGACTGACTTGCAAAGTGTAACCTCGTGTTATTAAACGTTAATTCCAGTGGGCATAAAAAATTTCAACATCTTAAAGATGTATTGGGAACATCTATTTACGCAATTAGTTTAGACTTGAATCAAATAGCATAAACATTCACTTAATTTTATAATGGTTCTCAAAAAAATCATTTTAAAATTGTACGTTTAGTTGAAACTAAGACTTGTGAATGAGTGGTTTTGCATATTTATAATTGAGAAAACGTCTTAAAGAGAGAATATTATACCACTAAGAATAGGAGTTGCATATTAAGAAGACGTTGTGTTTAGAAAACGGTGTTAAAACACCCAATAGATCGCATTCATTTAGTTAAACAGCTAGTAAATTTGTCTAGTCTAGATCAAATAAAATGTGACTAGAAGTATTTTATAATTCCACCCGTCAGTTGGACAAAATAACCCCTTAGCAATAGACAATACTTGACTATCTTTGCTCGTCAAATTTAAACTTCTATAGTTCTCGACAAAATAACACGAAAAGAGTGTGGACCTCTCCTGACTATTAAATTAGTCAAAAAAGTGTTAAAATTTTCAACAGTGTATAGTAACAATAATGCTTTTATTTAACTCCCAAGTCAAAAGTACAAGAAAATACACAAAAGGGAAATGCAATACAAAAGAAAAACTATATAATTAAAAACTAATTAATAGCGCGAAGTTCACTCGCCAAACCCTGATGCATAAAAAGCAGATTCTTAAACCGCACACACACATATATGTTATGCTACAATAATGGTCCCAAAATAGAACCTTGCGGCATACCGGAGTTTAATGAAATAAAACTAAGAAATTTTGCAAAAAAAATGCACGGATTAGGATCTATCATTAAAATGTTACTTTAAACAATTAATATATATGCACCGAGGTAAATAAACGCGAACGCCTCGATTTCCCCGATATCGGACACTGCAAGAGCGCGGAATACGCGAATTGCACTTTTTATTAATAGAGCAATTAGCGCGACCGTATTTCAATACCGATTTATTTTTAGGAGTCAAGTCGCCCAGGATGTTGAACTTGGTGCGAGTCCAAGGTAGAACCAAACGAGATAGGTTCAAGGTCGCTAATAATCTCTTTGTTTTAGAGAAAATATACGCGTGCGTATGTGCGGAGCGGGTAAGGTGCAAAGGAGACATATAGTGTGGATACCCATGTGTATAAAAGAGGAAGTAAAAAAATACAACCGGAGATACCGTCTCCGGGTTTCAATTGCTGCCGTCCTTTCCTCTTCTTTCTGTGATGCGTTTCTTTTTTTTCCGCATACGCTGACGGCAAACCGTTTAGATACTTGGCGATGTGAAGAACCCAATAATTGCGGCACGTTAGAAAAATATGTCGGAAGTTGCAAGTTATTGGTTTTAAAAGTTTACAGACCTAAAACTTGCGTCATTATTAGTAAAACTGCAATAGAAATTAAGCCAAGTATATCCTATATTTGGTGCATTAGATAAACTCCGGTATTTGATTGCTCATTTGCTACCGAAGTGACATGTCACTTGAACACATGGCGAAATTTGAGATATCATGAGATATTGTGTACCTTTTTCATTATATTTTACCAATGGTTGATGTACCATCAGCGTCACTCATAATGTCCAAGTCGATGTTATATATCCAAGGGTTGATCACAGTCTATCGTTCTTAATTTTTCGGATATAGGCTCGACCTGTATCCTACTTCTACTATTTACACATTCGTATTTTTTATTGCAAATTGTAATTTCTAGAATTTATGCCATTTGCACCATACGTTTTTTGCCTATAAACGTTAGGACGATCCTTAACACAAACTGAAAAAAATTGTTCTAAATTTCAATAAGTCTCACTCCCTATTTTCTTTCTTTTGAGGTAGGCAAGAAACTGGTAAGAATTTGACAAGATTTCTTCAACCTCACACGTGCTCCAAGAAAGGCAGACTCATACATTTTCATAATAGTTTTTTTTTTTATTTTACATTAATCGTATATAATTATTTAGGATTAAGAAGAACCAAAATAAGTCCACAAACATTTTTTTGTTGTATTAAATTATTATTAATAGAAAGTTTAATATTCTTTTGATAATGCTTGTTTTGAACAAGAAGGAAAATGAAAAGATAGTCTCTTACTACTTGCAGTAGATATTGTTTTTACTCTTCATCTTGTATTATGAGGTTATTATATTTTTTTCATAAGCTTAACACCCTTTTCTGCAGTGTCATTAACAAGTAAGGTTTGGGCTACCCTAAGAAAATATTGGTAACCATCGAAAGAATTCCATATCTCAGGGTCGTAAGTAATAAAATCAGATCATATTTTAAACCCTTGAGAAAATTAGGGGACACAAAAATGATGTAGTTCTTTGTGGATTAATTTGGCTATTTCTTCAAAAATAATATTTGAGCGTTTAGAACTAAAATTATTTGGCTCTTTTTCTTTCAATGTTGGCCATTTCTATTTTCTCCTTGACACAAACTGAATCATCAAAAAATGCCAAACTCACCGCTTCATCCGTAAGATGACGAAAATGACGACGAAATCTCTTTGTTTAAATTCATTAGAAGAACATAGGTTCCTTAAATATATCAAGTCCTGGAACGGCTAAAAGAGAATCATGCGATGTTTTTATGTATATCTTTACAATAAATATGCAAATATCCTTCAATTTTTGCAATTCAGGCCGAGTCAATTGAAATTCATTTCGGAATAAACGCTCTAGAACCTCTTTCTTCCTTTTCTGTGATTTTTTATCGATGCCCTCAAAAACATTAATTCAAGCAAGTATATTTCTCATTTAATTGAAGGAATCTGTTGCAATTTTGTTCTCCCAGGGATTTTTATGGAAAAATCCCTACAAAAACAAAATAAAATTATAATTATAAATACTTTTTGTAATAATAGCTTTACCAAAACAATTTCATGTATGGTTTTTCTTGTTCATATTTTTAATTTTACTATTAAGTCGAATCATCTTAATTTTTAAAGTTTAAAACTCAAAACATCTAATCCACATTTTATGTAAGAATTCCAACAAATGTAATTCGATTTGTGCAGTCATAAAAAGCAATAGAAATAAAACTTTAAAAAAGAATAACTATTTTTTTAAATAAAATTAATATAATTTTTAATAAAAAAATTTTTTTCATATTTTATAGACTTTTTCAATAAAATTGCCATTTGGGATTTATGTCTGATAGATTATTTTATACATCCACATTAAGAAATTGTTATAAAATTCAATCTTAAACAGTTTTTTGTAACTAAAGTAATGGTGTCAGTAAATTTATTTCTTCAAATAATTACACAAGAACACATTTTAAATATTTGCACAAATTATGCCATCTGGTCACCTGCGAGTGATCGATGGTTAAAATAAAGAACAAAAAAAAGGTATATAAATATATGCCGACAACCGTTCCGAAAGATAATTGATATTATGCGACAAAGATGCCGCAACATTTTCAGCTAGATTTACATTCGCAGTGTTTTGCTTTACAGTTACCTAAATGTATTTATTCACGATTTCTTACGCTGTATGCATTATAAAGATGAAATTAAATTATTATTATTTCCCACTTTCTCAGGTTTCATTTTTCACTTGGTCTTGAACTTAGTGCATCGGTCTAAAAACAAGCTGCCTAAGTATTGTTCTGCTCACCCATTATTATTATTATTAATGGGAATATAGCAATTTTTATATAATTGACGATATTTAAGGCCTCTGGGGCATGAAACTTCCACCCTAATAAACTTATTTTTTCTTGCATGATTTGATTTTGATATTTGGTGCTCCACATTTTCTGTTTCTATGAACTTATTCAACACATTCCTAAAACGTCTTTATTTGAATTTCTTTTGTATTGTGAGGATACCTTTGAATTATATTTCGAATTGTGCAATTCGTATTCGGCTTTGAATTTTGGGTTTTTAGCAAAAAACGGCATCCTTCCATTTGTGTCAAAAGACATAGGATGTTCAATTAAAAAGATCTAAAAGCCAAATTTTCGAAATTGGATGATCTTGCATTTCGCTGCAGCTCCAAATTTCGCCTTGTATTAGAGAGACAGATGATAGATGATCATTATTGATCTAAATCTATACACTTCTAACAGCATTGCTTTTTCTTTATTTGTAGATACTATATTAATCAAAAAGTATTAATGTCCATGGAGCAAACGAATAAAAGAAAAAATCGGAAGCATTTAGGCAATAGTCCACCACTGCTAAACTTGAACGAAAAAAAGGGATAGGTTACTTGCAAAAGAAAAAAATCCTAAGAGTTTTAGTACACCTGAAAGGTATTATTCAAAATAATTGTTAGATATGTCCCTTTGTGTCTAGTTTCACTACATATATGCTTACGTAAAATTTCTCACTTCAATAACAAGCAAGAAACAGAAAAACTTGAGTTCATTTACAGCATCTTGCATAGGTAATGCATGCAAGAATAAGTAAATGATATGCAACAATCTAAAAGATTGAAACAAAAAAATAGTTGTGCGCCTATAGTTTCAACAAAAAAAAAATATTTATTAGTTCCTTCAAGATTAATGCTTAAAATAACGGTTCACATATTCAATGACCCAAGAAATTGGCGGTTGTGCTAACGTATGTAGCTCGCGGTATCATAATAAATTATTTTTGTTGGTATAATAAATTGCTTTCATTGTATGTGTATTTTTACAATTGAAGATGTTTTGATGTGGAACGTTTAATGTATTTGCCTAAAAATGATATATTGACGTGCTGAATCGTTTGAACGGCTGGTTAACGCTTCCAGAATAATGATGTGAATATATAATGTCTATTAGGCGGCACTGCCATATGAATGTGTTCCAATTTCCATATGGTAACTAACCTTTCTGTTCGGTATACAGCTAGGGTTATCGCAGATTTCACTCTCTATACCTACGTATACCTGCCATTGAACCTGTAGTATGGGAAATCAATTGTAATAGGTATATATGAGCACACACATGCGCACTATTAATTCTATATAAAAACTTATATAGAAGGTCTCAGAATCAAGTGACCAAAAATACAGTATAGGTAACTGAACCTAATTTTGAATAAAATATTCTATCGAACTGCAATCCCCAAATGACTTATTTCAGAGATACAAGGTTTATTTATGATGATAAGGTCACTGCTATAGGAGGAAACACAGAGTCGATGAAATGGAGGAAAAATCATGTAGGGGAGAGTGGGGCACGTGCGGAAAGTTTCTCATACTTACACTTTAATACGTACACATTTTTGTATGAGCTACTATATAACAAATACGATAATGTTGCATGTTCTTTCTCGAATATGCCTTTTTTGTCCAAAATAGTATTTGTCCGAATCTGCCCCATATCGGGACACTTCCGGACAACACATGGGGCATATTCGTACATAGCTAAAATAAACACAAAAACATTGATAAACAACACTTTTAATAACAGTTTTTAAAATTTTAAATAAAAAGCAATACTAGGCAACTATATTACTGAATGTTTGAATTATTAAACTTTACAGCAAATTTGAAAAATCCAGACTGTTTAGCTGTTCCTTTAATGTTAGTTGGTGGAGGAAGCTTGGAGACGATATCGTCGCGATTCATAAGAGAAATATCATAAATCGTAGTCTCCTTTCTTGCGCAAAAATTTTACCTCATGCACCGGTTCCAAGTCCACAGTAGTCACCTCTTAGACTACCCCAACATAGCACTTTATGGTTTTCTTAGTAGCAAACTTCACCAGAATGTAATCTCCTAAGAATATGCTCTCATCATCCAATATACCTTGGAAAAGATCTCATTCATCAAAAACACTGTCCTGACCAGAATCTTCGCATATGGTGGACTTTCCTTTCTTATATTTGATAGGCTTCTCGAAATCAGAAGAATCACTGGACGATCCAACTTGCTTCTTCTGTATCTGACTTATCTTCATTTGAAAAATTTGCCTTTTTGCGCGGTGGGCTAACTCTTATCTCTTCTTGTCAAGTTCTTTCTCTACTCGATTTTTTTCTTCTGAACAGGTACATATTTTGGAACAGGCTATCACTTTTCTCTTTCTTATTTCTTGGCGCGCTTCAGCTTTAGGATACGGTTGTAATTCCTGAAGAATTTCGTTGAAAGACATAGCTTTTTGAAAAACTACAATTACAACACTATTAATTATAGAGGTCACTATATGGAAAGATTCTTTTTTAATAGTAGAAGATTCCGAGGGTAGATCAATTTGAGATACTTCACAGTTTGGTAATGAACTTATACTAGCTGCTAGAAAATCATGATCAGTAAACACTAGGCTATTTAGTGGTCAAATGCCTGCTTTAGAAAATCCTTTGGTGATGTTATTACATGGTGTGAAACATTGTAAGTATGGGTCGTTGGTAATTTTTGGGATGTCTTGAATTTTGGTCGTCTTACCAGGATTATTGCTCATATGATCCTTAAAAGCGACTTTGCATCGTGCTTTGAATGGCCCATACACGGATATATCTAGGGGCTGCATACGATACGATGAATGAGGAGATCCTGATATTCGGATTTAAAACTATCCGGATTGGTAGAACAATGAATCATTCCTATTTGTTAAAATTACTAAGTGGTTTTCTATATACTGTTATTAATAACCACTAAAAACACTAAGTATATAGTGTGTTTAATTCATTTTGTACGATATAAAACAACAAAGATCGCGGTTCGCACATAATTCAAAGCATCCTGTGTATATATCCAATAACAAACAAAACAGGAGTTAATATCTTCCAACTTTCAACAAATTACCCAACATTTTCGTTAAATTTTAAATATTTATAGTCCTTAAAAGAAAACTCCAATCTTAAAACAGAAATAACATTTCTAGATTACGTAATGTAGTACGCACATGGACTTTTGTATAAATTGTCCCAAATCAGGCCGGACTAGTAAAATTTAATTACAAATACTGGGAAAAGTGAGACTCTTAGATCTCATCGGGGTTCTCTTTGCGCCAAATTTCAAGTATATACTCGCGGGTCATCGACACAGGGGAATTGTAGAAAATTTAATATCGTTGGAAAAATAAATCTAGATTCCATAAATAGCCGTAATCCCGTCAATGACTTCCACGTAAGCAAACTATTTTTGATGTTCCCACTATAAATTCATTTGATCGCTGGAAACATAGTTTCACGTCCAAACTAAAGATGCTGATACAGGGTGTGATCAAATTGGCAGAATTATATTTATAAAGAAATTTTTTGTAGATTTGTTAATCGAAAATCTTAATATTCTAGTAATGATTGTATGTAATTTTGTGTTCACAATTTTATTTTACTATAATAAATAGCAAAACAAGACTTTTGAATTTACTACAGGAATTGTATATATACACGATGATATATAAAAAACCACAATGCATAGCACCACGAGATAGATGAACGAAAAATAACAAAAAAAGTTCCTATACACTAATGTCCGATTGCGTTTTTTTTTAAAGTTACAAACTGTTTTTTATATTGTTCTTGTATTTTAGTATTACCTAGGCAATAAAAAATATTTTAAGGTAGGCTGTGATTTCATGAAACAAAATATTTGGTAAATGTCAAACCAATATTAGCATAGTGTCTTGAAACTTTTATTTCATAATGGTGCGCTATACTTTCGTAGAATACAGGGACATGATCATGTGTTACAGCGAAGCACGTTCAAATTCTTCCGAAGCTCAGCGGATCTAGCGAGAGACATACCCATTAAAGTAAGTTCCTAATGTTAGGATATTTATTGACGTACATAGGCGTTTGAGAGGAGATGGTTGCTTTAAAAAACCAAAAATTGATTCTGGGGTTCTCAGGCAAAAACATTTCGGAAAGGATCTATTGGAGCCTTCGAGGGTTCTCAAGTTTCCACTGGGCAAAATACTGGGTTTTATAGAGAACACCAAGCTGCTCGAGTGGAAATAAGAGATTTGGTCTTGCATTTCTGTTACTCATTAAATTGTATGTATTGCGTAGGTTCTTCTTTCATCCAGCTTCTTATCTGCTCTCCTGCTGTGTTTTTGGACACTCCTGGAATGGAGTCTGGAGCTATATATGAAGCCGATGATCCCTTCTTTGCTAGCTCATCGGCTTTTTCGTTTCCTTCGATTGCCGACTGTCCGGGCACCCACAGCAAAGTGCGAAGGTTATTTAGAATATATCTCGAATACATTCCCAAATCAGTCTTGATTGTATTTTGGGGATCACTACTCTTTCCCTGAAAAACCGTGGCATATGCCAACATAATTATATCCGAATAGAATTCCGGCTAGAATAAGTTTATAAGGAGGGGTGATACCAATCAAATAAATGGTAAAAGTAGGATATAGGCCGCATCTCTCCGACACAGTGAATACGATAGACTGTGACTGGGTTCTGGATATACGACAAAGACCGGAAATTATGAGTGATGGTAATGGTACAGCGTTTAGGGTCGTGCTTTCAATAACATTGTATCTAATAACATCTACAACACATTGAGATATTCAGCACAGCATCTACAAACGCTTTGGAATATAACAGAACATTTTAACAGAAAACCTTGTTTGGTGTTTATTTTATAATTTACAAAATTGGTGCGTATTTTCGTCTACTCAACAGTGAAAGTTATGACTGTCATGAGTGCTAAAGACTCCATTTCTATTAAATATACATTCATCGGTTCAAAGAATATGTCTTAGAAAACCGTTATCAAAATCGTGTTGCAAAAATACGGAACACACTCATCGATTTTCGAGTACATTTATAAGAAAAAAATATATTTGCCTGTCGATAACCGATAATTGTTTTTCAATTCTGGCGTAATGTTAATTTAAGCTTTGATGTAACCTGTATAAGAGATTAAATATACCTGCTCTCACATTTTACATCGGTGTTATTAAAGATGAAGGTTAATATACTAGCAATTGCGCAAACTGTGAGTAGTTACGTTTCCGTGTTTACCAATTTTATTACAATCATCTAGGCGTAGATAGAAGTGCTAAATTGCCAAAATTAAGAATATGATGTTACATATAAACGTGTAACTTCATAAGGTAGGTGTAGTATATAGTTAAGTAATCACAAGATTATAATTTATATAATTTAACAATTTTGGATTTCTGATGTGTTCCAGGTCAGGCGAAACTAACAATTTCAAAAATATTTAGAATATAAAATATATTTTATTTTACTATACGTTTACTTATTATGTAAGTTGATATTTATGAATCTTTTCAACATCGACCATAATCGATGTTGAAAAATCGACCATAATCATCACCTATATACATCTTCACGTATTAGTTGGAGCCAATGGTCAACAAATTTAGAAAGCTTTAGAGTCATTTAAAAAAAAAAACATTTCATAATTAATATACAGGATTCGCCATTCAAAACAAGGTCAAATATCTCAACAAAAAAAAATCTGATTTTGGGGGTATTTGCATTCAAAGTGTGAAGTAGGAATCTTTATAGCAAAAGGGTAGGAAATAGTTGCAGTTTAAATTAAGGTTTCCTTTTTTTAAAGAATTACTGGTTTTATCTATTTTTTTTTTTCCAATATTTTAAACATCAAGTTTATTCAAGCAATATTGGAAATAAAATAAATAAAACCAGTTTACACTAAACTCCTGTTTTAGTATAGAATTATATAACCTAGATCCACTATAAGATGCGGCTCGGTAAATCGGTGGCATCCTTTTCGGAATACCTTCATCTATCTTAACCAAGATCTCGGAGTCCAACTACTATACGTCTTTCACAAAAGATGAATACCTATTTACGTGATGAATGTTCCCGATACCTATTCATAATGATGGGTAGCTTGCTAGTTGAATTATACATGTCCGCGTCGTGTAGGCTATTTGTTAAGACTGCGTTCTTTCATTATCGGTATAATTTTTCTACGAACATAAGGCAACGAATGTTCATAAATAATGTTTAATAGAGAGAAGAAAAAAGACCATTTTATTAGCTGCCGAGTTAATTTAGTTTGACATTATAAATGTTTATATTAAAACTAGCATATAAGGAATTTTCGGTGTAATAAATAATTTTACCAATTAACTATTGTTTCCGATACTTTTCTTTTAATGTTAGGAGGAAGATTTGTCTCAAAGCGGGTTAATTGACAAGCATAAAACTGCTTAAAGGCTTTATCTAACCTTAAAAAAAAAAGCATGGAAAATAGAGCTGTGGAAGGAAAAAACTAAATAGGAAAATTAAATACTTCCCGATTATAATATGATAATGGTATTTTTTTTATTTACTGCATTTTATAATTATCTTAGACTGATGTGCTTAAACTGAATTAATAAGTGCAATAGTCATCTAGAAAAATAAAAAGCTGATGGAAGAGACCGTCCAAAAATTTAAAGTTAATTAGTGTAGCACGCGAGGGAACCCTCTCCGATTCGATATATCTGTTTCACCATTTATGCAATTATCAAGTATGTACTTGGAGTAAAAATTATTTTCTTTTGTTAAATTCCATTTTGAAAACATCGAAATTTTATGTTTCAAATTAATTTCATGTATTTTTTTAAAGCTGTGAGGTCGCTGGATGATTTATGACTCCGTAATCTCTTTTTAGTATTGTTTTGTTTGACATATGTAGATGTTCTTACAATCTATCTTGTATCTTGCATGTAAATGGAAGGGTGATGTTATACTGCGACCTAAAAGATCTGTTGTGTCCCCTATTCTTGCTGTTAGCGGCTGGCCTTCCAATCCTCTTTCTTTCAGAAAGTGTAGGATGTCAGAGGGCCCCAGTCTAGGTAAGTCTCCCTCTTCGTTTTCACATGCTCCCAGGTGCAACGCCCTCGAATTGCACAGTGCTATGCAGTTTGAGAGGAGATGGATGGGTGTTTCATCCTGTTCCCCACAAAATCTACATTCAGATTCCTTTTCCTATCAAAGCTTACTCCGGTGTCCTTTCAGTCTACAATGGCCTGTAAGTATTCCTGTTAGTATGGGAATATTGTTCTTACTCAGGTTGATGCATTCTGTAAACCTCTTCTGGTTATAAGTTCCCAGAAGAATTTTACTCTGCCTCATTCCCTGGAGATTTTCCCAGTAACTGGATTTTCTCTGCTCCATTTCTATTTTCAGTTTCTTCAGTATTGTACTGCTACTTAACCCGCAAAAGGGTTCAGGCCCTACAAAAGGTATTCCAGCCCCTTTTTTTGCGAGGTTATCCATTATCTCGTTTCCTTCCACTCCTGTGTGACCCCAAACCAACAGGAGAATCACTTTATTCCTTTTGCCCAGCTCATTTAATTCCCCTAGGCATTCCCAGACCATCTTGGAACTGATTTCATGAGCTCAGCGCCTTGATGGCTGCTTGACTATCAGACATGATGATAATCTTCTGCTTTCGATAATTTCTATCAATATTGAACTGAACACATCTTTCAATAGCGTGTATTTCCGCCTGAAATATACTTGAATATTTTCCCAAGCTTTCGAAATATGTGGTTCTAGGCCCATATATTCCTATTCCAGTTCCCTCTGCCGTTTTGGAGCCATTTGATACCATTTGATGGCATATCTATTCAAGTTCAAGATGGTGTTATGATCCCACTCGCTCCTGTTACTTAGCTTTATGATAAATTCCTTCACAAATCTCTTACAATCTATACATGGAATACTGTAGACCATATGAGTATTTTTGTTTTAATAGATTTTTTTATTTTAAATTTAGAATGGAGGAAAATAATATTGTTGTGGTTTTTATGAGAAAGTCAAACATTCTAAAGTCTTAGTTAGTATTTCATTTAGTTTTTTTTCCGAAAGTTACGTATGGTATTGCACAGTGTATAATTTTGTTTGAAAAATATGTCTCATTATGCCCGAGGAGCAAAACTACCATTGTTATAAGTTTTTTTTTTAAAGTTATAGGATAATGATTTTCCAACAGCATTGTTTTTTTTCCAGAATTTGTGATCTATATTTAGGGCTAGTTAGTTTTATTACCCAGTCTATCGACACAACAACCACACTTCTCTTGTGAAATGTGGGTCGTTGGGTGTAAAATTTTTAAATTAAATAAATTGACTAATTGAAAAACGGAAGACAAAAAATTCCTATACCAAATCCTATTTATTGCAATATTTTATTGCGACATGTTTCGGTCTAAATAACCATCATCAGGCAATGGTTGATGATGGTTATTTGGACCGAAACATGTCGCAATAAAATTTTACAATAAATTGGATTTGGTATACGAATTTTTTTTCTTCCGTTTCTCAATTACATACACTAACTAATCCTCTGGGACTTCATATATTAAATTGACTAATGACACAATGTCATTTATGAAATTTTAATGCTTGATTATTCAGCAAATTATTTAAAATGAAAAATTAGTGGATGGACACTGTAACAGGTGAAATTTTAAGGAATTGTAATTGAATTATTTTAAAAATTTTGTAATCAATACATTCCAAGAATGAGGAAGATAATTTGTATTATTGAAACGTATCCAATTGAATAAAAACAAATTATATGTTTAAATTTTTCTTTTACTATAAAGCCTTTATTGCTACAAACTATTGTAAAATTAATCTTTCGCTTCTTCCATAATGTTTAACAAACCACCAAATTGTTTGATATATTTTTGCATATTTTCAGATGACTATGATTATTGCTGATCCCAGCAAATATTAATGTACAAATGGAGACGAAGAATAAGTATATATTCTTTTCCTTCGTAGAAAAAAAAAACGATGCATTTGTTACGGAATTTCTTTCTTTTTTACTAACAAATACTATTTACTAATGATGGTTAAAATGCTTAAATATGCAAACCACGTTATTGTTACAGTTTCCTTGAACAAGTAAGCAGCTGACTAATGGCAAAAAAAAATATGGAAATACCTGGATTTATTTTGCGGTCTTATAATCTTTTCTTTTTATTTTTCGGGCATGTGATCTCAGTTTTCAAAGAGGTAATTATATTTGTCGTTTCTTTGAAATAACTGAATAATTTCTTCTTTCTTAAGCTGAGAAACAACATTTAATGGGATTGTAAATTTAAAGTATAATTGATGGATTGTTGGTGCTACTTGGAATTTTAAAAATGGAGCGAGGGGTGGCTATGGGCTGAGTCACTCTTTATTGATTAAATTAAATGCTGGTTTAAATTTCCTTTGCTATATATTATATTCATTCTAAACCTTGCTTATTCTAACGAGATATTTTCTTTTGAAATTTGTTTAAAACTGCAATTAATTCAGTAACACTGATTTGCTTTAATTATGTTACAAAGATGATAAGTAACTAAATGTATAATAAATCAATAAAATGCAGCTTTTATTTATTTATATTTATTTTTAAACAAATATTCACTAACCATCATTCTTTTGTAATTCCTTCGGCAAGAAAGGAATTTCCGAAATATTATATGCGTACTGCAATCCGGGATTTTTTTCGGAATCTTGCTGACAATGATGAACAGGTAGGTCTATTGTTGGCCCAGGTACGGGATCCCGCGTATATCCTACAGCAATAACCTGAACAACTATAGCAAATGATGAAGTGGAACACCTGAAATACCGGTTAACCCGTGTGCTCTCACCCGAAAATATCGTGCAGTACTGTAAAAATTTGTCTCCGATAGATATAATTTGGAGTTTAGAATTCGTAGAGAAACTAGATGAAACGAATTTCGCTTTACATTTTAAAAGAATTTGGCGCGTAACGGCTAATATGATTTACTTCACGAATAAATAATTGAACATTTTGGTCGTTTTGCCTGTCAAAATAGTCGCCGCATTAATTATTGCCACGCAAAGAGTTTAAATTTAAAATCGAATATATCCTGTAATAAACATTTTAACAACAGTAATATTTAAAATGTTACGCTATGTACACATATACCATTGAAAATTTTATGTTGGTTTTATTATGCCTGACTGTAGCTTGGAGTTTTATTACATAAAACAAATTAAATACTGTGTATCAAGATATTCGTTTTGTATTACATTATATTGCTTCATCCAAAGTGATTGTATACAATCGCTACTCTAAATCCATTTTTATTGATTATTTATTGGGCACAAGAAACAACTAGGTATACTAAAATTTCACCGTTTTTCCACAAATTTTTAGTTGCTTAAAATTTCAATAGTCAAAAGATGTATTTTTTAGGATTGATTATTAAGAAACTTGTGCGAATTCAAAACAAAAGAATTAGTAGTTTTACAGTTAATTTTGTGCTCAAGTGGTATACGTCAAATTCTGTTACAAGTTGTAGAAAATGTTTTATATTAGGTATATGCTAGAAATGTTACTACAACATATCTTTTTTATTATTATTAACATATGAAAAATTCTTTTTGTGGGGAGAGATTCAGCATCTCTAAAAATCTCGAAATCTATTTAGACACACGTCATGTGAACTACTAGTATGGCGGTAATTTAAAAGCATGATTGGATGAGTCAGCAAAAGGGAGGTTAGATGACATGATATCCAGAAAAGTTATTTTAAAAAAGTGGCTTCGAATTCAATTTTGACTCCAAAGACAGTTTAAAATCGCAATTTTTGCAAATATTTCCGAATTACAGGTTTTCATTTATTTCTGAACTTGATTGGTACTTTAATTTTACCAATTCTTGCCTAAGTCACAGCGTTGAAACTAAAAAAAATGGTTTTCGCTATGACATTTGCTGTTACACGGATTCTGTCGAAGCAAAATAAATAAATTTTACAAACATATTTCTTCTAAACTATATACTAAACATTACTTTTCAGAAATTATTAAAGCAAATCTTAACTTTACATATACCCTATTGCTGGCCAATTATCCACCCCATTAAAAAGGGGTGTTAAAGTCAGAAAACTATGAGTACTTATTAATAAACCAACACTTAATTTAATTTAATTAAGAGAAAACAAAGTAAGGAAGATCTCAATAAATAATATAATAGACAACAATGAAGAAGTAGGAATTGGAACTTTTAATACAAATATTAATTACTGTAGCTTATTCAGAAGCACATACTAAGCAATGGCAACTTTAAATTCCTTAGCCTAAAGAACGAAGGTAAAGGCCAGCTCTTGAGGGTGGGAATCGACGAAGCTTCCTACCAAACCATCAAAAGCAACGGGTACACCATCCATTACAGGTTTGGGATAATCCCCGTGCATGGGCTCAAGAAGCAGCAGGAGAAGGAGGATGAACGCACTCCTAAGACCTTAAGGAGGACCACCAGAAAGCGATGTGGAAAGTATGTATCTCCACATCCACCCTCTATCACGGAAATCGTCATCCGACTCGATGGGAGATGACGCCCAGGGAGGAAGAAGAAAAAGAGAAGGAGAAGACCTTACAGAAAACAGCGAGGTGGAGGGCATAAATATCGCCTAAATGAACGTCCACCACGTCAAAGAGCTCCCGCTGTTTTCTCCAGGCCGTTCACAACAGAGGATCTCAGTATAGCATTAATCCAAGTACACTGGGTTTATAAAGATCAGGTAAGAGGACTCGCCTGCAAAGGCAGTAAAGTAGTATGTGGTAATACCAGTATATCTAGAGCATGTATCCTAATTAGAGACAACAATCAATTATATTTGTTCTCCAGAATTCCTGACGAGAGACATTGCCGCGGTCCGAGCATACCTCGAAATGCAAGGAAAAACGTCAAGAGATCGTAATAGCCTCATGCTACCTCGATGGAGATGGCAGTACCACCAGCAGAGCTGCAGAAGGTTAGTGAGCACTACTAGAAGAGGATGTTACCACTACTTGATGCTAACGCACACAACACTATTCGGGAAAGCAAAGACATTAATCAGAGAGGTGAGCAACTTTTAGAGTATATTCTCTGTGTAATAACATAATCGTACACAGTATCGGGAAACCCCTACGTTTGTAACAAGGGTAAGGAAGGAAGGAAGTGTTTGACATTACACTAAGTATATTGAAAGGATCTGCTGAAAGACTGGATGGTATCAAGTGAACATTCTCTCTCTGATCACAGGATGATTGTGTTCAGACTAGAGACGAAGAACTCCAGAGCCACCACTCCGGAGGAAAACCCAGAAAAACAATTGAGACAACTACAGAAACAATTAAGTACGCAATCCAAGGTCACCAATCCAGAAAGGCTAGATCATTTGGATCTGGAAAACGACATCAAAGAGGTGAACAAGGCTATACTCGAGGGGTACGAATCGAGCTGTCCTATTCAGCAGAGTAAATAATCCAGGGACGCACCGTAGTGGAACAGTCATCTGTCAAAGTTAAGATCCGATAAGCGGAAGCTCTTTAACGAAGCTAAGCGTAGCGGAGACTGGCAGAGCTACACCTAGAACCTTACCACCTACAACAAAGCTATTAGGAAAGCGAAAAGAGACAGCCTCAGAAAGTTCTGTGAGGAAATCGATTCAACACCTACCGCTTCACGACTTCACAAAGGTAATAGCGAAGGGTAGAATCGATACAAGAAATGGCACTAAGGAAGCCAGACGCAAGCTTCACTGAAAGTGAAGAGGGAAGAGCTCTCCTCCTTCCTACAAACCCACTTCCCTGAAAGCAAAGTGGATACCTCGGAAATCTTCCGACAATAGAAAAAGACCAACTAAAGAAGCTATTACAATAGCCAGACACATATGTAGCAGTGAACGGTTAAAATGGGCCATAAATATCTTTCAGACTTTCAAAATACCAGGAGTAGACGGGATTCATCCAGCCTTATTTCCAAAAGAGCAGGACGAAATCCTTCCTCACATGATCCGAATAAACCGAAGTAGTTTGGAGCTGTCATATATTATGTCATCTCACCTAACTTTTTGCCGATTTATCGCCTACTTTTTAAATTTGTTGCCACTAGCAGTGCGATCACGTGACATGTGTTAACATAAATTTTGGGATTATTCAATATCCTAACCCCACAAAAATTTAAAACAGTTTCTCATATTATGTTGCAAATTTTATGGCGGTACTGTATTGTATAGTACACTCCTCCTTAGCCACTATAATCACAGTTTCTAAAAGACCACAAGTCCATCCGTGCCGGAACTGCGCAGTTTTTTTTTTAATTTAACACGCTGAAAAATGCTTAATTCTTTCCCTTCCCAGTGTTAAAAAAAAATTATATTAATCACTCGAGTGCGTGTGTTAGCATATTAGGTAAAAATAGATTTGACCAACCAGTTTCCAACAAAGCGCTTTGTTCAGGAGCCGCAGTACTATTTAATCCGATGTAAACATTTTATTTGTTACAAAGAAGTACAGTTGAGAATAAAGAATAAGGCAAACAGAAACAAAGCGATGTGTCTATAAAGAAAACTACTCCAATATATCATCTTACTACATTCTGCTTTTTAGGTGTTACAAGATTATCTCCGAAGATTTCAGATCACTTTACATTGCTACGCATAGTAACAATTGCAAGAAGAAGGTTACATTTATTGTTCAATGAAAGAAAGCTGAAAGATGTGTGGAAGTACTGTGTTTATGCAATTTTTAACGGTAGAAAGGAAAATTTGCAATATATCACGAAACTGATTGAACTCCCCCGTTATAATTAGAGTGGTCAGACATGTCTGCCTACATGGGCCGCACTCGCCTCGCGTTACACAGAACGTTTAACCATAGTATATTTTCAAGGCAGTAAAATCAATCCATCCGATTCGTGTGTTTAGTATCAGTGTTAGTCGAGTCTTGAAGCGAGATAGTACAATTCTCCGTTAACATTTTACGCATTGTAAATGTCATACAATGTCGGGCGTAGAAAATTCCAGGAAACGACCATTGTTCCATAATGTAGGAAAGTATATCGGTGCTGAATTCCAAGATTTGCATTATGGTGGCGCCAAAATAGTTTACACAGTGTGCGATAAACAGTTATTGTGTTGGCATAAATCGAACTACACATTGGTAGTGGTGAATCTGCTCCGTTATCTAGCTATAAAGATTATCTTAATCAGGCTTGCGTTACATCCGTAGATGTTGGACGGTCCTTTTCAAAATATAAGCATGTTTTATCATCGCGACGAAGGCAGTTTAGTGAGAAGAATCTTGAAATACTTAATGCTATAAAGAAATTCTATACCATTTCTGCTATTTAAATAAGGTAAGGGGATTATATATAATATTTATAGTTAAATAAATAAACAATTTTGCTCTTTCCCGACACTGTACTATATGCTTGTGTTAAAAGTTAATGTCACATATATGAAACTTTCGTCATAATAATAAGTTGAATAATTTAAAAAGCTACCACTTGAGGGCATATCGGCCTATAAGAAATAGTTTAAAATACATAACACGAAAAAAATAGGTGGGAAAAATAAATCAGTACAATCAATATTTTTATTATTACAAAGGCTGGATAAAAATATGAGGTCACTTCGCACGCGTTTGCCCTTAGCGAAGGAGATTAGCCTTAATCAAACAATGGCCATGGCCTCATTGTAGGAAACGCTTGCAAATGTTTATTTTAGTAATATATATTTGACATTCACATGTGCTCTTTATGCAAAATTTGTACATGCATACTGTACATGTGCTCACCTCTTGGGTAGTTAGATATTGTTGCTACTTCACTTATGATATCAATAATTATTATTATCATCATTAACAGACTTTTTTAACAGATGTATACTTTATTTTGTAAATGGTTCTCGCAGTATATTAGTTTAAATTAGGGTACGCATATTTCTCTTCTCTATTCCTTTATATAAATATCAAAGATTTAATGGAAGGGTGTGGATGTGTGGGTGCATGATACTAAAGCAGCACATGGGAGTATCAAGAGCTCATTTTATTAACCTCAGTTTTTTCTCTCTTTTTTATATTATTCCTCCTTCTACTAAAAATAAAAAATAATTGTAAATGTATATAGTACAGAATTATACATTGCGTGATAAGTATTTTTAGTTTTTGAGTTTCGAATACGATCAAAGTGCATTTTAGTCCAAGTGCGTTTTCGCAAATACACGCTTTGGCACTTGTCATTAGTGGAGACAAATACGTTTTGCAAATTCATCGTCGTCATAACTTTTCCTTTTCTATGACTATTCACGGCTTTAAGTGGAATTTTATTCAGTCACATCTGGGTTAAAAATATAAACAGATGTATGCTCTTTGAGGACGAGTTACATATTGTCAAGAAAATTGAATTTTTGCCAAGTGATAAAATTAAACAACCTTGGAAACGGGTGGTAAAAACATATGGGTTCAAGGATTTCAGCGTCGAACTAAGAACCATTCAACAAAGAATGGGAAATATATCTTATTAATAATTTAAAATTTGCAAAACCGTAAAATGTATATATGTTTAAAAATCTTTTAATATTAAATTAAAGCTAAAATTATTAGCAATACAAATGAGGTACTGAGGATATTATTGAAAAGAGCGAATAAATGCGTATATGATTTGTTTTTTAAAGCGGTTAAGTTTGTGACCTAAATAACGTGAATTTTCGTTATACAAAATTAAAATCTAAAACTCCACTCTTAATAAAAGACTCCCATTTAATTTATTCAATACTTTGTAGTGATGCATAAAACTGCTTCTTTACGTTAGCAACTACAACCGGCTTCTGCTATTTTTGGTTAACAGTTTAAAAAAGCTGCTACTTTTAGAAGCAGTTTTTCTTAAATAGCGATATACGTTAAACAGATAAGCTGTTTCTACAACTTTACACACTTATAGTGTCTTATTGTTACCGCTATTCACTCAATATCTATATATGTATTTATACTGTGGACGACTATTTAGTTCAGTAACGAGTGGAGATACATTTACAATTTCATTAATATTAACTACAAAAACTCGTTGCATAACATCATGCTTCTTACTTTAACTTTACTGCTATACTGCTACGAATATACTTGTATGTTTCACAACATTCGCACTCTTCCTCCATATCAAGAAGTCCTGCTACAAAAAGTAGCAGCTTCTTTTGATATTGAATAGCTGCTATACTTCATTTACTATAACAGACGAGCTATCTCATTATTTGCAATTTCGGGCTATGCAATACCATATTATTAAAAAACCAACTAACATATAAGTTTCTCATTTTCGATTAAACATACTATGTTGGTGCCTACTGTTTTTTAAATTGCATGCTTGTCACGTCTTTCCAATGTCTTCCCATCAATTTCGTTATTGCCGTCAACTGTCAAAGGGTTATATTCTGCGTTTTCAGAATGTGTTAAAACTTGCGCTTATACTTGATATATATTTATTTATAATAAGTAGTTATCACAATTAAACCAAGCCGAAACCATTGTGTAAACAATCGAAGGAGCTAATAGTTTCGTTAATCGGGTATTTCGACGCAGAACGCGAGAACAACGGACCATTATTACGCCTGTTAACTTTCGTCCCGGAAGTATGTACAAAATCCATATATTTTTAATGTCATATTCTTAACAGTATTTCGTTTTTAGAGAGTTGCGAGTGCTCTAAACATTCATGTTGCAACCATAAGCACAATTTCATCCATGAGCAAACAAGGAATTACATCCACTAACCCAAAACGAAAAGGCATACGAAATAAATGTTGTAAAAATTGATTATTCTACTCCTTGTCAATGTGCTATTGGAAACACAATTTATGACATGTAAAAAACAGTGAGTACATACAAATATTGTTCACAAAAGTGGTTCTTTCGCATACATTTTTCAGAGCAACATATCACATTAAACACTTTGAACAGTGCTCTTAAGGAAAAACACCTTTTTTATGGTTGAAACACATCGTTGCGGAAGATATTACGTGTTCTCAAAGAAAAGGAAGTTTGTTGTGAAACGATGGATGAAATATGTCAGATCGGAGGGATACATACAATTGTATAAAGCAGATTGAATTAAATTACTTCTTCCAGTTTAGCCGCGTGTGAGTTCATGGTATAACAAAATTAAAACTACTAGATTGGTCCTCACACTCACAATCTCAGATTTATTTAATATTAATAAATTATAGCGACTAGTTTCCGGAATAGACTGCCATCCTCAGGCTAGATATAATATAAGTTACAAAGAGTAAGTCAGAAAAGTTTAGTTTGTTTTACATTGTTTTCACAATTGTTAATTGAAAAAGATTCATTTCAGAAAGTCGAAACGTTTTTAAAAACAATAGTTTTTTTTTTATTTTCACTTATATCTGATTTCTAATTAAAAGTAGGCTATTTTAATATTATTTGACAATAATATGTTACCTTTTAAATGAGATTAGATGTTTTTCCATTTGAATTTATAATATATAGGGTTTAATATACCAATAATCAAAATTCAACGTTTAATTAATTGCTTTTTAAATTTTTTTATGTAGTTTTTATTAATACGAAAAAGTACTTGGAAACTTAACCTCTGTAGCTTCAAACACTAGGATAATTGTTTCTGCTTATTTTGAAATAGACTGTACACTGAAATACAAAATTCATGTCTCTCTAAAATTTCTTCGTGAGCGAGTAATATATATAATTTAAGTGTAAACATATCTGAAGCAGCACTCTACGAAAACTTGAGCGCTTAATAACACAAAGGCCACATTTTAAGCAAATACAGAGAAATATTTGCCATGGAATTTTCACGCCCCCAAGGTTTCAAAAACAAGTGGCTTTTTTTAACCCAGAACGTCAGAACGAATGTTGACAATTTAATGTTCATAATTTCGTATCTAGTAAGTAAACTCACCCTATGGAGATATTTTGTTGATTGTTTTTGTTTTGGAAAATTATTATGATTTGTCAATTGAGATGTGATATAGTACAAAAAAAAATATGTGAATAAAAGATCATAATCCGGGCAGCGTTTTGTATAACTGGAAGGATAATATAACACATTATATTCATAAAATGGAAAGAAATAATATTTTAGGGAGACATGAGTTTTGAATCTGACTGTACGTAGGGTACATAAAGGTATTGGGTATACTTATATAAGAGGAAAACTAAGAGGCATTTATGTTTTCTTGCTACATGCCAAACTACACGAACTTGTTATCTAGATCGTGTTTAAGGGACTACTACCACAACTTTCTTTTGCTCAGGTATAAGATATATCCGGTATCTCGTTACCTACCCACACCGAAATACTCGTGTAAAGTAAAGATATACGACTTCATCTGAGTTATCGTTTAGGAGATTTCGTTATATCTACAAGTTAATGCCTTCTTTTCCATGTAATTTTGCGAATTTTATTTTGTTAAACATCACCACACCACGGTAATCAATTATTGAACGTATTTACCTTACGTTAGACATATTTACTTTGTAAATACTAATAATTTATCTCTTAATTTTTACCTATAGGTATATCTCGTACATACCATACATAACAATATAACCAAGGTCGAATTGACATTTTGCAGTAAAAAAAAAATAACTCTATAAAAGGAATTTATACTGCATTTAATAATATGACTTGTCAAAATTGAGAAAAATTAAAGAATATTAACCATTTCCGGCGGGCTATTACCAATGAAATTTGCAATTATAAAACAAAAATGTTGCAGTATTACTTAAAATTTAAGGTAAATCAATTTTTACGGGTTGCGCATTTATGTATTTCAATTCGCACACACGGATTAATGTGTCAGAGATTGGCAAAAGGGTTGGTTTGTTATATGGTCATAATGCTGCATTGATCTTTGGATCTCCACCAAATAAGTAAATGTACAGAAGTAGTTATGGTAAAACATTTTCAGAGAGTTCTCCTTCGAAATCTATAACAATTTGTGTTAATATCCAGTTTTACTCTGAGTCGCGCACGCGTCTTAACCTATCCCGTCATGTCTGACGCAATGTCAGGCGAAGTCCTGTTGGTTTGCGTTTAGTCATTAGTTTAGCTGTAAAAACACAAATACAGGTAGGTTAGATTGTATTAATATTTGACACAAGGTAAATATGACTTGCATCAGTATTTACACTGCTATTGGGCGAATGTTTCGTTTTGTTGTATGTATTCAGCATGCAATTTTCTATTCAAACGGTTCTCTTATATTGTCTTGCAAGATTGATTTTCGGTTAGAAATAGCTAAGGTAACTAAAGATTATTAATTCATCCAGTCTCAAGGAGAATTTTTGTCAAAAAAAAAATTAAGATGTTCTTTATAACTTGGAATCTTTAGTCTTGTGCCAGTACCAAGAACGTTTACAGAAATAAATTTTCAATATAATTATCATTATTAATTGTCAATATGAATTCTGAAATCACCTATAACCTAGGTGATGCATTATTTATTTCAAACGGTGACTTTCCTGTTATATCCCACACTACAATCAATAGCAGTGAAACATTATGCCGGATGTTGTGTTAATAACATATTACATTACCTTTGCTTCTTTCTCACGTTTGTCGCATGGGCAGTTTAGTTTAATGACTATATAGGTATAGGTATTGTAACGCTACATAGTAGCATACAGTCCGGTATAAAAAAAATAATTTTTTAAAAATAATACTTTAATTAAATTAGTAAAAATCAAATTTTTAACATCCTAGTGTCATCTATATTCATTATTTTTTAATTCATAAATGTACCTTCTCAACTGCCAGGCATGCAGAGTGAGAATTTGCAATTGGAACAGGCTAGAGGACGCGCTGACATTAAAAAAAATACTAATAGCCAGTTATCCCTCTTATATTACTTCAGTACGTGAGGAGATGGTATGGGAGACTATGTCGCCAAAATATCCTCTACTTCAATTACCCCCTTTATATTACTTCAGTACGTGAGGAGATGGTATGGGAGACTGTCCCAAAATGTCCTCTATTTCAATTACTCCCCTTATATTACTTCAGTACGTGAGGAGATGGTATGGGAGACTGTCGCCAAAATGTTCTCTACTTCAATTTGTATGTTTACAATGCCCAGTTTCCAAGGTATCGTACGCACGAGACTCTTGTACATGGATTATGAACAATTTTGTAAGATAAAGAAAACATTTAAGTGTGAACAAAAGTGGTTACATTTAATAACAGAGTTCGAAATGTGAAACCGTGTACAAGCAGCATAAACATAAGGATATCCTTATTTCAGGTAAGTTACGTGAATTCGCTTACTCAATAACAATTACGTTTTGTTAGTAATTCCACTTTTTGCAATATAAATTCACCATGGAAACATAAATACGTTTAAAATTAAATTTCAAAATTCCCGCGTTTTCTGAAAGTTCAATCTGTGTTATTCTATGGTTAAAAGACGGGTGAAACAGAATGTACAACCTTGATGGTAAAATTACTGGATTTCGGTTCGTGCCGTAAATACATATCAAATATTAACATAGAAAAGTACCAACCTATACAAATTGTCCCCCAGTGATTGCAAACTGTTCAGCGATTATACAAAATTCCTAAACCCAAAATTTGCCGAACGTATAAAATGAAATTTCTTATAATTGTATTTAAATTTAGATTAGGATTAAAATAATACGTTTATTTTTAGGTAGATTTGGACGACGAATATCTTCAAAACGGATGAATTCACCGGACATCAAAGTGAGCAGGTACGACCAGGCATCTGATGGGGGCCCTGGTACATCGTACTTCTAAACACGGAGGATGGCTCGGGGCAGGAACATATCTCAGGAAAATCGTCCTTGGAGAAAAATTACCCAAAGATTATAGGTAAAATTTGGATAACATTAATATGATAAACTTTGTTTGACAATTAACAATCATTTTTAGGTTGGAATTTGGAATAAAATTGGATTTTATCAAAATTGCCCTTAAATTTTACGAAATAAAATGAGACACGTCTGCCTCTGACGGAGGTTGGCTAGTGAAACCTTTTGAATTGGAATTTTCTAACAGACTTTGATAGCGATTGTCTTTCGACAGGGGGACAAACTGTCTCAGAGAATCCGTTAATTTCACCGAAGTGAGGGCAATATAAGATGTTTAATACATGAGAATGCCCATGTGACCAAATTGACTGTGGAATGTTTACACAAAATTAAAATAAATAATTATTGCAAAATTCTGGAATCACCTCACATTTAATATAAAGTAAAGGCAGGTGTCTCTGGATCATGAGAACAATATATTTCAAAATTTTCAACACTTATTACTATGTAAAATTTACAATGTAAAAATGATTAATCACTGCACAATAAGTAGGCAACCATCTATACACACGACATTTTGACGAGACCGAATTCCAGCAATTTTCCATGTCTTTCTGTTGACATATCAATGCAATTGGAATGCTAATGCATATAAAAACATTATTAGACTAAGTTTAAATAAAATAAGTACACTGTAAAAAAAATCATTTGAGTTGAGCTTAGATCTGTCAATATCTGTTATAAAAATATACTATTTAAATTCTAATATTCGGTTTCGATGTGTAGCTATATCACTGCTGATTATCTTTACTTCCTGAAGGAAAATGCCTTGAAGGACTTGCCAAATGCAGAGATTTCTTACATCACCTGCCTGGACATCGTCTGGCTGTCTGCTGCTACATTTTATATCCTTTTCTTGTTATATCATATTATTTTTAAAATATATAAAAGTAAAACTAATAACTTTACACTTAAATGATATCAAATGCTCATTCCACGACAGTATAGACGTTCTCCAGAAAAAAAAGTACTTCAATATTATTCAGTAATGTTTAGTTACAGTTGCTGATACGCACGCCACTGGTAAGGCACATCATATCGGGTGGCTCTTTGTCTCCTCAAGGCGACCAGCTTGCGTCTAGACCAGCCGGTCCGGTTGTACTCATCGCCAAAGTGCCTCAACATTTAACCACTGTTGCACCTATTTTATTTCTCTGGTGGTTGTCACTTACAAGAAACATCGAAAAAATGCATAAGCATTTAGGTAAAATCAACGTACGATATCAACCAGTACAGAATTAGAACATAATACGTTGGCGTCGGTTTGGTTTGAAGAAGAAAATGATCGCATGATTACCACGTTTGAAAACAACATTTAATAGAATATGACGTTGGTAAACAAAATCATATCTATTGTACATACATAATCGACTTGATAACCAAGTCACGCGCGTTGTAATACGTTGCACTTAAACAAATCTAAGAATCGCTTTGTCTGTTTTCGGATAAAATTGATTTTTTATAGCTGTTTTTTAACAAATCAGGTAAGTTGAATATAATGCTAAAAGTTTTAACGGGGAAAACGAGCGTAACTTTGTTAGTAAAGATATGAAAAAGAAAGGTTTAATCCTGCAGCAAATACATGAAGATATGACGGGATATCGATCTAACTACGACTAGAAAATTCATAACAGAAAATTAGGTACGCCTCGATGTAGAACATTCTGCAAAAAATTGTTTCCTGTGTTGAAGTTTAGGACTTATTAAACGTATACAAGTATTTCTGTAAATTACGTATACACACAAAAAATCTATTATCAAACTATTTTTATTTATTCAGAAATCGAAACTTAATATATATTTAAATAAATTAAATCTTGTTGGTTAGAACATAAGGGTAAATTCTCTGAAAACACAATAAACTCTTAGAACAAATGGTATAAATATTTGCATTGAAGTATACTTCCTCCAAATGAACATTGTTGTTGTTGTAAGAAATAAATCTATGCAATCATAGTGAGAAAGTTTGTAGATTCAAAATAAAATCCCTTATACGTTTGGTATAATGATTTACTATATAAAATTATGAAATGTTTTGTACTGAAAACATGAAATACCATATTATTGGAACATATATATGAAACGAATTTTACCCCACCATTTATTGCACTAAAACTTATCTGTCATTGGTTCCCTCTTTTTTAGGAGGGTTTAGGGGGTTTTGCACATACATACGCTTTACTTGGCATCACTTTTTGATTGACCAGCGAACAGTGTTGTTGGTTGTGAGTGTAAGTAAATCTAAATAGATACCCCAGCCGTTTCACAGCTTACTTAGAGAATGGGGTGGAATGGGGCTGATGCACAGATGTTACCATTAAAATATTCGAAAGTATGTACGTACGTGTTATCTAATATTAAGGAATTATTGGTTTAAAAAACTTTGAAATAACACTAATAATAGAGTCACCGCCATTGTGTCGATAATATATGAACATGGTAGGTGTGTAAATTAACAAACATATGTAGGTATTTACTAGTTATTAGTTTTGAGTAGGTAGTAACAGCAAATTACTATACTGATTGGAATTATATCAGCAATCAACGCCGACTAGATACCAGGCCCAGGCATTGAGTGGGGCGTATCCCGAGAACACCGGTCGCAACGACGGATACGCATAACATCTATACCTCTACGCATCAATATCCCGTGCGCACTACTGGAGTACCCCGATACGCTACCTTCCCCCAAACATTGTAAAACTATAAAGTATGATAATATTTCTTTATTTATTAATTTTCCTCTACCGAAGTTTTTTGGTGTTACAGACACAAAATTCAGTGGCGACTCGTGGTCGTAAACGTAAAGTGTTCACAAAATCAAGAACATGCAAATTTTTAACTAAAATCCAATCATTTTTTCCGTACATGCCCTTCTTAAGTTTTCTTGTAAAGTCTCTAAATTTGCCCTTTGTAGTTTGCGTCAAATTAAGTTCTGGTTTTGGCCTGCCCATACTTTTAACTTGAATTTTTTGTTCATAACTAAACGAATTAAAATTGTCTTTCAAATATTGCACAGTAAAACTGTTCGTATCCATAGTTCTTATTTATATATTGTTTAGTGTTTACTTAAAATACTACTTTGTTTGTTTTGGGTGCATTTCATTATCTTTTCTACGTACTGTATATTTCATTTCATTACTTTTTTTACGTACTATATATATTCTTTTTTGTTTGTCGGCTGCACCAAAGCGCATTAGTGGCGGCTTTGCTTTGTCGGCTAGTTTTTAACTGCAGCTGCGCTGTTGCCAATTTATTTTTGTTTTTTTTAAAAAAACAATTATTATTTGTATCTTTGAGGGAAATGTACGTTTTTTGGGAACAGTTAAAGATTCACGAGTTTAAGTTTGTGATTTTATGTGCGCGGGTTTAATAAGCGTATTGTTATAGATGAAGTACCTCAAACGAAAATTTAAATCGGTGTTTTAAATAAAATAGATAGTTTTTTTTTTTAACAAATATATTGTCTAATTTCCTTTTTTTACAAAGTTAAATTTAAGATATTTATAAATTAACACTAAATATTTAAATTGTTGCAACCATGATTATTGTGTTAATTATATCAACTTTTATAATCTACAATTGAAATTAATAAATAAAAAATTTAAATTTGAAAATTTTCTTATACCTAAAACTAGAATATAAAATTAAATTTAATACAGACCTGTATTAATTACTCATCTAAACTGCACGAGTGTGAACATTGAGCACAGGCTTAATATTAGCACCAAATTAATAGATTAATATATTAAAATTTTTAAATTCCAAGCAAAAGAAAACAACACATGTGAGCCACCCCGATATCTATATCACACTGGCTCTCTCGCTCGCACGTACGAAGCAGAGAGCCAGAAAACAAACAAAAAACCTGGAATAGTGAAATAAACAATATAATGTTATATATAGTCACGAAAATTCTGTTAAAACTTAAAGTATAAAGATCGAAATACACCGTTATCCTAAAATATCAAAACAACTTTCTAATTAAAATAACATTAAACCAAGAAATTTATTAGATAATTTATGTTATTTAATAAATTAAAATAATTACGCACCCTTGGTTTCATTATAAAACTGTCACCAACAAACAGTATTAGTTCTTATGGTAGTTACGACCTGTGAACGGTGAGTCATTCATAAACAAAACATATATAATATAGTTTATCCGTAAAACACGATATCTGAACGTTGATGTCGATCGATTTGTTAACGTGATCCGAGAACGCAACGAAAGCAAGCACAGGAGCACACTCAATTTGTGCACCGTTCATATCTAATCTGCCGTATCCGTCCCCACCTCCGCTACGTCCTTTATGCGGCTAGGCATTGGATAAAATCAACGTAGTCCCGCCTACTCGACGCACGTGCTCCGTCGTCGGTGGCTTGCTCGTGATGTACATACATATGTATAGAAAGGAACGTCGCGTCGTTTATTCGTTTCGCTGCGTTATATTTCACGAATATATTAAGATCGAGTAAATAGATTTTATTAGTTTATAATCGACGATTTGTTTAGGGGATTCACGTGCTCATGTGCTCCTATACAGAAACTGCGACTGACAAAATTAGTAGGTAATTATTACCCTTGTATAGTAGAAATGCTTAGATTAAGTAGGTAAGTATTATCAGTTCAATATACTTATATTTTGGAAGCAAATAATGGCAATACTTCAAATAATACTTTTATATACTTCTATCAAATGTACATAAATTATTAAGGCATAAATATGATAGTTTCCAGTTGAAAAAATCTATTTACTCAAATCTAAAATAATTATTTTTGTGGTGATCATAATGATTTTAGTATATTGATTACATTTGAACTAAAAAATTGTTTCGCCTAACAAATTCACGGGTTTGGAAAACTGAACAAATTTTATTCTCAATATAAAGGAAATTACGTTATATTTAATGTGTTGCATTTATATTCAAATTGAGTAATTATTTGTTTGTGTGTTGGTATAAATTACAAATAGTAAACTAAAAATCATAGAAAATGTTCTTGCAATGTCTGAAATGTATTACGTCATAAATTAATGTTCCTTTTATTAAAAGTGTAAAATGTTGAGCGCTATTCGACTCTAACTTATACACAGCTGTCATCTTACATTTCGGTCACTACCGAAAAAAGAATACTATTAAGATCCGTTACGATATTACACCCATACATACATATAGATATAACTGATGGAAATAGTTAAGGGTATCAACGGTTGGACAGATTTTTGGGGCGATGCCACCGCGCCGCGCCGTGCGAAATAGCTGTGTGGAAGGTGGAAGGTATAAAGTAGACGCGAGAGGCAACTTGGTTCGATAGCCGGGGTCCCCGCTATATCGAGCGACTACGGTCGGGGTTCTCTATTATATACGCAGAGAGCTATTCACAGAATTGAACCGAGGAGGGAATAAGTTGCTGCCTCGAGTCCGATGTGGGATATAACGAAGAAGCAAAAACGACGTTGATTCGCTAAAAAGTCATCATGTTATCTGTACACAAACAAATTTATTAGTTGTAAATAATTTTTGTTATATGGCGTGCTATATGAGCATAGTTTAGAGTTAGAGTATTCCCCATGCAATATAATAATTTCGTATTAACAGTTTTGTATTATTTTTCTTTCAGTTACTATACGCAATAAAAAATAATACATGGCCTTGGATTTCTACTGTACCACGTATGTATTAGGTGTAGCTTTTTTATATGTACAGGTGGTGCAATTTCGGTGGCATTATATGAGAAATTTCTTTATTTCAATAGGTACATGCACAAAAGCTGTATGAGATGCTGCGTACTTTTTTTTTCGAAGGTAAATTTAGTGTTGGTGAGGAAAATTAAACATTTTTAATCATTTCCGGAATATGACCGGAAACTCAACAATCCGGGTTTTCTTTTTTTACTTATAATCTCTTTATTTTTAAAGATACGAAATAACAGTTTACGAGCTACATTAAGTCTCTGACCGTGAATAAGTACCGATACGAAGGAAAATAAAATAAATCAGTAATGGAGGATGGACATACTTCAATATACAGTGTTACTACAAAAGAAATAGATACTTTCAATGTTTTATTAATCCAAAACTAATAACGTTATTATGAATTCGTTTAAACATATCTGCATCGACACTTTCCAGAAGTCTCGTGATGCGTTGTTTTAACTCATCTAAATTATTAGGAAGCGGAGGGACGTAAACCAGGCCCTTTCACAAATCCCCATAGAAAAAAATCGCACGGTGTGAAATCGAGGCTCATTGGTAGCCACCATACGCGGTTGTCGGCTGTTGCACGGCCTATCCAGCGCTGTGGAAGTGTTTCGTCCAAATAATTTCTAACGACATGGTGCCAGTGATGAGATGCTCCATCCTGTTGGAAGATAAAGTTCCCTCCGTCCTCATAGAGTTGAGGCATCACAATTGATCAACATTTGATGATATGTAGCTCCCGTTACTGTGTTTTCTTCAAAAAAGGAAGGACCATACACCTTTGTCCGAGATACAGCACAGAACACATTCACTTTTGGAGAATCACGCAAATGCTCCACCAACACTCTCGGAGTTCAGTCCTCCATATTCGGACGTTGTGTTTATTCACCTTGCCACTTATGTGGAACGTTGACTCGTCACTGAAAATTATCCGCTCGCAAAACTCATCTTCATTACGTTGCAGCATTTCATTGCAGAAATCTTGAAGCTTAAGCTTGTCATCTTCACGTAGATGCTGTACCAACTGCAATCTGTAAGGCGTCAGTTTTAGTCGTTTACGTAAAATTTTCTACACAGTTGGTTGCGGAATTTGTAGTTCCAAACTTGCACGTGTTGTTGACTTTTGTGGACTTCGTTGGCAAACAGCACGAACACGTTCCACTGTTTCTTCTGACACACGAGGTCTTCCCGGACTTTTACCTTTACATAAACACCCTGTCGTTTCAAATTTATTGTACCAATCGTAGATCGACTGTCTAGTAGGTGGTGGTTTCCAAAACGTATTCGAAAATGTCGTTTGACAACAGTTACGGAGTTCGTTTTGGCAAATTCAAGCACGCAATATGCTTTCTCAGTAGAGTTTGCAGCCATCGTAGCTATTATGCTTGCGCAGCACTACCAACTGGACTATCGAAACTTCTACAGTTCCCTCAACCTGACAGTGCAAAATGCATGTCGATATCACAAATAACTTTTGTTTTATACAATACCAAACGTGTCTATTTCTTTTATCGTAACGCTGTACTTATCACCACGGAAACATTTCTAAAAACTAGTATTAGCTCATATACTGGATTTACAAATAGGTATGTGCACAAAATTAAACTTATAATCATTTTAGACATGACTTAATATATATGTAACATAGCAATATAGGTATTATATTTACGTGAACAGTAAAGCTTTTCACTCTCTAGTTCTAAAAACCAGATCGGATTTATCGTTTTACGCCAAACTGCATATTATGTGGGTCAAACTAGCTGCAGACGCACGTTTGTATGTGGTACATACACGTATGTATACGCACAGCAAGTAAATGTAGTTCAAGTTTGCAGAAAGCGAATGACGTTTTAAGTTTTAACGTTCCGGATGCGTTATTCGATGACTATTAATTGATTTAACGGTGCTTTAGGTCTTTCAATACATCACGCGTCGCTTTTATATCACCGTGCACAATGCACAGTTTCTGGAAATGAATAAGAATTATTAAACGTCTCTTTCCATTGAAATCACTCATATGCATGTATTTGCAAGTTCCTGTTCTTTAATATTAATGAATACTTGAAATACTTAAAATTTACATATGGTGGACATGTGGGCAACTAATAAAAAGAACATTAAGTTGATAGATTGATTGAAGATAATGAAAGTTTTTGTTCATTTCACTGTTGGGTGTGACATCAGATTTTTCTTAGAAACTTTTTTTTAACACTTTTTTCTTACAAAATGTTAATGCGAATAATACAGCAAATGTGTTCTCCACTTAAATTGCTGTATCAAATATATATTATCAAATATTTTACAACAATCTGCTATCAATATCAAGAATTCATATGGTTTGATCCACTTACATTATAATCCTATTAGTGTCCATATTTAGTAACGCTGCTGGTGTGATGCATCAAAAACTAGTATTTTATAACTGTCTAATATAAAGTACATATCTCAAAGTGATAGGAACGTGCATCTTTAGTTTTACATTTCGTGGTTTTTTGGAAAAGTAGAATGGAATTATAATCTCAAAGTAAACCTCAAGTTTTATGGTGTTAACATCAACGAAGAGGACTTGAGTGGTAGAAAAGGAAAGATATATTTGACGTGTATCAATTCATGTGTTATACTTCTGGTCAAAACCATAAAAATTGGAATTGAGACTAAAGGAAGAGCACCTTTACGGCGATTTGGTCTTTTGGGAATATGTGTTCACAATATGAATGTACTGAAATGATGCCAATAAATTGATATGATTATGATTGTGATTAATCCAGTCAGTAGAATGTATGTATCAACAACTAAAATATTTAAAAGATATTTCTCAAAGGTTTAAAAATTGTAAGTAAATTTCCATAGAGCGGGTGTCCCTTAATTAGGTAATTACTTTAACATTCTTATTATTTTTATATTTGTTATTGAAAAAAAAAAAAACATTAAATCTCGCCATTTTGTTTTGACAAATCTAATTGTCGTGTTAGTTAAGTTAAGACACTGTAATTAGTAAGAAGAGGAAGTATCGATCATACTGCGTTAGGTTCCAAGAAAATTTAGACGGCCGTATATTAAAAAGGAATTTCTTATCTCAATTCTAAGCTTTCGCTAACTTTTATTAGCTTCTTCAAGGAAATAATAAATGTAACAATAATTTGAGTTAACTTCCATTCTATTTTATAAAAAATAACATACTTACAAAGGTTGAAGTTAATTCAAAAAGTTAAAAATGACGATTAACACATCCATTAAAACACAATATATACATCAGTTAAAAACACAAATGTACCTACACTGAGAAAAGAGATTGCATTAAATGAGAAGCTTTATAACTTTTGGTTTTTATCATGTTCAACGAAAAGAATACCTTTTCTTAGAAAATGAAAAGTAGCGTGCTGTTTTGCCGGAAGACTATTTTCTTTTTAAGTACATGCTTTTCGACGAAAAGTAACCGTAATTAAATGGAATACACCTTAGTTTTGATTAATATTTTATAAAGTCTGTATAACTTTTGTTTAAGTAAGACAATACACATTACATATTATATTATTATTATTATGTAGGTACATATTTAACAACATATTTTAGTTTCTTTTAAGTATTATTGAATTATAAACGGTATTTTAAATAAAAAAACAGCCGGACGTTTTGGTTTATTTGCGTAAACGCGCATGTATGTATTGATTTGAAACTTGCCTTTTAACGGAAAATGCAAGCACCAGTATTCAAGCTGAGTGCTTTTTTACGTGGCAGTATTTTAGTTTTATTCATGTTGCCACGTGCAAAAGTCTCAGATACACAAACAATAATGAACAAAAGTGAATATTTTTCGCGCGAGGTTAAAGAAATTTCAGAGATAATTGGAATTTTTTCAATTAATGCTGATTTACTTATAAGCCAAGAAGTTTTACAGCAGTATATAGTGTTTGAAGGTCTTAAAACTGTTATACACGAGAAAAACGATCTTGTTGTTTTCAACCATTTTTCATGCATTTGGTTACAGTTACTAAATTATTACTTGATTTAGGAATATTAAAAATATTCCTGTATTCAACCAAACAAATAATTTAGTTACTACATTTATTTGAAGCTAACGCAGTATTTATTAATTTAACTAAATATTTACATAGAAATAAAAATAAATATCCCATTTTATTTTCGTATAGCAGTTTTCTCCCCATATAGTACAGCAGATGAGCAGATATACTTATGTGTAGTAGAGAAATTGTCGCATAGATGGCGCATCTCCTATTTCATTCTAGTAACAGATAATATTTCGCACAAAATAGGATCGTAACATAGTAATCTGGTATATTTGCTAGAACTCCCCCAATACTACTAGGATTTACAACATTCTAACGGCAAATCCCTCCTTAGTGCATGTGTTTTTGGAGATAATTCATTTTGATTTCGATTAAAAATAATCACGGCATTTTGTTGTGTTTACGCTAAAGTCTATAATGAATACATTTTATAAGAAAAGGAAAAACCTCTTGAATCAAAATGCTTACGGTTTTCTGCCAATTTGCATAATTTTCAAGTTCAAAATAAAGAGGACTTGAATCAACTATCAATATCTTTGACTTAAAAGAATAAACTGTATCAACGAAAAATATATTATTTCCGAAGAAACGCGTGAATTTAAAATTATATTCCGCTTCAAGGAAACACCAAATCATGTTGGAAATATAGAAAACGCAAAAACTTTTGGTTTAATGCAATTCCTTTTAAATGAAAATGATATTTCTCTCAGTGTACTATCTGTCTATTTTATGTTTTAACCAACGTCATCGATTTTTGTCCGTATGAATCAAATCGATAGTTTTGAGTCACATTAAAAAGTGTATAAACAGGAAAGAAAGCGAAAAACGGGCGAGAAATAACTAATAAAAAATAATAAACAAAATACACAAATTAACGAGGCTATAGATTAGATTTGATAACTGACAGGTGCCTATAATTGAAACCGGAAACGGTGCACTATTTAAGTATTGTACTTATACAAAGTAGTAATAGGGCTATCTCTATCTGTCACATTCATGAAATTAATCCTTGTATCTTCTTCTGTGAGGCAAACGGAAACTCTTTTTTTCAATAGCAATACTAGAGAAAAACAGTCAAATCAGAAAATTGTGTTTACTCGTATGATACATCAATAACGTTGATTAAAACATAAAATAGACAGAGTGTATAGTTAAAAAATCTCAGTATATGCGCGTATTAGCGAACGGATGCCAGCTTCCACGAGGAAACGATCAGATATTAAAAGTATATCCCGACAACACCAGTTTTTAGAATACAAATGGACCTGAATGAATGCAAAAGTAGACTTCCGGGTGATCGGCGATTAACGGGAAATTAAAACCGAAATAACACACACCCAGTAATTTATAATATACAACTTTGAATAAAGCGGTTGATATTTTATTTCCGTTAAGGAAATTTGCAATTTCTATTCACTTCATATAGTATAAAACCCAACGAACATATGTTGAAAATTAGCAATTTAAAATTCACAATGCACCCAATTGTAATGATTATAGTATAGATTTTCAATTCGCTAGTATTTATAATTTGATTCAAGGCACAGACAAGTATTGGGCATCCGCATTTTAGATGCGCATAACGGTTAAAGGATGGTAATTATGAACTGGTTTTACAATATGAATACCTGAAAACAAAATTTTTGTTTTATATAAATTGTAATTTAATTCATAATTTGTACAAATTGAGTAAGTGATATAAATTGTAAAAGAAAAAAAAGATAATACTCACTCTTAAAATGACTTATTTAGCTCACAAGTTTTAACCCAACTATAGGTCATCTTTAGAGCCATCTACAATATCACTTCGAAAAATTAATAGTAATTCATAATTGTATCTTATAATCCATTATAAGTTTAACAGTTCATTCTACAATATTCTTAAAAGTCTCTTGAGTTTTTGAGATAAGCTACTTTTCTTTATTCTAGTTCGATTCTTTGTTAGAAAACACTGGATTTGTTTAAAAAAATCAATCAATACATTACTTTTTAAAAACTTTAAAATAATTTATTGTTACGATATGTTGCACTAGTATGCTTCCTGCTGTGAAGTGTAAGAATTTCCCTAAACTTTAATAGTAACCTGTTTCTTGTATTTTCTTCTGTTTGCCTGAACATCTATGTTTAATTTAATAACCTTATCATTAAGTCACAAAATATGATGCATTTTTCGTTCATGAAGCATACACAGATAAAAAGGTTTCTTTAAATCAAAGAACTATTTCTTTCAGTTAATACATACTTTTAGCCAACACGAATTTCTTTCATTGAAAGAAGTATGTGTTAACTGAAAAAAAATGGCTCTTTTAAATACGAGCAAAGAAATATTTCTCCGATTTAAAGAAACCTTTTTATTTGTGTAAGTGATCGAAGTGTCATGCTTGCACTTTGCATATGTAAGTTAAAGTTAATCAATAATTGTAAGCAGTACAAGGATACCAAGAAAACGAATGGGCCAGGTTTGAGATATGCAGCTTTTTTTACATTTAAAATGTGTTTTTTTTATCTCATATTTGTAACATGTTACATATTTATTTACTTGAAGCAAAAAGTAGGCAGTGTATAGAATTTAATTTCTCATTATATTTTATTTAAGTAACTTAATAAAGCTACTTATATCAAAATTGGAGGTTGAACTATTCCCCGATGAGAACAAATTCAAATATGAAACAACTCATTAAATAACCATGACTTGAATTTTTCACTAATAATCATTGGGTGGACTTACTTGAACAATTTCGTCACAATAACAGTAATCATGCATATTTTATCATAATTACATATATAGTACGCATTATCTACTTACTTGGTAAACTGTTAAAAAAATTTTTGACTGAAATAAAATACGTCAAAGAAAAATTATCATACAAATAATATCTTATTAAAACAAAGAAATATTTATCATTGTTTCTTTGGTATAAATAATATTGCTTGGAAACAACTTGAAATTACTTAAAAAAATATTTCTTTTAGAAAAAAAAAAACTTCTACCAAGGCATCAGAAAAGGTGATATTTTCTTTCGCAAGCTAATTATGAGGAATAAGGGGAAAAAGCCATCTTAACCACAAAAGTAAACATTAAAAACACATTAAGAATTCCATACCCCAACTTTATGTATTTATACTTGGTTGCTGAGAAAAATATAAAAAAAATACTAAATATATATATTGTATCTGCTAAAATAACAACAAAGAATCAATAAAGTATACTCTATACCTATAAGAACCTTAGATATACAAAAAAAAAAAATTGGGCATCGGCCGAAACATAAGATATTTAAATTAATTGAAAATTATATTCGAACCAGGATATAATACTGCTGTTCTTTATTATGTCACCATTAATTAAAAAGTATTTTCTTTTTGAGTACCAAAAAAGCTTTATGGAACCTTTAATATTACATACAATCTAACTTTTTGATAGTCATCCAGTTCTAAAACAAAAAAATATATGGTCATTTATGCTTTTAATACTTCTCAAATTAATATACCTGCCGCAATTAATGAACAATAAAGATTATTTGAGCGAAAAGATGCAGGCGTACACTTCCTATATAATCCCTTAAAAATGTTGGTTGAAAGTAATTGAAAAAAGGAATATCTTTTATATTTTTCCATAAATAACCTTCATAAGTTATGTATGTACAACAAAAAGATAAGCGTTTAGTGCTATAGATTATTTTCGAGAAAACAACATTCTTTTTAAAAAATTAAATTATTTTTCTTGCCGTGAAACAATGTACTCCTACCACAGAAAGCTAAGAAATTAGTTTCAATGGCATTTTTTGACCATACCTATACGGTAAGAGCATTGAAATAATTTGTAAGTAGCTTAAAGCATGTGCTTCGTACTTAAATATATTTAATGAGCCCTCTTAAGGCTTTAGAAACAATTACGCTTTTAAGATAAAAATAAGTGGGTAAACTTATTGGAATACATCTTAGATATCAACAGCCACTTGAATTGTATTCGCTATTTATCGTGGAGCAAATGTATTTAAGAATGAATTTATCGTAGATTCATTTCTACGAAGTTTATATCCAGCAATTTATTTACATCCTACAATTAAGTACGCATGCATTACGTATTTAGACTCAAGTTATGGTGTGATGCTGCATGCACATCTAAGGGCTTGTAAAATTATGTATAAACTTGTAAACATCTATATGTTATGAATGATGACAGATACATACAGATGAGGTATGAAGCGACGACTAGTTAAGAAAGCGTTTTGTTCTTCGACTTTTTTGTAAACAACGTTTCATAAAGAAATAACACAAAATTCAACTTGCAGAAACCCAAACGACTTATATGGTATTTGAAAGAAGAGCGGAACCAGAAAAGTTGCCTGTAAAAATTTACGTTGCCGGTTAGGCTAGAAAAGAATACGTGTTTAGTCCAGGGTCGCTGAACGAGAAGCAGAACAAGAACCTGGACAAGAAACGGCAGCACCCGACGCCGTTGTACAGATCCCAGGCCGGTTTATAGTAAGTATTGATGGGTAATTATTAAAACTTTATTGCGTGCATTACCATAATTATGCATATTTATTTAGGTGATTATTATTAAAATTACAATAATAAAAAAAAATGGTATAGAGTTATAAGATTATATATAGCACTTCCAAGTTTGTTTATTCTGAGTAAATAAAATTAGTGTTGATGGAAAAGCTTCTAGAATTTGCTATATATTTTAAAATAGTGCCTATAACTAGAAAGAAAATTAAACAGTTAATGGTTTAATGACAGATTTATATTCGAATGAATTTAAACATAACTGATGGGATTTCAAAACAATGTTCCCTATTTCATCTATACGAAAAACAAAGAAACTTATAAAACCTTATAAAAAATGCTGGCAAAATTGCATATTGCAATTGGTATTTAACGGGATATTTTTTTTTTTTTTTTAATACAAGAAACATTTCTTTTAACCAATTAGTTCTTTTTGCTCGACGGCATTAAAAAGACCAAGACCTAAATTAACTTGAAAATGCAGGAAATATCAAGATTGTAACCCCTAAACAAAATACACCTAAATCAAACTCATTAACCGAGCAGGAATCCAAATGCTTACAGCAAGATATTAAGAAAATTAACAGAGGTAATGCCAAATATAGTTATTGCGATTACATGAAAAGTTGTTATTTAATTAGTATTACAATAATTTTTTTATTCTATATTTATACTTATCACTGCTGTTCGATTTAGGACTAATTCAAATTTTGTATTTCTTTTGAAAAAATATTATGAAACTTTTGAGGTAAAATCTTTGGAACTAGGGAATTTATAATCGAAATATTATTTTATCTTGTTATTATAATATTAATAAAAACATACTGTAACGAGCGCCAACTTTTCAACTGGCGGTTCCGATAGGCGTCCCTAGATGGCGCTAGCATAGCGGAAGAAGAACTACCTACGACGAATAACAGAGGGCAGCACCGGGTCGAAGATTCGAGAATATTCTCCAGAATCTTCGAGGACGTTCTAGAAGGCCCCCGAACAATCTGGAAGTTCGCGCCAGCTATAAATAACGCGTCGGGTTGGCCAGGAGGAGTCAATCGATACGAGTTCGATAGTGCGGTCGCGATTGAATTAGTACATGTAATATAAATATCGTTTACATAAATAAAGACATTAGTGGTTAAGTGATATAGTTAATAAGCATTTTTAATAGATTTTAATTACCGTAATAGTGTTAATAGAATAAGTGAATTAAATATATCGCCTGTGTGTTTTTAAAACCCCGACAACGTTTTAAGAACCGAAAAAACGTTACAATTGGTGTCAGGTGTGGGGTATTTGGCGATATATTAGTGGACTAATAGTGTTTAATTAGAAACAATGGCAGCGAAATACTGTAAATTAGTGGATTTGAAAGTGGTAGATCTCAAACGGGAATTAGAAGAAAGGGATGAAGATACGAGTGGAAGGAAGGCCGAGCTTCAGTCGAGATTACGAAGAGCAATAGAAGCAGCTGGTGAAGATCCTGAGACATATTTGTTTGAAGTGTCTGGTGGTAATGGCGAACTTCTAAAAGAACTTACGGAAAATTCTCGCAATTTAGAAGAGAAAGTTCTAGAAAATTCTCAGAAAAATTCTAGAAAACTAGAAGAAAAAATTGAAAACATGGACGAGAAGAATATAGAAAATTCTAGAAAACTAGAAGAGAAAGTTCTAGAAAAAATTGAAAACATGGACGAGAAGAATATAGAAAATTCTAGAAAACTGGAAGAGAAAGTTATGGAAAATTCTCGCAATTTAGAAGAGAAAGTTCTAGAAAATTCTCGCAACTTAGAAGAGAAAGTTCTGGAAAAAATTGAAAACATGGACGAGAAAAATATAGAAAATTCTAGAAAATTGGAAGAAAAAATTATAGAAAATTCTATTAATGTCAAACAGGAATTAATGAATAGAATCGACGAAAAATTCCAGGAAGAAAAATCTAGAATGATTGAAGAATTGGACGGTCGCATTAAACTGCTGGAAGAACAAATTCATTCTGGAACCATACCGAACACGGAAGAAACCGGAAATTCAACCAATACGGAAAACCGTCAGTTGGAACCCAGAAATACAGTGCCCATCTGTACGGTTCAAAATAAATGTGACCTGCCTACATTCGACGGGAAGACTCCCTTGAAGACTATTTGACGCTGCTGGACACCACGGCTACGGTATATGGCTGGGCGGAAGCTACCAAAGCAGCCATGTTATCAGTAGCTCTGCGCGGCGATGCGTTGAAGGTACTCCAAGCTATTCCTTCGACGGAGCGACAAAATTACCAGACGCTACTTAATCAATTGGAGATGCGCTTCGGTAATAAACACCTGCAGCAAGTATATCGCTCGCAGTTGAAAAATCGCTGTCAGAGGTCGAACGAGACTCTACAAGAGTATGAAGCTGACGTCGTTCGTCTGGTTAAGAGTGCGTACCCAACGGTACCGGAAGATGTGTGCGAGAGTCTCGCTGTGGAAAAATTCCTGGATGGCCTGCTTGATAAGGATACTCAACAGGCAGTAAAGCTCGCTCGGCCGCAAACGTTGAACCAGGCTTTAGCTCAAGCACTAGATTTTGAAGCCGTGAAGCAATCGGTCAAAGGACTGCTCGCTCCGTGTTCTAGGGAGTCACAGGAGAAGAGCCATTAGAAGGAATTATGACGAATTAAACGAAATGATGACGAAAAATATGACGGAATGATGACGAAAATAGAATCCGTGCAAACTAGGCAACCAGGAAGACGATGCTGGAATTGTGGAAGGATGGGGCACGTACGTAGTCGGTGTCCCGATCCACGAAAACCAAAGCCGACGGAAAACTAAAATGGGCCGACGGGAAGGGGCGATCGTCGACCTATGTAGCTGATGGCCCCAGTAACACCAGTGATTGTTGCTTCAGTGGGATGTAGACCTAGCAGCCTCGTCGTGCATGGGCATGTAAATGGGAAACCGAGAGATTTACTGCTAGATACTGGTGCAACAATGACAATTCTTCGGCCGGAAGCAGTGGGAAGGAAGAACCGGATATATCCAACCAGGTGGACGCTACGTACGCAACTGGGCAATCAGTCAACGTGTTGGGGGAGACGACGGCCCACTTCCGTATTGGTGATACTGCATGCCAGTATCGTGTAGTAGTTGCAGAGATAGAACAAGACGTAATCCTCGGAATGGATATAATGACAGAATTTGGTTTTAAACTGGACTTGCAAGCAGGAGTGTTGAAGGTTGGCAAAGAAGAAGTTATTCTTAACCATAGCAAGAATATGTCGGCCTGCGTAGTGTTGGCAGAAGAAGTAACTGTGGCGAGCCGCAGTGAAACCATTGTGAAAGCGAGCGTGAGTGGAGATATTCCCAAAGGGCAAGTTTTAATGCTGGAACCGGGAGCGATTAGCAGTCAAGGTCGTGGATACTGGTTGCTAAGCAGTGATACAAGCTGGAGAAAAATTGCCCGTCCGACTGATGAACGTCAATAGTTATCCAGTAAAGCTGAGGAAGGGCGTACCTTTGGGAAGTTGTGCTAGTGTGTCGTCGATTGTCAACAAAGAGGATGGCGTAACAACAACTCCAGGTCCGCTTCCTAGATGGTTGAATAACTTCATTGACTTGTCTTGCAAGGATTGACAACACAACAACGCCATACCGTGAAACAGCTGCTTGGACGCTACCAAGATCTTTTCCAAGCAGAAGACCGGAACACGAGGGCAGGACTAATGTTGTACGACATCGAATAGACACTGGAGATGCCCAGCCGATCCGCCAAGCCCCAGAAGATTGCCATTGGCGAAACGAGCCGAAGCAGAACAAATTATACAGGATATGGAGCAGATGGCGTAATTGAACCATCGAACAGTCCATGGGCTTCTCCAGTGGTACTGGTGAAGAAGAAGGATGGTTCAACTAGGTTCTGCGTGGATTATCGACAACTAAATAATGTAACCAAGAAGGACAGTTATCCTTTGCCCAGAATCGATGACACTTTAGATACCCTAGGTGGGTGTAAGGTATTTTCGACCCTCGACCTGAAGAGTGGTTATTGGCAAGTCGAAGTAGAGGCAAGGATAAGGAGAAGACGGCGTTTTACGATCGGGACAGGACTGTGGCAATTTAACGTCATGCCATTTGGGTTATGTAATGCTCCCGCGACGTTTGAAAGATTGATGGAAAACGTACTGAGAGGACTATCCTGGGAAACTTGCTTGGTATACCTCGACGATATAATTGTCTTAGGAAAATCTTTTGAGGACCATTTGAAGAATTTGGAGCAAGTATTTCAGCGATTGAAAGGAGCGAATTTGAAGCTTAACCCCAAAAAGTGCAACCTGTTCCAGAAGCAAGTGCACTACCTCGGCCACGTAGTATCAGAGGATGGAGTGTCGGTTGACCCAGGGAAGATAGAAGCGGTCAAGTCTTGGCCGGTTCCGAAGGACAAGCATGAAATAAGAAGTTTTCTTGGGCTATGCACTTATTACCGACGATTCGTTCCTGGATTTGCTAACATCGCCAAGCCTCTCACGAGACTAACTGAAGAGGGCAGAGACTACGTCTGGGAGAAGAGCTGCCAGGATGCCTTTGAAGAATTGAAACAGATGCTGACCACTGCGCCCATCTTGTGCTATCCAGAGGCTGAAGGAAAATTCATTTTGGATACTGATGCCAGCAACGTGGGCATCGGAGGCGTGTTGTCCCAAGTTCAAGATGGCCACGAAAAAGTACTCGGCTACTTCAGCAAAGTGCTGTCGAAACCGGAACGCAACTATTGTGTGACCAGGAGAGAGCTGTTGGCCGTAGTTAAGTCTATAGAGCACTTTCATAAATATCTCTATGGCAGGAAGTTCTTGTTAAGAACCGACCATGCGGCATTGATGTGGTTGCTACGCTTCAAGAATCCGGAAGGGCAGGTTGCCAGATGGATAGAGCGTCTTGAAGAGTATGACTTTGATTCGGAACATCGGCCTGGAACCAGTCATCGAAACGCTGACGCACTATCGAGGAGACCCTGTTCCAAGGATTGTACGCACTGCTGTCGTGCCGAAGAGAAAAATGAAGCAACCTGCTTGAGGACTACTGTCATAGATGATAGATGGACTGAAGACCAAATGCGAGCTGACCAGGAGTCTGACGAAGTTTTGAAGCGTGTGATGGAGTGGAAGATGCAAGAAGCGCGGCCTAACTGGAAACGGTAGCACCATATTCGCGAGAGCTAAAATCGTATTGGGCTCAGTGGGGCTCTTTGGTAATGGAAAATGGTCTTCTCAGACGAGTGTTAGAAGACGAAGCTGGGACCAATAGCAGACTTCAGATTGTGGTTCCGAAAGCAAGAATTCCCGAAGTTTTAAAACTTCTCATGATGGAACATCGGGAGGGCATCTTGGAGTCCGGAAGACTATAGAGAAGGTCAGAGAGCGATTCTATTGGGTTAATTGCAAGAATGACGTGAAAGACTGGTGCTGGAGATGTACAACTTGCGCCGCTGCCAATGGACCTTCCCAAAGGAAGAGGGCCCCTATGAGGCAATACAACGTTGGCAGTCCTTTTGAAAGGATTGCGATTGATGTTGCCGGACCATTTCCCACGACGGAATTTGGAAATAAATACATCTTGGTTGCAGTAGACTACTTCAGCAAATGGGTGGAAGCTTACGCATTACCAAATCAGGAAGCTGTTACAGTGGCTGAGACTTTAGTTAAAGAACTTTTCAGTCGGTTTGGTGTGCCGCTTGAACTTCACTCCGACCAGGGACGGAATTTTGAATCGGCAGTGTTTCAAGAGGTGTGCAAAATATTGGGTATTCGCAAGACCCGAACAACTGCCTTGCACCCGCAATCAGATGGCATGGTGGAGCGCATGAACAGGACAGTTATCAAGTATCTATCAAAGTTGTCGCAGACCACCAGCGAGATTGGGACCAGCAGCTACATCTATTCTTGCTGGCGTATAGAGCATCGGTCCACGAAACCACTGGCCAAAGTCCATCTAGTGTGCTTTTTGGACGAGAACTGCGCTTACCATGCGATCTTAAGTTCGGCTTTAAACCAAATGAAGAAGTAGTTGGAGATGACTATGTTTCGAACTTGCGGAGGCGAATGGATGATATTCACGATCGGGTGAGGGCGAATATCCATGAAGCAAGTGACCGCATGAAAGAACACTACGACATCAGAGCGAATGAAGGCGGATATCAGCCTGGAGACCTGGTCTGGCTGTTCAATCCTCAGCGACGTCGAGGCTTCTCACCTAAGCTGCAACGATCGTGGGACGGGCCTTACGAAGTGATAAAGCGAATTAATGACGTCATCTATCGCATCAGAAAGAAACCCAATGGTAAAGCAAGAGTGGTGCATTTTAATCGCCTAGCTCCTTATCTTGGGACAATCAAGAGGACGAGCAGATGGTCCGAGTTTGTAGACTCCCCGAAGAAGAACTCAGCTATGAGGAGTTCATGGACAAGTATGGAACTGGCCGCAAAGTGCGTCATGGTGTAACAACGGAGATTCAGGAGGATTTGTTTTTGGCTCCTGAAGGGTGCGCGTTAGCACATTGTGTTGCCCAAGATTTAAGAATGGGCAAGGGGATAGCTACCGTCTTCAAGAAGAAATTTGGTGGTGTCCAAGATCTCCGAAGCCAGAACCTGAGGTGGCAAGGCTCTGCACTTGCCAGGAAAAAAACGGCCTTTATTCTACTTGGTGACCAAAGAAGCCTCAGTTGGCAAGCCAACCTACCGGACGATGTGGGACAGCTTGATAAGTTTAAGAGAGCAGCTGTTGGAGCTGGAGATCAATAAGATCAGGGTGCCAAAAATAGGCTGTGGATTAGATGGCTTGGACTGGAGGGTCGTAAGGAACATGCTCGAAGAAATTTTCCGATATACTGGAATAGAGTTCCTAGTATGCAGCTACAACCCGCGGTCAGCAGAAGGGAGGCGACGGACGGTAGCGTGCTATTTCTTCCGGACCTCGTCGTGTAGGAATGGAGAGAACTGTTCGTATCTTCATGGAGGTGATAGTTCCTGTTCCGGGACGGAACAGATCTAAGGAGGGAGCAGTGTAACGAGCGCCAACTTTTCAACTGGCGGTTCCGATAGGCGTCCCTAGATGGCGCTAGCATAGCGGAAGAAGAACTACCTACGACGAATAACAGAGGGCAGCACCGGGTCGAAGATTCGAGAATATTCTCCAGAATCTTCGAGGACGTTCTAGAAGGCCCCCGAACAATCTGGAAGTTCGCGCCAGCTATAAATAACGCGTCGGGTTGGCCAGGAGGGAGTCAATCGATACGAGTTCGATAGTGCGGTCGCGATTGAATTAGTACATGTAATATAAATATCGTTTACATAAATAAAGACATTAGTGGTTAAGTGATATAGTTAATAAGCATTTTTAATAGATTTTAATTACCGTAATAGTGTTAATAGAATAAGTGAATTTAAATATATCGCCTGTGTGTTTTTCTAAAACCCCGACAACGTTTTAAGAACCGAAAAACGTTACAATACCATTACTATAACCACCAATAAAAAATATTTCTGATGAGTGTAGAGCTTTTCGTTCTAATATCTGATATTAAAATCGTGGTTTTCAATGCATCCTCGCCATATCTCACTCTTCCATTGTTTAATGTCAAAGAAGGAAGCCGGAGCGAATTAAAAAATTGATATGAAATCATTAGACATCAAATATAAGCATATTTGAGTAACGCTCCAGGGAAAACGAAACATGCATTTCTGTCAATAACGATATTACTACAAATTTTTCTGCATTTAATCAATTAATTCGCGCAACGCCCACCTCACGAAAAATTGAAGTAGTTATAACCTTTATTACAATATTGTTTAATATCTTGCACACGGGCTGTCGCAACTTAGTTAATGTGTTCAGCAATACTGAAAAAAGTGTTTCACTTATAACCGAGATATACTGATTTCAGTATAGCTATTTTCAATGTTTTCATGCGATACATTTTGATACTTTCATTATTATTTGCATACGTATAACATGAATAAAAGTAATAAACCCATTGATATTTCTATTTATTATACAATTAACATGCCTTTGGTTTAGTTCCTAGTTGTAGTTCAACTGTAAAATGAAAATGCTTTTTAAAACCATTTAAAAAATAAGGCTACAGTTATTCGAAATACTTCAAATATCAAATAAATTTATTCCTACGCAATGATAACAAATACATAATATTAAATGCATTTAATTTCGCACATTAATAAATCCAGCCTAAGTTTTTTTAAAATGACAACAGAGACTGAACATCTGTGTTTATATATTTAGAAGCGGCCAGTTAATGCATAGATCCGTCTACTATCCAGGCTAAATATTTAGGTTTTATTTTACCCTGGTCGTACAATTAGAATGTGTCGGTGGTGTACTGCAATTTTGAACAAAATATCTTAAGAAGCCTTTGTTTGTAAATGACACGTTTCGCAAATACAGACTGGCTTTTGTTATAAGGACATTTTTCTATCTATTAAAGTTAAAGTATAGGAGACATACAATCGCTTAAATGGGGGAATATTTCATATCTTAGAGATTAATAAAATTAAATTTTAACTAAAAAAAAATTAAAAGTAAAAAGGAAAAGCATATTCCAAACGCTTTTGAGGATGCCGCCTTTGAGTTTTAGAAATATAAAACAAAAACGTAATAAATAAACTAGTTTTTAAAAATGTTAATTTCAATTTAATTCAATTATAACAGAAAAAAATGTTATTTTCAATGTAAAAGAAAAATTTCATTCATTTAAATAAAAAAAAATTATTCAACGACTTCAATGAACACATTTTACACAAGTTATAACTTCGAAAGAAGTTGCTGTTGATAGCAACGAAACGTTAAAATTATGTTTCTCTAAATTGGATTTGTTTTTTTTAATTATAACAAACTTCCGCAAAAACTGGATTAAACACCAAGCGGAAACGAAAATACTAAAGCTATTTTAATATTTATTTATACAGCCATTTAATATTCTTGAAATTACACAGAAAAATCAATTTGTTCAGGACAACAAAATAATTTCAAACAAATTTTGTCACGAAAATTTAGTTAATCCAATAAAATATTTCGTTATTTCAAATAAATAAAGGGTTAAATGAACAAATATTTGTTTGCCAACATTTAACTCAATATTTAGCTAACTTAAACAAAATTTGGTATTATCAAATAAATCGGTTTTTCAGTGTAGAGTTTCAAATATATTAGATGGCACTATTTTGTTTGATTTAAATTTCTTTTATAGTATGTTATACATTACTCACGATAAATTCTTTTCCAAAAATGACGACGTGGCAGCACTTACCTGAAAATAAAAGAAAAGAACGTTATATAGTTATATCACATTAAAAAAGCTTAATCAATTTATTCCCAGTTTTACCTTGATACGCTGTATGAAGTGTTTAAAAATACTTTTAGGAAAAAGCAATTTTTAGTTGCGAGAATAAACACAAATACACACATATACTCCCTCTTATCGGGAAAATACAAACATAAAAATAATGATAAGGTTACCCATACCTAATTAAAAAAAAAGTTGTTTAAATATCGAAGATAAGATCGTTATTACTAAACCTAAGACAATCGGAAGTTGATATATAACGAGCGAGGCTCACGTAGCCGTATCTTATCGTATCGTGTCGGTGTAATCGTTTCGTTCAGTCAACTCGATACGTCGAATGGAATTATGAGGTGATGGGTCTTTGATTCCTAGAGGTTATTCATCAATGTGACACGGCGCAGCCTTAGTAAATGCGAATGTTCCTCGAATGCCAGATACATCAATTGGTTAAACGTCATTAATTATTTTACAATCGGCGGCCATATACAATGGCGATGTTTATCGTATGTATATACGTACCCAAATAAACAATCGCGATTGCCATAACATTAAGGAGAGCAGGAACAATGAGTGCGTATTTAGTAAGTTGACGTTTACGCGTATGTTGGATATATCTTATACATTTATTGCGAATTTGTCCTTCGGGTACTGTATTGAGATAAGAGAACGTCTGATCGCTTAACAGTAGTTGGCATAAGGCCGTTGATAATAATTTAAAACGAAAACAAAGCTATTAAACATGTATATTTCTAGATATAGTAGGTAGACAAATAAATAAAAGTATTTATTGTGACAATTGATAATAATCAACTTTTGAATTGTGAACTAAAATCTGGATATTGTATGATATGTGCTGAGAGAAACGAAATACTTTGATTTGATTTTAGTAGCGTTAAGATTAGAATCATTGCTAAGTGAACTATAAATTTGAAATAATCACCTGTTTATTGTAATTTATTTGTAATTACAGGATTGGGAACGATTTTCTGCTAACTTACACAAATTTTCTATTTTTATTTTTTCTTATTTTGAATAATTTGGATTTTTTGAATCAGACTTAATCTTCGTGTTTCAAATACTTAAGAAATATTTAAATTATATAAGCGAAATTAACAGTGAACTGTAGTAATAGACCATATTTTATAATCCAATTATAATAAACTTGCTTTTATTACTTTTTTATTATTTTATACGGGTTGAAAAAAAATTAAAACTAATCAAATAAGAATTTTAAGTGGCTATAATTTCATTAATTTAAATAGAATGTCATATTTTTAACTTACCAGCAAATGTACTTTTTAATTACCTATCGAACTGGTATTGATAGCTTAAGTCTCTTTTTGCTATGGTGTTTTTTTTTTTTATAGCACTTCCACTTTCCTCAACCTGGTTTAATAGTGTCTGCATTATATCTCCTCGATTTTTTAGACAAATGAGCAAATGGCGCTGATGTTTTATACTAACAATAAGCATGTAGAGTGAACCCAAAATGAGAAGTACATATGTCGTCATCGTAATGTCGACGTAGAATAGAGGAATTAAAGTCATTAATAGTGGGGGAGATTTTTTTGCAATACAAATTACATTAAGGTGCATCCACACGCTCGGAGTTCGCCGAACTCCGAGCACTAGTTTGGCGATCTCCTAGTCGTGTGGACGGGCAGTTCGGGGTTCAGCGAACTAGTCGGCAAACTGTTTGCCTATTCCCGATCTGCATTGGAAAATGGCGCACGAATGTTCGGCTAGACGGAGTTCGTGCACCCGTCCACACATTCGGGAAGGTATTTAGAGTGAGAGGGAAAGCTGTTGACAGCTGTCTAGTGAGCTCGTCTCTTACTAGTCATACTATTATACCTACAGTTTTTTATAGCTGTTATATATGACAGCGGGTAACAGATACAAATTTATTTACTGAAACTACTATGTCGTATGCTGAAAATGACAGATTTGCCAAAGATAATAAACAATTCAAAGTGTTTTTTTTTGACATTGATAGGAGTGCAATTTTAGTATTCATTATTACATTAAATTGATGCATTTTAAGTAAATTAAAGATCTTAAATTTTATAAAAATTAATCTTTAAAACTAATGTGTAGATAAAGTAATTAAATAATTGCAATGTTAGCCTAAATATTAAAAAGCTTACCACTCTTTTCATAATTCATCAAATTTCTTGAATTTTATTAAAGAGGGTCGAAAGTATATTGTTTATTGTGACGATCTGGTTTAAATGCGTATATGATTTTTTGTCTATAAATTGGCAAACAAATTAAAAAATTAGATGATATTTATTAATACATAATCATTTAAAAGAAACCACCTCATTCCTCACGGCCCTCAATTTGAAACGATAAAGAATCCATACATCCACAGTGCAAACATATTCGCCTCATTGTAAATATTACTCATACAGGTGTATGATGCTCGTAGATAATTGGATAAAAAATGGCGAAGAAATTTGAGAAAAAATATTTCTTTGATTGACCTATAATTTTTACGATGAATGTTTCAATGATAACAATCACGTTGGTCATAACAATTATAGAAGGTCAATAAAACTACTTTTTTGTTCGAGTTTGTTCGCCATTGTATACGCAAAATGAATGTATGGGTATTCTTAATCGTAAACTTGGAAAATAACAGAAATTAAATAATAGCGTAAGTTGTCAATATTTATAACCTAAAGATGATTACTGGTATCCGTGATTCATATTTAGTTTCTGTCACGCTCAACAAAAATGACAGAACTTCAAATATTTATGATTTGCCGGGTTTCCCGCGAAACCAAAAAAGAGTTTCAGTTATGCAGTGACAGCAATGGTTCATAACCAGTCATAATTTCTGTACCAACACCAACCTAATTCATGCAATCACTCCATGCTACCACACTAAACTCTCACACCGAACGTTCGACGTTTTCCCGTATTTGCTCGGAGTTCGGCGAACTCCGAGCGTGTGGACGGTCGCGTCCACACGATTCGGTAGTTGCCGAACATTCGGAGTTCGGCGAACTCCGAGCGTGTGGATGCACCTTTAAATACTTCAAAGTGACAGGAACACCCCTAAAGCTCGTATAATAGACTCTTCCGACGATTCCAGTGCTCAAAACGGATATACTTCATTTACCACAACAGACGAGGTACGTCATTACTTGCAAATTCGGGCCATGCAATGCCATATTATTAAAATAACCAACTAACATATAACTTATTCATGTTCAATTAAAGATACTATGTTGGTGCCTACTGCTTTTCAAATTGCATGCTTGTCACATCTTCCCAATGTATTCCCACCAATTTAGTTATAGCTGTCAACTGTCAAAGAGTTATATTCTGCATTTGCAGTAAAGTGTAGGAATTTGCGTGTATACTTGGTATATATTTATTTAAAATAAGTAGTTATTACAACCAAACCACACCGAAACCATTGTGTAAATAATCGAAAGAGTTAATAGTTTCGTTAATCGTGTATTTCGACGCAGAACGTGAGAACAACTGGCCATTACTCCCGTTAACTTTCGTGCGAGGAGTATAAAATCCATATATTTTTAATGTCATATTCTTTACAGTATTTCGCTTTTAGAGAGTAACGAGTGTTCTAAACTTTCATGTTGCAAACGTAAGCAAAATTTCATCCATGAGTAAACAAGGAATTACATCCACTAACCCTAACGAAAATGCATACGAAATAAATGTTGTAAAAATTGATTATTCTACTTATTGTCAATGTGCTATTGGAAACACAATTTATGACAAGTACGAAAACAGTAAGTATATACAAATATTGTTTACAGAAGTGGTTATTTCACATACATTTTTCAGACTAACATAACCATTAAACATTTTGGACAGTGTTCATAAAGAAAAATACTTTTGTATGGTTGAAACACATTGTTGTGGTAGTTATTATTTGTTCTCAAAGAAAAGGAAGTTTGTTACAAAACGATGGATGAAATATGGCAGATCGGAGGATGTATACAATAGTATAAAGCGGATTGAATTAAATTAGTCTGGAAATTTGATGTACTTGGTGTGCAACATATTGCAAACGAAATTCAGAAATAGTAAATCAGAGAGACTGGTTTGGATAGAGAAGAAACTTGCATACTAATCGTTACTGTGAATACTTTAAGCGATAATGGTCCCGATTAAATTTATTGTACTCACTTGTGCTTTTTTGTTTTTTTTTACACTGCTATCATGATTAACATACTTTAAATCCTGATTTTCAAAAAGAATCATCACTAATATTAACAGTAAATGTTATTTTTAAGAGTTTGTTTATTCACCTGTCAAAAGTGTTTGACAGTTAATAACCTAACGGTTTGTTTACGTTTTGACAAACAGAAAATTTGCAAACACGGTCGTGACGTCATAGCAAACTGACTCACGTAGTACCTCGTCTGCTATAATAAATGAACTATATGACGACATATGTACTTCTCATTTTGGGTTCACTATACAGAGTGAGCACCCGGATGTGACCACCACATGACCTTAAAGATATTTTTTTAACTTAACCTTAAAACAAGAGACGTGTCATATATATTTTTTTAGTTTCAAAAATAAATTGCTTATTAGATCACATTTAAAACAAAAATACTTTGGTAAATATTTTTATTAAAATTTCATCTACAATAAATGCTCGAAATGACCACCATCGTTTTGTAAACCTAAATGGTTGCATATTGTGAAACACGTTTAAAACTTCTTCGTTGATATCATTATCGCAGCGAAGGCATTTCTAGCCCATCAAGAGTATGGAGAGGATTTTGGAACACTTCTTTCTTTAAATGGTTAAATAAGAAAAAAAATCTAGTGGTGTTAGATTAGGGGAACTTGCTGGCCAACTTCCTGTACTTATTAACCGATTGCCAAAATATTCTTCAAGGTATTTTATTGTAGCATCAGCTGTATATGAGGTATAGCATCATCTTGTTGGAAATATCCGTTCTGGAGATCATCATTGTGGAGTTCGTTAATAAACAATTCTAAAATATTGTGTCTGTAACGAACAGCAATAACCGTCTCATCGAAAAGTATCGGTGTTGTAATGCTCCTATGTGATATTGCAATCCACATGCCAGTTTTAATGGGATGTAATGTCGTTTCTTTGTAAAGGTGTGAGTTTTTTGTCTCTCTAGTACGAGGCAATTTATATAACCTGAAAGGTAAAGCTTCGTCGGAGAAGAAAGTTGTGTTTCATTGCTCCTCATTTAAATGTTCATTAAACCATAAGCAATAATTTCTTCTTTGTTTACAATTTACTGTTTCCTCAGTTAACACTGGTGGTCGTCTTGTATCTGGGTAACATTTCGAAAATGCGCCATTACAATGAACCTGTCTTGTTTATCTATGAATACTATTTTCACTAGGCAAATATTGAGCGTTCCGTCCAGTAGTCTTTAAAAATAGTTACTGTGCAATAAATGCTATATTTATGTAAATTCACGAGATAATCGCAGGAAACTTGAAAACTAGCACTTTCAAACACGTTAAATGTCAGATGACAGTACGTAAACAATAAGCAGGGCAGCAAACAATAAAACAAAAAATACACTATTTCTATGACGTTCGTGGTCACGTGGTGGTCACATACGGTTGCTCACTCTGTATATACTTCATGTTGTATACAGGGTGTTCAAAGTACTTTGTTCATATTGCAGCTATGATCTTGGTTAAATAATCAAAGATGTAGATTTTTTACGGTGATTAACAATCGTATAATCAGAAAAAAATATTTAAAAATCACGTTTATGAGATATGATATATAACTTTGTTTTTTAAAACGGCTCACCCTGTATATTTTGTCACCAATTGATAGAAAACCAATTTTTGCATGAAATATTGTTAATAATAGTATGACCCTAAAATGCAAAACAAAAGAGCTACGACTCATATAATTATGGATTCGATATAACAGCCAAAACTTTGTTGTTTGGCACAGTAGAAATCGAAGCGAACTTTGGTTGCTTAGCTTTAAGGCATAACGAAATTATTTTGACAGTTCTGCGAAGCTTGTTGTGTACAGCTATTGAAAAAAAGACTTTATTGATTCTAATTACTGCTTAATTTGTTTCATCTCTAAATTCGCTTATTGTCGTGTTCTTTGTTATTTGTTCATTATTTACTTATTTATTATTCAAGTTCCTGATTTTTATTATATGTAATGGTTTTCAGTAACATAGAGAAATGTGATATGCTTGAGCCATATTTTGTATGTAGAAGGCATAGCAACAGAGCCTTGATATAGCTGTTTTTCGCTACTTCTCACTACTGCAGGGGAATATCATCAACAAACATGTGTAAGTTTCAAGTTCTCAGTGCCATTCGGCAAATCGTTTATGTCAAATAAAAATAATAGCGGTCCCAAGAACGATCCTTGTGGCATACCTACTTGTTTTTTTTTCCAGTCAGAGTTTAATTCTTCTCAAATTTATTGAATGCTACCATCACACTCTGACACTTATTTGATAAATGTCGATCTAACCCGATGCAACTACTCTACAAAATCCATAAATTCAAGTTTGTCCAACAGCAGTCTATGTGGTACACACAGTGGATCGCTTCTGTTAAATTCATTAAATCACATACAGCGGATTCTTTTCGATTTTTTCTCAATGTATAAATATAACATTATTTTTGTTGCAATTAAAGAATATACTATGTACGTATATTAACTGGATATCACGCAAAAAATCTGTATACATAGTGAATGACATGATAAAACGAATCGCTGTGTATATTATATGTGTATATCTGCTTGAAAAAGTATTGATCATATAACGTGCCCTTCCCTATACTCATTTACCATGCCCAGTTCATTCACTTCTTTTGTTTGCGAGGGATCGATCCAAAACCAACTATTTTACTACAGCAATGGAGACTCTAATAAAACAACAAGAAAAAAAAAAGCAAAACGAAACAGAAAACAGAATGAAGTATCTAGCTTTCGAATAATACAAGCGAATTTATGGTTAAGTATTAGCTGGCCCTCCAATACTGTGTAATCTGAATATCAAAAAGCTCCTTTGATCCTCAATGTCGTACAAAATGTCGTATATAGTAAAGCTCTGTTATTAAATTTTAAGGGTATTTTTTCGTGTTCCTTCGCATATGAATTATAGAATATGTGGTAGGTATTATAACTGTTACGTTTTCGTTTAATCGTAGTATATACACTACTATTTTTAAAAACTATCAGTTGCTGTCTGGGAAGCCACCACCTCTATTTTATTAAAAAATAAGTCTTTTTCCTGTGACATTGTTCGATAAAATCAAGAAAAAATTTGACATTTTACGATTTCTTAAAAAATGTTAAATTTAACAGCGAAAGCAAGTAGAACGTCATATGTATGCTTGTGTCCATGTCATTTTATATCATTTTTTGTAAACACCAACAAAAAGCAACGTTAAAATTCAACTGCAATGAATTATAAAAAACATTCCCAAATGATTGGGGATTTATGAATATACTGTATACTTGAATTGAAAAATATTCGAAACAATTTTCCACGACCTGCTGGATAACTTTGACTCAAATTTACATTGAATTGAATGTTAGACCAGATTCCGGTAAGTAGCGACATCTGCATGACATTTGAGAACATTAGAACTACTTTCTTGACAGGTCAAAATCACAGAAATGACGGATACAGCTGATATCAGCCCGGTTTATATCAAAACTAAATACCACAAATCTAGGTAACTGAATAACCACAAGCTTGAATAACCAATAAAAAGTGAAATACAGAAGACCTAATAGTACGGATTTTGACGAAGCAAACAGATTAACTAATATAATTTTGGAAAACTTCAGTTATATTTACGACGTTTATCTAAATTTAAATTGACATTTTGCTGTCACAGTCTTGCGCCAACCGAAAGGTAAGCATTTTGCCCAAAAGAGTCCAGTAAGTGGCGCCAGCCAGCGGTGAACACGTGCAACTCATAATTCGACATGTTATATAAAGCAAACTGTCAAAGCCATCAAGCAGGTCGTGCAATTTTCAAATAAACTTTGATTCATTTTCGATCCTCACCATTGGGATCTCGATTATTGAAGATTCTGTAGGTTTAACCCTTGAAAAATTGTTAAATCTTCTGGTTAATATAATACCAAAAAGAAAGTAGACTTAGAAACAAATGACGTGCCAAATTTAAAGCTATGGTCTATCGTAAACGAGATCCCAATGGTGAGGATCGAAAATGGATCAGCCTATATTCAATATGGATGCTCATTTCATAAGAGTAGGTATTTTAGTCTCAATTCCTTTTGTTTTCTCCTTTAATTTGTCTTCATTGCAAAATACAATCATGTAAGTATAAAACCACATTATTATAGCGGCTTTAGAGTTATCGACGTTTCATTGTGTAATGAACATTTATTTTTAGTCTGTTAGCGACTTTATATAACTCCTAACCAGATGAGTTATATCTTTAAGGATATATTATTTTTATAGAATTAATGGATAATAATTAAAAACCCAAATCTGATTTTTTTTGCAGGCGTGTATTCCAAATGCTTCTTATGCTCATAGTTAATCGTGCCGGTGGGAAAGCAAAAATATAAAACGGATACTCGACTTTCTCAAAATAATAAAATTATTCTATGGTGTAACCTAAAACAGGAAGTCATATACCTATGTATAATATGTATATAGACGAGTGCCTTGAATATTTTATTAGGAACCAAACGGATTAGGTGAAAAGTAAGTGTTTCCTGTAAACGTATTTTAAAGTTACACGTTTATCTGGCGTAAGCCGTTATTTAGTACTGTAAATACTGTATACATATTTATAAGGGATTATCAAAATCTGGTTTCAATATTTCCATATAGTAAGGAAATTTCCAGTTTTGGAGAGTATTTGAAATGCGTATATACAGAGGTGGACGTGCACGATCCTGGATGCCCTGTTTTATGGGTAAAAGGTTACCAAATCGTTGCATCATAGGTGCGCTGTATTATACCATACTATTCACATGATACATGTAAGGTGCCTGCGTTGGCAACTGTCTCCCATCCCGGATCGGCCTTAGTTCGAAGGTGTATATTATGTTATAAAACTATCATTTTATTTAATCAATTTTGCTGTTATTTGTGCAATCACTGTTATAATAAACTGCAACAGTTTCTGGGAGCAATGTCTTTTTTCCCGTCAATGGTACTAGAAGCGCCTCTGGACCTATACCACTGTTACACATTATTGTAGAAACGGAGACCAGATTAACTGCAATTCGCCTATGGCAAATGGCGCATTAATCGTCATATACTCATGTCTGTATGACCAATAAGCTGCTGGAATCGGTTACTTCCGACGCCATATTGGGAATGCCCTCGGAACTCATGTGTACTGGACCAATGATTGATGCATACTCTTCTATCTCCATTCCAAATAGAGAAGAATGGAGAAGCAACGAAAGAACACTGAGCAGACACCTGTCTAAGAATCAACAGATATTATCAAACCTTGGACAACACACAACGATATTTCAGGCTGAAGTCTATGTCATTGGGATTTGTGCGCGAGATTTTGGATAAAAACTTTACGCACAATCAATAAAAATCTTCAGCGACAGTCAGGCGGTGGTAAAAGTACTGGAAGCGCATAAATGTCACTCTAAACTGCTCAGGAGCTGTAAGCAGCACACCTTAGATTAGATTAGATTAGGAACGGGGTGGCCTATAGATCTGTTTCACCGCGACCTTTTCAGATCTATTGTGATCCCCTTTTTTCCTGGAAGACGTTCTCTAACTTTGACCTCTTAATTAGATCTATCATCTTTGAGAGCTGCTTCTTTATGTAGCTACTAGCTGTGGGATTCTCCACACCCATTACTAGAAACCTTGTCTTCGCCAGGCCTTTACATTGGCACAGCACATGAACTAGTGTTTCTTCTTCCTCTTGGCAAAAATCCAGGTTGCCTCATCTGCCAGGCTTATATTGTACATATATATATTTAGTCTACAGTAACCAGTCAGCAGATCTACTATCATTTTGACAGCCTTCCTGTCTTTATTCAGTAGATCTCTCGTGAATTCAGGTCTCTGCTCCTTTAGGAACTCTTGCCTGTCTAGGAACTCAAGTTAAACAAGGTTAATTTCCTTTGGGTGCCCACCTCATTTAGGGCGCTTATACAGCTCCAAATCAGCTTAGAGTCCACGCGTATGGAACTAATCGCTTTGAGTATGGACTGATTGTTAGAGAAAATAGCGACGCTTTTATTTGGCTCGGTACATCTTTTTATTTCTCGGACACGATGGAGTATTGCACCAACCTCAGCTTGGAACACCTTTGTGTCTTTGCTGAATCTTACTGAGAGTCTTTTTAGGCTTCTTAGATTATATTCCAGCTCCAAGGTCGTAGTCCGTTTTAGAGCCCCCTGTATACAGGTTTGAGTCCGCTCTTACTACAGTACCTGTCTCCCAATCCTACTTATGTTGTCCAACAATAGCACCTTATATAATTCACATAGTTAATCATTGTTTATCAAATAGTGTTTTTCCTTCCAACTGCAAAGTTTCAAAAGTGTTACCAATACTAAAGAAGTCACAGCCCTCTGACTACAAAGATCTAAGACCAATAAGCATTTTGCTGACGTTGTCTAAGGTACTAGAGTATGTCATGTGTACCCAAATTCGTGAATTCGTACATAAATTTCAACTTTTTCCCATTACGCAATCTGGTTTATTAATCATAGTTGTTCCACAGCTCTGGAGGATGTGGTTGATGATGTTTGCATTGCAGCTGATTCGGGAATGAATACTGCTCTTGTTTTACTAGATTTTTCCAGAGCTTTTAATACAATTAACCACCAAATTATGTGTGCAATATTGTAATATCTCGGCTTTGGACCCGACAGCTGTTGATATGGTTGCGAATTACATCTATGATCGTTCTCAATATGTGAAACTGCAACATGAACAAAGTGCACTGTGCAAAGTTGCCTGCGGAGTGTCTCTATTTTGAGCCCGCTTCTTTTTACGTTGTATACGTCTAATATAAATTCCGCTGTAAAGTTTTGCAAATTACATAGTTACGCTGACGACACGCAAATTTATCATTCCTTTCAATTAAACAATGTTCACGATGCGTCCCTAAAAATGAATGAAGATTTTGCTTCCCTAGCTCTTTTTGCTGAAACACATTGCTTGAAAATTAATCCTGAAAAGTCAGCAGTTACACTATTCAGCAGACCCAGGCACCGACAAACAATTATTGGTGGGCTTTACATCATGATTGCTAATTATGCTATACCTATCGTTGATAGTAAAAGGAATCTAGGGTTGCAGGTCGATTGTAACCCACTGCTCTTGCTACTACAAATATCAGAAATGTACCCTTCCCTACAAGAACTAAAAACAATTTCATCAGCCAGATACTGAGCTACCTCAAAGATTTTAACTTATCGGATGAACTCTAAGATAATATCCGCTTTATAATAAACTCTAGTTGTCGCAGTGGACGTGACGATTAATTGAACCATGCACATACTATCATCACTTACTAAACTACAAAATTAATAAAGAGAGAATATGAGAAAATAATCGAGGTGAAAACGTTATTTCGTAATATTAAAGTACACTCGTTAATAATATATGAAAGGTACTACTGATATCATACTTTATTCTGCAAGCAAATATCTATATGGTGACCTAATTCTACAACACATTTCCTATATTTCCTGTTACTCATGCACCTGATAAACCAAATGTATATGTGTTTAAATTAGAATTTCGGTTTTTACTGTCTAATTAGACTGTTATTTCAATTCTGCAATTAAATACACACACTCTGCAGGTTTATTATTGTATAACGTAGGTGTCTAGTTTCATAATCACATTTATATACTGTGCCTACCATTACACCCAGCATGCAAGTAAATGTATATGTACGAGAAATTACATTGTGTAGTACAGTTATTTCGTAATATTCACAGGTGCCAGTTATACCCTTCTAAACAACAAAAACGAATCTCAACTGACGCCTCCATCGTCGTCTTTGTTACTCAATCATCCTACCCTTTTCCATATGCCTGAATATACGTCTTTGTCGGAGGTTCTTATTTAATTAGTTAAATTTACACACTTGTATCCATATATATACGTGTGACAGGCTTATGAAGGCTATCGATACCGCTTTCCTTGAAAATACTGGCTGTATTTTCTATATATACAAGCAAAAGTTACCAGTAGGTTGTATTATTTATCATTTTCGGTTAGGAAATAGCTAATTGAAAGTATTTCAAAACTATTTGCTTGTATAGATCGTTCAAGTACAGTTGACAGTGTGAAGATTATGAGAGATACCTCCTTATGCCAGGAATCCGCACACTAAAAAAAAATAGGTCATTTTTACTGGTAAAAATCACTTTTTTTTTATAATTTTCCGCATTGAATCGGAGTAAATGCATAGAAATGTAAGGAAAATTTTGAAATATTAGAAATTTTCCCATAATACATGTATTTCACGTGAATATTAATGTACTTGCTATAGAAGTTGCAGAAAAAAGGATACAACCCACATAAACGGCAGAAGAATACAGATGGAGAACCAGAATGGCAATAGAAAATTTTCAATCACGAACGATGAAACACAATATTACAAGAGCGGAACGACTTAGTCTCAAACAACTTAAAGAAGTAAATCCATCAAGATACTATCTGCAGACAAAGGGAACGCAACAGTAGTAATAGATGTGGAGACGTACAACAATAAAATACAGGATGTCAGTCAGTGGTCTCCCCATCATCCTTAGTGCCGGACCGAGGTCTCTGGGGCACCTTAATCAAAGTCAGGGCGGCAAAGTCCTACCAGAGGTGTTAAGAAAATTATCATCGCTGGCCGATGTAGGCCGTGTCTTGGTTAGTATAATTGATCGCCATTACTTCTTAAGCCTACGTTTCTTAGGTTGACCGGGCGCGTAGGTGTCTAGGTAGTCCCGAACTCTATTTGTAAAGACCTTGGGTGGAGATCTGTCCTGAGGTTCAACCAGACGGGCCATCAGCCTATTCGAGGAGGCACTCACCCTCAGCCATGCCCGCGACGCCAAATCATACATATGGTCCCGAAGCAGTGGATGTTAAGGTCGTCCGGATGCGTTGATTTCGTACCATTCCATGGAGTCCCCCACTATCTGTCTTAGAACATAGTTCTGGAGGACCTCCAAGGTTTTAAAATGGGTGTTAGCCATTGTAATGAGAGAGAGCGCCCCGTAAGTTAGTATGGGTCTCAGGAAAGCAGTGTACAAGAGGACTTCGGACCCTAGGTCTAATTGACTGCGCTTTGACATCAGGGCCTAGAGTTGCTGCTCGCCGCCTGCAATTTAGTCTTGAGACTTTTAACGTGCTGGTGGAAGGTAAGCCTCGATCCAGAATGAGCCCCAGATATTTGACCTCGCTGGTCCAGGGGATGATTTCCCCATCGATGTTAATTCGAGAGTCGGGAACTGTCATTCTCCTTGTGAAACGCAAGTACGCCCACGGTTTTGCCGGAATTAATCTGGAGCCTCCAGCGCTCCGACCAATCGACGATATCATCAATAGCAGCCTGTATTCGTCGCATGACGATGTTCTCATTACGGCAAGTGGAGTATACCGCGGTATCATCAGCGAAAATCCGCAAGTTGGCAGCTGGATGCTTGGGGATATCATACATGTAAATAAGGAACATTTGCGGGCCCAGTAAGGAGCCCTGTGGAACGCCCGTAAAGAAATACAGGATTTCTTACGTACTGAAACATACAAGAAATTAAAAAAGGATCCTACATCGGCCAACATCCATCATATACAAGACACTTTCAAATACACGGCAGAATTCCCAGAAGAAAATATAAGACATAAGCTCACACCGCACTACAACAAACCATCACATCTATACGGTTTACCAAAAATCCATAAACGGAGATCCTCTAAGACCAATGTCAGTCTAGAATTCTCCCTGGCATCCCCTAGCCAAATTTCTACTGGATAATATCACCCCTATAGCGGGAAAAAAACACAGCCAGCAATATCCACTACGCAACACTTCATAGAAAAATCAGAAACCAGAAACTTGAAGAATAGGACCTGTTAGTCAGCTTTCACGTCACCAGTCTCTCACTAACGTACCAACCATACCTACCATAGCAGCAACAAGAAACAGACCCTCCGCAAATGCCACACTGCACGAAAGAAATTCATTAAGTGTGAATGCCATTATGGAACTACTGTCCACCTGTGTGAACACGACGTATTTCCAGGTGGTAGGCAAGTTCTATCAGCAAGAATTTGGCATGGCAATGGGCTCCCCACTCCTCATCTCCCATATTGAGCAATATCTACATGGAAGAATTTGAGAACAGAGCCACAGATACATCCAACAAAAAACCAAAAATGTGGTTAAGGTATGTAGATGATACATTCGTAATATGGTGAAGAAGCCCTGAATGAATTCTTACAACATCTAAACAATATAGAAAACTCCATCAAATTCACCATGGAAATGGAAGCAGAAAGCAAGGTACAAACAGGCAAAAATATAGACGGCACACTTAAGACTACAGTGTACAGAAAGCGTACACACAGAGGACTTATACTTCGACCAACCACCAATGTGAAAATTGGAGTAGCTAGGTGCCTATATGATAGAGCCAAGAAGATTTGCTCAGAGGAAGAAGATAGACATACATACAACATAACCCACACATTAAAACAGAATGGTTATACAAAGAAGCCTTGTCATTAGCAAGGAAGATTCGTGTAACATAGCAGAGTCATGACCCAGAACAACAAAACAAGGTGTGCACAACAGTAATCCCGTACGCAAAAGCCTATCGGAAAAAAAAAATCAGGAGAATAGGCAACAACTACAAGGTTAGAACAGTAATAAGAGCGACGAACACCAACAAGTCAACCCTAACCAAAACAAAGCCGGACAACGCGAATCAGAGGACAAAATAATGTATATACCGAGTACCATGTGAATGTGGAAGACCATATATCGGAGAAACAGGTTCCGGACTGTTATGTCGTGGTCGGATGGAATTTCTTCCGAACGTTTCGTTCGCAGCTATACGGCGAACATCTTCAGCTTTAGCCGTAGCTGCTAACGAAACGTTTGGTAGAAATTCCATTCGACCACGACATAACATCCCAGAACCTGTTTCTCTGATGACTACCGGCCGTGAAAACCTACATACTTACATACAAGTATTACTTCTAAAAGTAAAATACCTGTATGATTTTAGGGGCACAAAATTGCCCCAAATTCGTACAAGAATTTTATTGATTTTTTTTTAGTGGGCATGAATTTCATAGGTTTGAAAACAGTTTTAGCCGAAAATTAAAGTAAAAAGAGCTTTTCGATTACTTACGAAAATTTGCATACGCCATATGTAATATAGACTTATATACTAGTTACAACATGTAATGCTGACTTCTCAATGTCTTACCATATAAACGAACATCTCGCCAATATAGAAAATTTAATTTCGAACAAAGCAAACCTCACACCACCGAGTATTCTGCTCATTTCGCGTCCGTACCGACTGTAACGACAAAGTTTCATTCCTCCTTTCATTTCGTCTCCCTCCTTCCGACCCGATAAGTGAGTGTTCCGCCCTTCTGGGCCAGACAACCCCTGGTAATGCTCGCATCTAGAGTAGACGCGTCATACGACCGCTCTAAATCCCTCGGTGAAACTTCTTTCTCTGCCATCAACCGTTTGGCAGTCGCCCTAACTTCGTCTGGTGATCCCTTGAATCCCCGCTGATGTATACCGGAGTTATGATCGAATTTTGAGGTCTAACATTACTTATATAAAGGCGACTATATGTAACAGATAACTAATTTATGAAACGGCTTGTACATATTCGATGTTTATTAATTTGTCGAAATGGAAACATGAATATATATACACGCATCATGCTAGCGAATTATAAACCCAGTAAAATGATAATAATAGTATGTGTAGATGATACATATTTGTAATACCACACCATGGAAGAAACAGTGTATAAAACACAATTTACATTTACAAATATCTTGCTAGTATTCGCCCGAGCCAAACATAATAGTTGATAACTTTCAAATTGGTTTTGAATATAATAACGATTATATTTACATGGTCCTCTGTTTTCGTATGATTTACTTTCTCTGTAAAGTTAAAGTCATCAGTAGAGACCGGATTATATGCAAAGTGCATATATTTTATTTTTTGCATATCTTAAATTATAGTCTATATGTAGACGTATCACACTAATTTAAGTTAATTAGCGCTAATTAGTGATTGCATATATTGCATATTTAGGCATTTCTATGCATATTTTTACAAAAGTTGCATATATTGCATATTTAAGCTTTTTCTTATCGTTTTTATTATCAAATAATAGTGTCCATCACGTGGAAGGCAATCTTTTGGGAATGAGATCAGACCACATGATTTTCACATACCTTTTCAACAGGAATTTTGAGGAGAAAATCACCAATTGGATAACCTGGCAATCAATCCAACTACAGAGGCAAGCTTGGAGAATTAATTTATAAGCGGATCAAAAATTGGAAAATGGGACTGGAGCTGGAATCTACAATGAGCTGGGAAACAAAATAAAACAATTGCAGACTATGTAATGGGATGGCAGAGAACGTCATCAGGTTCTGTGTGGACGCAAAATTTACAACTTTTGGCAAGCCAAACATGAACCCGGAGGTTTACTTTGATTGAGTCCTGGACAGATGAGTGCAAGGTACTTAGGATACAAACAAACAAACAAACAAACAAACAAACAGCTCCCACAACAACATAAAATGTTGAAGAAGTGCTGAAACCCATGAGATATGCATTAAATTAGAATGATTTATTTATATTACTTACATGATATTTTGGATGATTATATTCCAAATATTGCAGTTATTCAACATCTGGGCTTGGCTTTTCTATCATTCAACCGTGCCATACGTTCATTTCAATGCACACGTAGTGCACCACAGATTATTAAGAGATATTTTTCTTACAGAGGCGCCTATAATCCAAACTGCACCACGCGCAATTATTATCTCTTAAGGTAAATCACTTTGGTTACCTGAATTTCCGTAGTGCAATTCGTGTATGGGATTAAGTCATTAACAGTTTTGTAGTGCAATTCGAGTGCGCCTGTTCATTTACAGCTTGACCAGTTGACCAGAAAAAAAGCTTTTCACAACTCTCTGAAGAAAAACAAGCGCAGTTCTTTTTTCTATAATTGGTGACAAATTTGGTTTATGGTATTTACGTGAGGGTTGAATCTTCATGAACGAAATGATTCCTAACAGAAGAATTACATCTCGCATAGCCACGGGCTTTTGTAAACCAAGTGCTTTTAAGAGCATACGCTAATTACTAAATTGTAACTTCAAGTTGTCACCATTTATAAAACAGAATTCTTCATAAAAAAAATCACTATTTGAAATTCTGATAATGGTAGATAGTTAAACCGTTAAAACTTAGTGGAATGCATTTAGCTTTGATAGTCGTGATTCTGGCTATTTGTTTAATATTGATTTAATAGATTGGCGATTACTATGAGTAGTCATAAACAGAGTAGTCGGACGTGTCTACTTACACGAACCGCATTCGCCTCACGCAATGCAGAACGTTTAGTATATCTTCAAGGTAGTAAAATCACTCCCTCCGATTCGTGTATCTAGTATCTAGTATCAGTGTTAGTCGAGTCTTGATGCGAGATAGTACAATTCTCCGTTAAATGTAATACAATGTTGGGAGTGGAAAATCCCAGAAAACGACAATTGCATTTCATAATGTAGAAAAGTATATCCGTGAATTCCAGAATTTACATTATGGTGGTGCCAAAATAGTGTGCGATAAACAGTTATAATGCTGGTACAAATCGGACTACACATGGGTGGTGGTGTACCTGATCTACCTATAAAGATTATCTTTTGTCTTTTCAAAATATAAGCATGTTTTATCATCGCGACGAAAGCGGTTTAGTGAGAAAAATCTGGAAACACTCAAAGCTACAAACTTTTCAGCAATTCTATACCATTTTTTGCTACTTAAATAAGGTAAGGGAATTATATATAATATTTATAGTTAAATAAATAAATAATTTTGCTCTTTTTCGACACTGTAGTGTAAACTTGTGTTAAACGTTAATGTCACATATATTAAACTTAGTATATACTGACCCGGCAGACGTAAGTTGAATGCTCTACTCATCAGGGTTTGACGACTGAACTTTGCAACATTTACTGTAAAAAGTTTTTCGGGGCTGTTGAGCCGTGGTCTTGTGGAATTACTTCCACTGAACGACGAGCCATCACGAAGGAAACTTCGACCTCGCCGCTGAAGATCTTCACCGCAGTTGTGAACAAAACGTACGGAAGTAATTCCACAAGACCACGGCTCAACAGCCTGGAAATTTTTTTTACAGTAGATTCCAGCCGTGAAAGCCTACTTTTGTTTTTAGTTTTTAAACTGCATTTCTATTTTCTTTTTTTATATTCTTATATTTTGTTTATATCTAAGGACTAAATAAAAGGACTAATCTTGCTATTAACTCTTTTAATATACATTCAAAAGGTTCATCGAAAAATTTAGAATTAAAAATAAAAATTGATTTATTTTTAGAATTTTTGCAAGAATCAATATATATCATATATGTACATATAATTCCATGTAGCATGAGATATTAGGAGTGGAATATAGCACAACATGATATAAACGCATATATTTTCACATGTAAAAAACAAATAGGTACAGCACTCTAATCACGGGTCATTAGTTTTTTTTATATTAATTACTCGGCAAAGAAAACACCTCCATATGAAAAAACCAAAAAAAAAGAGGTCACAATATAATTTATTACCTGCCCTCATAAAAAGTAAAAAAATAAATCTTATCTAAATCTCTTATTGTGAATATTGTTTATAATTCCGTGACTGGTAATGTATTTACGTGTTCGTTTACCTATTTAGACCCGATATGCTAAAAAAAGTACGATTTAGGTCAACTGCCATGCGCAACCGATGTTAACGAGGTTGACAGCCATCAGAATCCTATGTAAACTCAACTACCCACAGTAGTTTAAAAAAATGTAATCAAATGTTCTCAGGGGAGAACACAATTTGGATTTACTAACGTAGATTTGTAGAATACTGGAAAAAATATCATACGAAAACAGTAACGAATAAACAGAGTCCACATAGAATCACCAGGCATATTTTTTACTGACATTCGTTTATTTCAGGGATTAACACTCTGCATTGGTTGTATTGAAAACTGCCATCAATAACCCATAGATCCATGAAGCTATAATACGCACATGTCTAAACTGTCATTATGAAATCATCGAGGTTCGTTTTATAATTGATCCTTCGGCTTTATTTCGTTTTCCCGTTGACCTTGACGTTGAGAGACAGTGTTCTGACATTGACACGCATAAAGATCCATCACGTTGATTCTTTCAGTCGTTTATATCGCCTTACAGTCAGTAAGTTAATTATGTATAAGTATGTATCTATATATCGATGAGTATAAATTAATTAGCCAGCGGAAACAACTCATATTCCGGAAACGTTATCACATTTATTAACATTGGGAAAAGTGGTGTTCGATTAGATGCAATGTGACTGGTAAACGAAATCTATATTCTAATTACCACACATCTACTAAATTACGTAACTTTGGTATTTAAAAAAATAACAAATTAACGCTTTCAGAATAAGGAATAACCTGAAGTAAAGCGAAATTTATCTAATAAACAAGTTTGTATAAGCACATTCACTTCGAAGATAAAATAAATAAAGTTGACGCTCTCTGTATACGAGTAAAACGGAACTAAGCGAAACAGATTCAAAGGGGGAAGCCAAATTGTCTCCCACCCAACCATTCATAAACTCATAGGGAATATATTGCATGACGGATGTGCACAGTGCTCTGCTGTTGCCATTTCTCACGTTGTTATTGGAAGACCAAGAACGCAACCAGCTTCTAAATTAGGTCGCAGGATTTTAGTATTTTCATTAAGAGTGAACGATACCAGCTGATCAAGTCGACATTCGCCAGATGGATCCCTCGAGTCTTCGTTTCAACATAGAGTACTATAAAAACTGACTTCCACTAGTGCTGACATAGGTATCTTCTGTAACAAATTAAATGCGAATCTAAACTCCACAAATCTTCGATTATTTATTTATATACAAGTAGGTACAGCGTATTCAGAATTGTTTGCAAATAATTTTTGATTATTATTTCAATGTGCTGTAGCTTCGATTGCATTAATAATCGCAGATTTGTGGAGCTTAGATTTCGCATTTTAAATTTGCTAAAGATGGTACATTAGTGTTACCTTCTTATACCATGCTTTCAAACACTTCCTGACATTAAGCTGTTTTTTAAGCAAATTCTTATAACATTGGCGATACTGGGCTACTTTTAAGTTGTACTTCAAATTTTGACAGCTGTCAGTGACAAACTAACATTAGAAACGGTTGCATTTGATTGTATTATGTGAGTACAATATGTTAGAAATACGGAGAAAATGCACATAATTTGAAATTTATTTTCACCATTGATCGAAAGCATGAATTCTGGTAGAGTTGAAGTGAAAGAATTTTTTGAAATTCTCAAAAATTAATATACAGGTTTCTTTAAAACAATATTTTAATTTTTGTGGAGGTGTTTGGACCACCACTATCACACTATGTAGCATTTTTAAACACGTTTTCTTGCGTAAGAAGAAAGATACAATGACAGAAAACGTGTAGCGGGTGAATTTATAAACCTACATCGCTGACGTTATTGGGGAAAATCCATAATCTTCGTAAGAAAATAAAATAACTAACCAAGTGTCCAAGAGAGCACTGTTATTTGAAGACTGAATTTTTATAGAAAAAAAAGTAGTTTTTTCTTCAAATTATAAAACGACCTTTTAAAACCGGGAACCGATAACCCGTATTTTTGTCTATTTTACCGTACATATACGGTAATTACCGTACATTTGGCAACACTGGCGTGGAGTGAAGTGGCACAAAAAATAAACGCGGCTGGTAAGTGATTATATTATTTATTTATTTATTCAATTACACAGTAATTCAATTGCCAGGATAGTCCACAGTCCGGTCTCAAAAAATATGACAGTTTAGCAGTGAAATAAAAACGTGATTCCGCGATGCTAAACTTGAGAGAAATAAACCGTTTTGCAGGTTCCATGACGACTGTGTGGACATATCTAAGATGCAAATTATGCCTGTTGTTGTTTGCGGTGTGCGTATTCGTCAAATGACGCCTCAGTGGACTGTAGGCCTAACTCGTAAACCTGGCGGCAGTGCACCCAAAAAACAAATCGCAAATTGCGTAGAATAGATAACTCACCTAAAAAATGAATTCTAAGGCTTTCTCAAGAAGTTCAGCTGTCGGTGTGAACATGCAATAGCATTAAAAAAAAAAATACCTAAAGTTTATTGCCGTATAAAATTCAAGTAGTTCTTGAACTCACGTAGGTAGATTTTGATACAAGAGCACAGTATTGGCAATGATTTTTGCAGAATAATGACCAGCGTTCTCCATAAATGCTTTTCTTCTAATGGGGCTTGGTTCCATCTTTCTGGTTATTTAAATAAGCAAAATCTGAGAATGTGGTTGACAGAGCACCCTCACGAATTCGTAAAAACTTCATTACATCCGCAAAAAAATAGGCGTCTGACGGCTAGTAGTTTTAAGGAGACGAATTATTGGACCTACATATATATTTTTTAACCAAACAATACCTGCCAAAAGATATCGAAACTAATTATGACAGCCGTTTATCAATGAACTTCTTAATGACGAACTTACACACCAAAGATTTAGGTAATTTTTCTTGGTAAAAATCACTTTTTTTGATAATTTCCGCACTGAATGGGAAGTAAATGTACATAAACTTAAGGAAAATGTCGAAATGTTAGAGATTTTCCCATAATACAAGTATTTTACGTGAATATTATAGGAAAATTTCTGGTTTCTTACAAAAAAATCTGTAACATTATTCTATAATAATATTAATATCTCTTACGAAGAATTTAAAATTTCTTACAATTTGGAAAATTACAGTCATAGCCCCATAGTGATTTTCAAGTGATAAGGAGGAAATAAGCAAAGCGCGCATGTGCTAAGTTAGAATGTTCTGGTTCAAGTCAGACGTACGGACGCTATGTCCGTATTTCTTATTTCTAGTTTGGAGCATTGCAATACATTTATATTATTCTCTGATAAATATTCTTTCACTTCATTCTCTGTGTTGCTTTTTAATAGTTGCGAAACAAAGATCCAGCGCCTGTTTTCGGCAGCACAAATCCTGGTGTTGCCTCTACTCCCACGAATTGTTTTTCTATTCCTATCATTTTTGTGTATATCTTTCTGTTCGGAGTTTGCAGTTTTTCCGTCTCTAGACCGGTCAACTTTTTGCTGCGTTGTATATGCAAGGTTCTTCACCTCTGTCTGTTGAATTCATCCTTTTTTGTTCTTTAGCATCTTCCGGCTCGTCCGACTTGTTTGCGTATGATTTCGTATATTTGGCGAACCTCTGACGGCATTATTCTTCGATCGTGTCATGGGCCCACGCGATAAGTTTCCTTTCATCTTTGTTTGTGTAAGAACAACTTGTTTCTAACCTACTAATGATAATATATTGTTTCTAATTTATTGATATAGTCATTATTTAAACTTAACAATTTGTCATTTTTCGTCAACCACATTTTATTAATAATAAGTCAGAAATGTTGTTTCCTTTCTAAACTAATACTTATCACAACACCATTTCACGTTTGGGTTTTCTA